>CM077344.1:22634613-22735439 GCA_039655645.1 Ammopiptanthus mongolicus | reverse complement strand
TTTATTAGCAACTAGTCTTTTATACCGTGCGTTTGCAAGTGGTATATTTTCATTTTGGATAAAAATCTTATGTCCTATTTTGGTGTACCATACCATATTATAATTAATATATCTTGTCATTTAAGTTAAATTTTGGAAAAATCTATGGTTATTTAGGGGCATAGTGATCCAATGTTTAGTTTGGAACGGCAATATAATTAAGAGCAAGAGAATGTACTTAATTCATCAACAATTAGAGTGAAAATTCATAGAACCCAATTCACCACAGAGGAGATACATACAAATCTAATTGAATGATTCATAGAACATAATCTGATTTAATTCATCATAATACTGAGTTAACATAAGGCAATAGGCCAACAGCAGAACCCAATTCACCACAGAGAAGATACATACAATAAAGAAAGATTTAAACAACCACAAACCTACATGTTGTGCACAACATGTCTGCAAATCTAAGAGTATGTGCACAACATGTGCTTTACAAAAAGAGAGTTCCCAATGACAATATTCATACCCTTAGGACATTCAAGCAAGCGTACTATCCTGATGATATCAATATACACAAAGTGCGCTACACAAAAGGATTTGACACCTCATTTGAAACAGCAGCCACACTCCAAAAAATTATAAATAGGGCCCTCATTCCTTCTCAAATTTAGGGACTTTGAGCTGAGAACCCAGACTTGTAACATCTTCATCATCAAATGCCTGAGATAGGTTGCGCTTGGCAGGTGTTGAAATAGTTAGGTCAATGACTTTCCCTGATGTTGGTGGCATTTCAGACCCAACAGAAATAGACACACAGTCCTACCAAATAGAATGATATTTAGTTTAAATGATTATTTTATTATTATAATTATAATTTAAAGGTAAAAAACAGAAAATGCTACTTAATCAGAAAATACTAATTTGGTAAACATCACGGGTAGTATTTGACACCTCATTTAATTTAAAATATATATATTTTTTATTATAGTTAGCGATTAAAATAATTTAGTATGACATAATTGCAATTTAATGCAATTTTTAATTGAAGTACTACAAAAAATTGTAATTTTTATTTTGAAGTAAAATTATATTATATTTTATTAATTGAAATATAAATATAAAAATTAATGATATTACAATTATAATATGCTAATCTCGGGATCAATATCTACAAAAGTTTATCACGATACACTACTGGTATAAAAAAATTTACGCCAACAACAAATGATGTAATACCCAGTTTATCAATATTGGAGTTACAATCATAGAAGACATTTTTTTTAATAATACAACTACCCATGATTACAAATATTACATAATATATAAATCTTTACATCTTTAGATGGACAACTTATTCCAAATAAATCCAAACATTTTTTTTAATAAAGAGTATTATAATAAAATATTGTCTAAAAATATCCTAGTAAACGCCTCATAGAAGAGGTGGAGAAACTGTTACAGGGAGACTGTCAAGACCATTTTCTGTACCGTACCCATAAATACACCGTGACAAAAGACAGATGGAATACAATTAATAAGAAATTTAAGACAATATAACAGTAAGCACTAATCTTGGTAAGCAAAGTGTACAAAATAAGTTAATATGCTATAAAAGATGTCTTTGTTGATAGCCAAAGCAAAACCACTTGCCATATACATGATTTTTATTCAAAAACAATAAAAAGTATCTTGGTCTCTATCAAATGCATAGGTAGCCATGAAAATAAATAGTTCGAAAGAGAAAAAAAGGAAGGAATAAGTCATTACAATTAGAGATATTGTGTGCTAAAAGGACCAGTTATAACTTTGAGATTCCCTTTGCTACATTGCTTCAACCATTTTAGTCTCAAGCTTGGTTTCTGTTATCCAAACCTTTTGGGCGATTCACCTGGCAAGCAAGTGTACAAAAAAATTTAGAATATTTAGCTATTAAACAAAGATATAGTGAAGTAGGAATACCTAACGTACAAATAGTTGACAACTATAAAATTGAATTTTCAACGTTGTCTCGCTTTGTATATACATTTCATTATTTGTATCTCTTGGGCTGCACGTACAGAGTACATACTTTCATTTCCTTAATTTGACCTTACTTATGTATTTCTGTTTTAACTTAGTGGCCATAGCCAGCTCACCAAATATATGTGATAAAGCTATGGTACATATCGTAGTTTACTTCCTTCTAGATTACTGAATTTATACACCCATGAACTCTTGATATTTCACCTTTTCTCATTTGTTCAGAATGAATTTGACTTCAACGATTCACATCATGTACCAGAGTTTTATCTTTCACATATCTATACTCCTTCTACCATCTGTACTTTGTTCCGAGTGTTTCCTCATATGTTGGAAAAGATAAATATTGAGAAGGAAAAGATAAAACACAACAAATAACTGTGAAAGTGAGGGTTGTAGTACAGTGAACTACTGCCAAAAGAAATAAATCCTAACAGATCTTGAGAAACTCATATATTAAGTACAGCAGTATAACCAAAAGGCCAGTCACTGCCTCTGTTGTCTGTAGCAGTATAACCATTTCGGACACTTGTCTTTTGGAATCAGCGAGATTCAGATTTCGGCGCTTAGCATCAAAACATGCAGCACATAAATGCCAGGATCCAAGTAAATTGCATGTGACCAATAAAATAAAATCAAGATCTTTACCTGAAGTGCACAATAGTTACTAAGCGAATGAAGGAAATCCTCACTTGCATTTTCTGTTATCATCTTAGACATAACATCTTGATTTGGATTAAGAATCTGCAAGGAGCCAATGATGAGAATGATTGATATTTAGTAAAATGAATATGCCAAAACACCACAGGATAAACCAAATTTATTTAGCATTGAAAAAGAAATCAAGTGTTGCAACAATCTGCAACAATGTGTGAATAATCAAGCTGGTGATAAAAGTATTTGTAAAAAAAAGCATTAATTGGGGCATATTTCTTATAGGATTGAAGATTGAAGAAGATTATCATGTATTTAATCTACTAATCAAATATTTTAGTGAAAACCAAGAAAGAAAGGGAGAAAACAGTGAAAATAGTTGGATTTCATGAAAATTCAAAAGTCATTATGTCCTAAAAGCTAGCTATGCTTCAAAACGCTTCCTAATTAGTAAAAGATATAGAGCAGTCTCTCTCTAATACTTCAACTGTGGGGGATGTAAAGTGATGAAAATTGTCTTTCATAGGCCTCTGAAAGTAAAAACTTATTGAATATTGTCATAAATAGTTTTGTTAACTAATATTCCCCTTTATTTTGCTCTATTATAATATTAGATTTTGCTAATATCCATAGGCCAAAAGCTTACAGCCTTACTTTATCTCGATATCGAATGTTATGTGAGACCCAGCAACCAGATTTTCTATCATAGACCAAATGAAAAAAAAAAAAAAAAAAAAACACTCAAACTGCTACCTCATAAGCATAACAAAGATGTAGGCAGCAAATGACATCAGCAAATGATCTAAGAAACAAAAGCACTATAGATCCGGAACAGCATTAGTAAGTATTAAGTAGTCTGACACTTAAGCAATGCAGCATCAAAAGAGGCAGTAAATCGTAGTCAAGGACAATCTTATCTAGTATTGAATCTCATATTTCTTGAACTCCTGAATCCGTGAAAGATAGAAACAAAAGCTCATCTAACAGTTAAATTTTACTACATTTGCATTACAGAGAGTTATAGCCAGTTCATATCATACTAATGGCGGCCATGCACACACAAATGAGTTATTCACTGGAAACGGTTAACAATAGCTGATAAATTTTTTTCCATGAGTTATAGCAGCCTTTTCAAGTTGTTGCTCACTTAAAGAGGTATAAAACACTAACAGCCTTGAAACTCTTGCATAACTCCCAGGTTCTGGATTGACTATTAACACATTTCTCGATCTTCCATCATTTGTGGATTTCAACTCAAACTTCAGAAAAAGGTCGCAAAGGATCCATGAGTTTTGTCAGAAACTTTCTGAAGACGTAAAAAAAATGAACGGTAATAAAAAAATGCAGAATAATGAGATAAGGACATGCTTAAAATATAGATGAACATGGGTGCACAGGACATGCTTAAAAAAAGAGTTCTAGGTCATGGGTGCACAGGCATCCATCCAGGTCTGCATGTTGTCTACATGATAATTCAACACAACCATTATTTTTTTTAGAAAACTAGGTAAAACAGTAAGTGTGATCTCCAAGTCCTTTATGCTCACAAAATATAAGCAATGAAATGTTGGGTACCTGACGTAATATGGAAAGCAAATTTCCTCAACCACAATACTCTAATACCAACCATAGGTGAGCAGAAGTTTCATGCCTAATAAGAGCATAAGTTGACAACCCTTTATAACTCATAAGAGATTCAAACAATGTTAAAAAAACTATTAAGCCTCCAATTAAGTGAATTGTGATATTTTGAAAGTACCATAAAACACCAAGTCTTATTCTTAACTGAAAAGTTAGAAACTACACTAATAAATTCTCTGACTTTTTGAAACCACAAATGGATGAGCTCAAGAATAAAAAAGATGCACAAACATTTTAAACAACATATTGAGTTCATCTCTCCACGGTATTATTTCTCTGAAGCTCTTGACCTGACAAATATGAATCAATGAACATAAAAAGAGACATCATTGATAATTTGATATACATTTACCAAAAGACGAAGTTAAAAATACTAATGGTTATTATTCAAAGAAGATTACATTTGTGAGTTAAACTAAAAACACATCTAGCTACTACTCTTCTTAACATACCTTGGTAAACTAATGCAGTGAGCGTATTTGTTAGAAGATCAAGCTCTCTCAATTCACCATTCTGGCCATGATTTGAAGGAACTGCTACAGTGAATGGTAGACATGAATGGCAGATGGTAGTGTTTTATATTAACTGCAGGGGTAACTAATATTCTTATATTCACCGTCACATCTAAATATCAATCAAATTTTCTATACACAACTTAATATGAATGAATGTGTACCAAAAAGTTCCAAGTCTATATACATATGTCTAATTGGTTTTATTTAGGACTGTTTTAAAGATGCCTTTAGATTTATAGTAATAATAGTCCATCCCATATAAAATCCATCCCATATAAAATCCATCCAAGAGTATACTATCAATTACAAACGTGCAATTACTGATGAATAAAATCAAGAGGATAAGCTCGTGAAGGCTTCAGAACTCATTTAAATAGTATACTATCAGTTCCAAACAGGCTTATTATGGCGTGTGCCTAAGGAAAAACAAAGTTCAAAGGAAAAATAAAAAATAACCATAGAATGAAACCAATGATGATCATCATGTGCTGAGCAAGATTATTCCAGAGAAAATTCAAGTTTTGAACGTGAAATCCATAAATCCAGCAATGTAACACAATAAATTGTCAAATATCATTAACAAATAATAATCATTTGAAAATTGAACAAATTTCTAAATGAAAAAGAAAACTTGTTCTACAGAACCTTACAATCTGCACAAAAAGAACCTTACAATTTGTACAGAAATAACCTGAGAAAGGTAGTGACTTGATATGGGTGGAGAAAGAAGTGACTTGAAAGGTAGTTGCCAGCAATCTTCTTACCTTCTTAGCTGATTAGTGTGCAAAAGCTTCATGAAACCCCTGATAATTTTCTCGTTATTCTCATATTCCTTTCTGCTTCCCATTTCCAAGATCCCAAATCAGAAACCCTAGAAACTGCAATGGAAATCAGAGAGATTCCCAGGACCGAAAAGAATGTGAAAGATTTAGGATCAAAAATCAAATGAAGAAAAAAAAATTAGGGACGAAAAGAAGAGGAGCTACAAAATTGCACAGCACAAATGGGTCCTTCAAGAAAGTAACTGCCGAAGTCGGAAATCACTTGCATCCAGTCAGGTTTCATGCTAGCAATAATATTCAGTGCAATTTCAGAGAAATGTAATTTAAAGGACATATGCCAAACCAAATATAAGCGAGAAAGCTGCAGGTGAGAAATCAACAAAGTTAATTTCACACTTTAAAAATTGAAATCAATAAGCTAGGTTTTGAAAAAGGGGTTAGGGTTTGAACATTGGGGGGTTTTTTAATCTAAAGGTGAATGGGTAAGACTCCACTCACCAAACAGAGAAGAAGAAGAAATGGTGCTGAACGGCGGCCGACGGTGGTCCGGCAAAGTTCCGGCAGACGGCTCGCTGCGGTTCCTGACCAAAAACATGGGTTAGGAACCGGACAGTGAGGGGAAGAAGATGGTCCGCATGGTTTCGCGAAAACTCACCTCATTTGGCCGAAAAACGCGTGGACAACAGCGGTGGTGACGGAGCAACGATGGCTAAACAGAAAACTAATCGGTTGGAAAGAAAGAGGGCGATGAGAGGAGTCCAAACCTTGTCTCCTTTTCGCCAACTGTGGCCGGACGGTGGCCGGAATCTAGAGAGAAGGAGCCGCGTGTGGTGGAGAGAGAAGAGAGAAAAAGGAAAGGAGAAAGGTTGTGAACGTGAAAAGAAGAAAAGATGAAAGAGAAAGAAAGGAAAGAAAAAAGGAAAAGTGGTCCAGCAATAACACTACGCCAGAAAAGGGATTAAATAGTGCACCTTTAATAGCATTTTTAAGTGAAACGCTATTAAAAAAGAGGTGAAGAATTTTAAATAGCGCTTTCTCAGAAAGCGCTATTATAAGCTAGGCTTTAGGTAGCGCTTCCTCTATTTATGGGATAGATAGCATTTTCTCAAGGAAGCGCTACCTAAAGTCCAACTTATAATAGCGTTTTCTTGAGAAAAAGATTGTGGTTCAAAGAAATATCTGCGTCCAAAGAAACATTGTGGTTCGTACAAAAGATTTTTGGACTTTAATGGTAAAAGTCTTACGTACAGTTATCATATAGTATTGTGTGCGTCCAAACTTTCTATACAATTTGTGCGTCCAACTTTCTATATAAAGTGTGTGTCCAACTTTCTATATACTTGTGCGTCCACTAACCTTTTTTTGCAGATGACGTGGCTCCTTTTTCAAAAGTCTTGATTGGTTTTAAAAAAACAAAATATATTTTCACTTAAGATAAAAGAAGGTACAAACGTCGTACACTGTAAATCACGTAGGACAAAACGCTTGTCGGCCAAAAAGGCAAATCAGTCTGCTACTATTCAAGCTGCTATTCTACCAAAAGCAACCTTGCCTCCTCATTGTGGAAGGACAAATATTGAACGGAGAATAGCTCGCAAATGGACTTGTGCCTAATGGATATTTCACTGTGTCTAAACGGAAAAGTTTCCTACCATTTGAATTTGGAAGGTCAGACAAAGCTATAAGAAAACCCTCTTCTGAAGAAGCAAAAATAGAAGAGCAAGAAAACATTCAAGAGAAAATTCATTGTGCAACAAAAAATTCAAAGCATTCACTCTCTAGAAATTGATCTGTAAACCTTCTTATTCTTTCATTGTAAAGTTACAAACAGATTGTTAAGAGCTGTATCGTGTAATACTTTCACTCTTAGTGAGTTTGTAAAAAGTTCGAAATACCTCACCCCAAGTCTTTGGATTTGTTGAGCCTGGAGAGGCTTATCTATAAAAGAATACTTGTAGCCTGAAGAGGTGTAGAATATTTGGAGTTGTAGTCGTGGAGTGACTAGGAAACAACCTGTGAAAAAGTGCTAAGAGATTTAGTGAAAAAACCTTCTCAGGGAAGGGACTGGACGTAGCTCTTTGATTTGAAAGAGTGAACCAGGATATATCTCTGTGTGAATCTCTCTATCCCTATCTTGTTAAGTTTATTTATTTACTAACTTGGGGATTAAAAACAAAATCTCTTAAACATTGGTTGTCGTCTTTTTTTTGTTCTTTCATCTTGCTTGTCTAAAACGCTTTTCAGAAGAGGCTTTCGAAAATCGATTAAGAAACACAATTCAACCCCCCTTCTTGTGTTTCCCTGTTTCACTTTCAGTTGGTATCAGAGCTCAGCCTCTGGGTTGAGCATTTGTCCGTGCTTGAGGAAAAGATCCAAAGCTCGATGGCAGGACAAGGGATGCCCAGTGGGAGTCAACCTATTCTGGAAGGTACCTCGTTGACTAGACCGCCTTTTTTCAATGGCACTCACTAACTCTACTGGAAAGAAAGATTCAAAGGATTCATCTTGAGCACCAGCTCTGCTCTTTGGCCATTAATCATGAATGGTCCCCACATCGTCAACAATCCTGATGGCACTGAGAAAAATGAAGCTCAGTGGATCGAAGATGAGAGAAGAAGGATGGAGCAAAACTACAAAGCAAGATACACCCTGATTTGTGCTCTTAGTCCAGACGAGTTCCAAAAAATTCATGCATGTGAATCAACGAAACAAATCTAGGATACTCTATCCAATGTTCATGAAGGAACATCCAAAGTGAAGGATTCAAAGATCATTATTCTTATGAGCCAATATGAAATATTCATAATGGAAAATGGAGAAACCATCGTTGATATGACAGGTCGTTTCCAAACTATTATCAATAATCTCAAATCTCTTGGAAAAGTGTATACTACAAAAGAAAATGTTACGAAGATCCTCAGGAGTTTACATAAGGAATGGAGACCACTCATCCTGCGATCACTCAAGCCAAGGATCTATCAACCTTGACCTTAGATGATCTTGAGGGAACTCTTCAAGTTCATGAGCAAGAGCTTAACCAGGACAACCCTACAAAGAAAGGCAAGTCTATTGCCTTAAAAAGTCAAAAAGCTAGCAGCTTGAAAGTTCTGAAAGCAAATGAGTCCAGCGATGAAAATGATCAAGATGAAGAAGAAGAATCTGATGATGAGCTATCTCTCATATCAAAGAAACTTAAACGTATTCTAAAAGAGAAAAACATGAGAAGAAGACCCTTACAAAGAAAAACGTCAAAGACCATGGTGAAACCAAGGACAAAAATCCAATGGTTTGCTATGAGTGCAAGAAACCAGGCCACTTCAAGGTTGAGTTCCCTCAACTGAAAGATAAGAAGAAGTTCTTCAAAAAGAAAAGCAAGAATCTCATGGCAACATGGGAAGACCTTGACTCCTCTGAAGAAGAAGAAAACGAAGAAGAGGCAAACCTATGTCTCTGGTCTGAAAATCATCTCTCTGAAGAATCTTCTGAAGAAGAGGAACAATCTACCTCTTCAATCATCTCATATCCTGAGGTTGAGTCATTAAGAGATTTCAGTAGTCTTTCTATAAGCAGACCACCTATTTTCTATCGAACTGGTGATTATGCCATGTGGAGAGAACTATTCATGAGATTCAAATTAGAAAAAAAATGTTGATTACCTATGGAGAGCATACACCGATGATAACTTTTGTCCTACTACTGTTATCAATGGTGAACGCATAGTTAAACCAAGGGCTAATTGTTCTGAAGAAGAAGAAAGAAGAGTGAGAATCAATGCTAGAGTCGTCTACACTCTTAAGTGTGCCCTGGACGAAAGAACTGTCAACATTGTGATGTATTGTGATATTGCAAAAAGAGTGCTTGACATGCTTGACGCCCTATTTATGAGAAGGCGACCTGCTCGTTCTGGAGAACCACCTATTTATCAATCATCAGAATATGGAGCTTGGAACTTCAGATCCTTTGTAACAACCCAAGGATCAGAAGAACACTGGAAAACTCTCACTGATGAAGCATTCTGCCCTATCATCATCATCAATGGAGAATACACGATGAAACCTCTAGAAAATTGCACCTTAGAGGAAAGAAGAGGAGTTGCTCTTGATTGTGAAGCAAGAGCTTTCCTGTTTCGAAGTATACACGGAGCAAGAAGAGAAGCCCTGGCTGAAGAAACAACTGCTTGGGGAATGATGAACCTAATGGATATTCTGGAAAGATCTCCACCTACATCCCCAACAGCAAATATGTGTCTTATGGAAAATAATCCTCTGAAACAGAAATAGAAAAGGAAGAGGTAAATATATCTGAATATTCTAAAGATGCATATGATGAGCTATTAAATGAATCATGCATTATTTATTCTGAATATAAAGATCTTAAAAGAATTTTTGCCAAAATCAATAAAGACTTTGACAAAGTCAAAATTGAGAATGGAGAACTAAGAGAAGAGATAATCAGTCTAACTAAAGTCTCAAGTTCTAAGTTCAGTACATCCTGTGAAGTTGAGAAACTTGAGCATCAAGTTGCTTACTTAACTGATAGTCTATCTAAATTCACTGATGAATCTAAGAAGTTTAATTTGATTCTTAGATATAGATCTCCTTATGATAAATCCGGTATTGGATATGAAAAAGAAAATCCAAAAATTTCTTACAAGAAAACTAAGATAAAAAGACTAATGTATTGCTCTATTTGTGGTAAAAATGGACACTCTGCGTCCAAATGCTTACACAAAAGAAATGCTAGAACTAATATGTTACCTACAACTAACCAAAAAGGACCCAAGTCTATCTGAGTACCTAAGAATAGGATAATCTCTGTTGCAAACTTGCTTGACAACAGGAAGAAAACACCAATCATGGTACCTAGACAGTGGATGCTCATGACACATGACGGGAGAAAAGTCTATGTTCCTAGACCTAAAGCCAAAGTCTGAAGGATCAGTTGTATTCGGTGGCAAACAAAAGGGAAAGATTGTAGGTATTGGTAAAATTGGTAAGAATAATTCTCCCTCTATAAATAATGTATTGTTGGTTGAAGGGTTAAAACACAATCTGCTTAGCATAAGCCAATTGTGTGACAGCGGGTTTGTGGTTTCTTTCAACAAAGATAAATGTATAGTCAAATATGCTGATAGGTCCACTCTATTTACTGGTAAGAGGCAACAATGTATATAAAATTGACTTGGAGGACCTCTCTAATCAAAATGTATCATGTTTGATATCTGTGAATGGTGAACAATGGATTTGGCATCAGAGACTTAGTCAGGCAAGCCTGAGATTAACCTCAAAGCTACAAAAGCATAACCTCGTAAAAGGATTACCAAAGCTTGCCTATAAATCTGATGTTCTCTGTGATGCCTGTCAAAAGGGGAAACAAGTTAAAAATTCTTTTAATTCAAAGAATATTGTTTCTACATCCAGACCTTTAGAATTGCAATATTTAGATTTGTTTGGTCCAACAAGGACTGCCTCCCTAAGTGGAAAGAAATATGGGCTTGTCATTATCGATGATTATTCTAGATGGACATGGGTGATGTTCCTACTTCACAAAGACGAGTCTTTTGAAGTATTCTCAATATTCTGCAAAAGGATTCAGAATGAGAAATGTATATGTATCAACTCAATCCGAAGTGATCATGGAGGAGAGTTTGAGAATGTAAACTTCCAACTATTCTGTGAAGAAAATGGTATTCTTCACAATTTCTCTACCCCTAGAATACCTCAAAAAAATGGGGTTGTTGAGAGAAAGAATAGGTCTCTTCAAGAGATGGCAAGAACATTGCTCAATGATAACTCTGTTAGAACCAAAGACTGTGGATGAAGCTCTCATGGACGACGAATGGATCTTGGCTATGCAAGAAGAACTCAATCAGTTCGAGAGAAACAAAGTTTGGACTTTAGTTCAAGAACCAAATGATAAATCCATAATTGGAACGAAATGGGTATTTAGAAATAAGATGGATGAAGATGGAAAAGTTGTGAGAAACAAAGCAAGGTTAGTAGCACAAGGTTATTCTCAAGAAGAATGTATTGATTATACTGAAACCTTTGCTCTTGTTGCTAGAATAGAAGCAATACGTATCTTGTTATCTTTTACTACTCATCATAACATAACTTTATATCAAATGGATGTTAAAAGTGCTTTTCTAAATGGGTTAATTAATGAAGAAGTCTATGTAATGCAACCCCCTGGGTTTGAAGATCATTCCCATCTTGAGTATGTATATAAGCTTCAGAAAGCTTTATATGGACTCAAACAAGCTCCTAGAGCTTAGTATGAGAAACTCAGCTCTTTCCTCATGGAAAATGGTTTCTGTATGGGAAAGGTAGACACCACTCTGTTTAAGAAAACAAATAAAGATAATTTCACAATAATCCAAATCTATGTTGATGATGTTATTTTTGGATCTACTAATGATTCTCTTTGCAAGGAATTTTCTGAACTTATGACAAAAGAATTCGAAATGAGCATGATGGGAGAGCTCAAATTCTTTCTGGGTCTGCAAGTAAGACAAACCTCCAAGGGTGTGTACATTCGTTAGACTAAGTACACTAGAGATCTCCTGAAGAAATTTCAAATGGACGATAGCAAGCTAATGAGTACACCTATGCACCCAACATCCATTTTGACCAAAGACCACAAAGACAAAAAGGTAAACCAAAAGGTTTACAGATGTATGATTGGATCTCTCTTATATCTTACTGCGTCCAAACCAGATATAATGTTTAGTGTATGTCTTTGTGCACGTTTTCAAGCTGATCCATGTGAAAATCATTTAACCGCTGTCAAAAGAATATTTAGATATCTAAAAGGTACTTCTAATATGGGTTTATTTTATGAGAAAACAAATGAGTACAGATTAATGGGTTATTGTGATGCTGACTATGCTGGAGATAGAATTGAACGAAAAAGTACAAGTGGTGGTTGCCATTATCTTAGACCTAATCTCATCTGATGGTCCAGCAAAAGACAAAGTACCATATCCTTATCAACTACTGAAGCTGAATATATCTTTGCCGCTAGTTGCTGTTCACAGCTCTTGTGAATTAAACATCAACTGGAAGACTGCAACATTCATGAAAGTAAGATTCCAATTTATTGTGATAATACTGCTGCAATTAATCTATCAAAAAATCCTATATTGCATTCTAGGGCTAAACATATAGAAATCAAACATCATTTTATCAGAGATTACATTCAAAAAGGTGTGTTTGATGTAAAGTTTGTTGATACTGACTATCAGTAGGCAGATAGCTTCACAAAACCTCTTGCAGAGGATAGGTTTTCTTTCATAAGGAAACAGCTCAACATGCTCTATATTGAATGACCTTGCGTCCAATAAACGCTTATGTCAAAGAAAAGTTTGCGTCCAATTTGTCTGCCTCCATTTACTAAACCTCGCTAATCACAAGCTTACGTCATTATTTTGTGTTATTAATCAGTTACAATAAATGCAGAATTTTTTTAAAAAACTTGAGTGATTTAATTATTTTCTTTTTAATATCTCTCTGTCATCCACATATTCCTATGCTGAGTCAGCACTCCCTTGTCACATCAAAGGTCGTGCGTCTAGTACTTCCTTCTTAAATAGCCACCCTAGATAATTGCTAGTCATCATGGTTCTTTAACCACGGTTACTTTCTCTGACGTTTTGGTTACTTTACTTCTCCCTTTTTTTTAAAAACCCAACCGGTGAGCTAAATCCTCACCAAACGTCTTCATCTTTGAAACTCCTCTCCTTCTCTCACCCTCATCTGTTCATCTTCCTCTACATTCTCTTCTGAAATATGGGAAGAAATCTTCGTTCAGCTGGAAAAGGAAGCAGCGTTCCTCAAGAGAACGTATCACCTTTAGGTCATCCAACTCGTGATGTTCCAGACAACTGCAAAATCAACGTTGAGCATCAGATTGACTTGAATCTACTGGCCAAACTGGGAGCAGATGTCAGAATCTATGTCATTGGGGCTGGATGGGATCACTTCTTCATAAACTATCCAGAAGTTTATCCAAGACTTCTTACTGAATTTTGGAGGACCGCTAACCTGGAAAAGGAAGGTCATATTTTTGGGTATGTTTTGGGGACACAAAAATTCAACGTCTTCAAAGTGAGCATAGCGTCTAATATTGGTTGTATGTCTCTTGGAGCTACTTATTCCAAATCATGGTATAACAAGTTTGGGGGAAAAGACAATGTCTTCAACTTCCTCAGAAATCCTGAAGCTCAGCCCAATGCTCTCTTTCGTGCCGCCCTTATGAAAGACGAAGCAAGGATTCTAAATCAAATCTTGAACAAGGCTATTCTTCATAAAGCTGGGTCTAAGGACTCTGTTTCTGAGGTGCATTCTTTTCTTCTTACTCATCTTCTTTATGGTATGAAGATCAATCTTCCCTCCCTTCTCTATGATCGGTTCAAAGAAAATTGTATAGATGTTGCCTCTGTTAAGACCATCACTTATGCAATTCTTCTCTCTCGAATATACGAGAAGCAAGGGATTTATCGAATGCTAAACAAAGTTCATCCAAGCATAAGGATCTCCTACCAAACCATCTGTTGCCCACTTTTTGGAAAAGCAAACCTTTCAAAAATGCAACTCAAATCTGTCTTGGCCTTTGAACAAGCTCAGTCCAACATTGCACAAACTCAACGCATGTTAGCTCTTCAAAGCAGACAAAGAAAGAAGAATCAGACTCCAAGTGTTGCAAATCAACCTCCAGTATCCTCTGATTTGTCCACTGTGGAAAGATTGTTTGAACAATCTCAGGCTACGACTCACAATGTTTTTGAAGAATTTGAGGAAAAGTCAAATCTGGAGTTTGCTTCGATGATTGAAGCTATTGCTTACACCATTCATGGAGAAACCTTCATCAAACTAAATGGTGTAGTTGTTCCCTTTGTCGAAGAAATTCATGGACCTTTGCTTAAAGCTAATTTGGGCTCAACAGCAAAGCAGCAAGCTTGTGCATCCTTTCAAGCTGGTCAGGAAGCTGGAACTTCTAAGCCCAGATACAGAAAAAGGAAGCTTCTAGTGGAAGAAGACGATGAAGAAGACGATGAGGATGATGTTCTATTGCCCTTCTTCTTGCCAAGAAAACCAAGGTATCACCATCCCTCTCAACCTTACCCAACCCTTCTATTTCTTCTATACCCTCCATCCCAACTGAAGCACCATCTTCTACTCCACCCACAAATTCTAACCTGTCTGCGTCTGTTCCTCCTCCACCCAAAAATATGAGAATTAAAACTATAGCCAAACGGCCACCCAGACCAAAAATCATCATCCAAGACTCCTCCACCTCCACTCCCTCTCAGCAACAACCTGGTTCCCAGCCCCCATCTTCACCCCTCCCACCCGTCACTCTATCCTCAAATGAACACAGAGGATCTCAAGATGACCTACCCTCTGTCCCTCAGTCACTGGTCTCGGAATCATCTCCTCCTCACGTTCTTCTGCTACCATGGTACTCTCATGAAAAAGCTACATCTTCAGAGATTCCATTGGGTAGATTTCCTAATGCAATTCGTGAACCTGAGACCCAAGCAAACGTCTGTTGTGCTGAGTCTACTGGTTCTCAAGAAGATGCAAGATGTGAAGATTTATCTATTCCTGAATCACAAGCAGAAGCAAACTCTGTCCAGCACACTGAGCGTCTTGATGCTGATTCCACCTTGTCCGGCAACACTGTGGAACTACATCTTGATGATGAAGATAACGATGTCAACACCTCTGTTGCTGAAGAAGCCCACCCTGCTCAAGCTTCGGCTTCCTCTCTACCTCTTGGTCTTTCTCGTAAAATAGCTGACTTCTTGGTAGAATGCATTTCTGTAAGGGTAATTCAAGAGTTGAATCTCAAAATGGATCAATTGTTTACCTATCTTCATCGCATCTTTCCTGACATTCCTCCTCCATCTCCTTGAAGTCTTTTCCTTTACTTTGCTGACTATGATGTGAATCCGCCCTTCGTTCCTTTTGTCTGATGACAAACAGGGGGAGAATTATATGGAATTGTATAAAAGTTATTTTGGAATAGAAAGATTGGAAATATGTTCGTATATGTCATGCCTTTTTATGCTTTCATATCATTTTATGTTCTGAATTATGTCTTCAATATGTAAATGCATAATCTCAGGAGGAGCTTTTATTCCTAAGAACATAAGGAATACTGTTTTACAAATACTTTATAATAATGTTTGTCATCATAAAAAAGAAGGAGATTGTTAGAACCAAAACAGTAATGGCTAATGACCCCTAAAAGTTTTAATGATTAACAAAATTATTATATGTTTATGAATATACTTGAAGAACAGATTATACTAATCCATAAGGTCAAAAAGACCTTGTATATGTTTCTGACTTCAGACGGACTCTCAAAAGGAACATTGTTTCTCAGTGTCCAAAGTTACATCTAGCTCATAAAGGACAAAAAGCTCAAAGCAATATCCGTCCAAAGAAACATTGTGGTTCGTTCAAAAGACTTTTTGGACTTTAGTGATAAAAGTCTTACATACAGTTATCATATAGTATTGTGTGCGTCTAAACTTTCTATACAATTTGTGCGTCCAACTTTCTATATAAAGTGTGCGTCCAACTTTCTATATAAAGTGTGCGTGCATCCAACTTTGTATATACTTGTGCGTCCACTAACCTTATTTTGCAAATGACGTGGCTCTTTTTCAAAAGTCTTGATTGGTTTTAAAAAGAAAATATCTTTTCACATAAGACAAAAGAAGGTACAAACGTTGTACACTATAAACCACGTAGAGCAAAACATTTGTCGGCCAAAAAGGCAAATCAGTCTGCTACAATTCAACCTGCTATTCTACCAAAAGCAACCTTGCTTCTTCATTTTAAAAGGACAAATATTGAACGGAAAACAGCTAGCAAATGGACTTGTACCTAACAGATATTTCTCTGTGTCTAAATGGAAAAGTTTCCTACCTTTTGAATTCGAAAGATCAGACAAAGCTATAAGAATACCCTCTTCTGCAGAAGCAAAAAACGGAGCAAGAAAACATTCAAGAGAGAATTCATTATGCAACAAAAAGCTTCAAAGCATTCACTCTCTAGAAATTGATCTGTAAACCTTCTTATTCTTCATTGTAAAGTTACAAACAGATTGTTAAAAGCTGTATCGTGTAATACTCTCACTCTTAGTGAGTTTGTAAAAAGCTCGAAAAACCTCACCCAAGTCTTAGGATTTGTTTAGCCTGGAGAGGCTTGTCTGTAAAAGAATACTTGTAGCCTGAAGAGGTGTAGAATACTTGGAGTTGTAGTCATGGAGTGACTAGGAAACAACTTGTGAAAAAGTGCTAAGTGATTTAGTGGGAAAACCTTTTCAGGGAAGGGACTGGACGTAGCTCTTTGATTTGAAAGAGTGAACCAGGATATATCTCTGTGTGAATCTCTCTATCCCTATCTTGTTAAGTTTATTTATTTACGAACTTGGGGATTGAAAACAAAGTCTCTTAAACGTTGGCTATCGTTTTGTTTTGTTCTTTCATCTTGCTTGTCTAAAATGCTTTTTAGAAAAGGCTTTCGAAAATCGGTTAAGAAACACAATTCAACCCCCTTCTTGTGTTTCCCTATTTCACTTTCACTCACTTGCAGCTATCAACGATACTGACTCTTAAAGCCAGTGGGAACCACTAGCTCCCATGAAAGAAGCTCTGGCATGTCTTCTTTCCTTTTTTCTTTTGATAATGATAATGATATTATGTCAGGCAATTCTAATAGCTCTGTTTAGGGTTCGAAGATTAGGGTTCTTTGTACACTTGATGGCTATGTTATTCCCGAGCTGTTGATTTTTTCATCTGAGAGTTACATAACATATAATTGTTTATCGAATATTATTTTATTTTTTCCTGTTATTTCAAGAATTTCATTTTGCTCAAACTTATCATGAAGGCCTTCTCAACTTAAAGACCCTCTTATAGCCAAGGCTCAGGTTTTGGTTTCTACCTAACACGTAGTTTGTTCAATGGTGCATCCATTTTTTCACTTTGAATTGATAGCATGATATATTTGACAGTCTTCTTTTGCAACTTAGGTCTTGATCTGAACTATACTGTGTATTCTATATATGTCAAGTTGTCAACTGTTCTGTAATTGTTGTAACTATTATTGCAAAAGCCGTCTAAGGTTGATGATAATGCTCTATTTAATGTCTGAATACGCGTTGAAATTTCAGCCATATCCCGAGCTGTTGATTTTTTCATTTGAGGGTTACATAACATATAATTGTTTATTGAATATTATTTTATTTTTTCTTGTTATTTCAAGAATTTCATTTTGCTCAAACTTATCATGAAGGCTTTCTCAACTTAAAGATCCTCTTATAGCCAATGCTCAGGTTTTGGTTTCTGCCTAACACGTAGTTTGTTCAATGGTGCATCCATTTTTTCACTTTGAATTGATAGCATGATATATTTGACAGTCATCTATTGCAACTTAGGTCTTGATCTGAACTATACTGTGTATTCTATATATGTCAAGTTATCAACTGTTCTGTAATTGTTGTAACTATTATTGCAAAAGCCGTCTAAGGTTGATGATAATGCTCTATTTAATGTCCAAATACGCGTTGAAATTTCAGCCATATCCTTATCAACCAAACTTTCTTTCTTATTGTTAAGCTTCTGATCCATCCTTTCCCTTAATACCAATTCAAAGGTCAACCAAGGTATTCTCTTTTTATAATAGACTTTTGAGTGTTATCACCGCAATCTCATACTTTTATTTTTTTGTTGGTTGAATTTCATTTCCTTTAATTTTCCCTGAAAAAAATGTTTCTTTTTTTATAGTTAAAGATTATTGGCGTGAAGTTCTTGGTGGGTTCTGAATTGCGTGTTTGGTTGAAGTTTACTTCTTTTGAATTGGGTCAATTTTGGAATCTTCAAATAGACAGAGAAATTTTGGGTTTTTGATTTTATGGTGTCTGCTTTGATATAAGGTTATAAGATGCAAATGGGTATATATACTATGTGCATATGAGGAGAAGTTCCCATCTTTGCTTTTGGATTATTTTTTTTGATAAATAAAGAGACGTTATTTAGTCGGGGACTGTTCATGAATTTTGGTGATGTTAAAGAAGATGATTTTGCCGGTGAATGGTGATCCTAGTTATTGAAGGATAATATTGTATAGTTGAGGTACTATCTTGCTGCCGCAACATGGGTTGCATATGCTCTAAGAGTTCGGCTGTGGAAGATAGTAGGGGAGGTATCACAAGGAAATTGTCATCATCTAGCACAGGGCCCTCACAGTTGAACACTTTGCGATTGAATTCCATGAAAAGTGTTGAGGCGGTTCGGGTGAAACATAAGTTATTAGATGGTAGTGATGTGAAAGTTTCAGTAATTGACAAGAAAGCCAATGAGTTATTAGAGGGTGGACACAAACTTATTGCAATAAATTCCTTTACCTTGAGTTTTGGGGATCTTTATTGATTCTTGTATCCTGTTAACTTAATGAGTTGTGATTAGATTGAATTATACTTCAAGTTCATTTAATAGCTTGATTTGTCTCCAATTTTGCAGGTTGATGGTTTGTTGGAAGTTTTGGGTGACTTTTGGTATAAGCGATAGCTAGTATTGTTTGAATTTGTATGTACTAGTACAGCTTTGGTTAGTAGTGTTTATTGTAACAATATTGTTAATTGGTACATACTTTTTATTGCATGTTGTAACATTTGTCATGAATGAAATGAATTTATGTATACTGTGTCAATTATTGTCCCAAATATTGCTTATATTGTCTGGGTTTGCTAAGCGCAGACAAGAGTTGGATAAAATTAAAGTATATTACTAAAAAAAATAGGGAATAGATAGTGCTTCCCTGAAGGAAGCGCTATCTAAAACCCAAGAAAAGATAAGCGCTATCTAAAACCCAAGAATAGATAGCGCTTTCTCAAGGAAACGCTATCTATTCCTGCTTTAGATGGCGCTTTTTAAGCGCTATCTTTCTTCAATCTTTAATAGCACTTAAAAGCGCTATTAAATGTAAAAATTAAACGCTATTAAAAGCGTTTTCTGTTGTAGCGTACAAAAAATTTCAACAATCATGTTTTTACAAATGCTGAAACTCATCCAGCAAGTGACACTTGTTGTCCCATTTTGTTGTTGCTACAATAAAAATGGTGTTCCCAAACAGTCACTGATGATTTGCTTTGTTAGAAAATCGGTCAAATTCATTTTTGACCTCACAATAATTAAGCCTCTTAATTTAGTAGCTATTTTTCAGAATTGTAACACATACTTATGTCTCTATTTGCAATTATAAAATATAGGTTAAAGTAATAATTTGCTCTCTATATGTGACACAGATTCTTCATTTAGTCCCTATACGTAAAAAAATTGGAAATGAGTCCCTACATGTGTAAGCGTTGGCAAATTTGGTCCTAGAGATGCAAACGTTAGCAAATTCGTCCCTGCCGTCAGTAAATTCGTCCTTATACGTGACACAAATTTTTGATTTGGTTCCTAAACCTGAAAAAAAAAAAATTAAATGGGACCCAACTAATTTTGTCCCTATCGTCTGCTAAGGAGCTCACACCCAACTAAAAATTATTTTCATATTGATTATTTTTCATATCTTATATCAATCTATTTCTTTTATTGAGACTTAACTTGAATAATTTCAGAATATAAAACCATTTACGGACCAAATTATACAACTTTTACTCTCAATAGAAGAAATAGATTGATATAATATATAAAAAATATTCAATACGAAAATAATCTTTAGTTGGGTCCGAACTCCTAGATAGACGGTAGGAACAAAATTATTATTGATTGCACATATAAGGACCGATTTAATTTTTTTTTTCAGGTTTAAGGATCAAATCAAAAATTTGTGTCACGTATAAGGATCAATTTGCTGACGGCAGGGACGAATTTGCTAACGTTTGCACATATAGGGACCAAATTTTCTAACGTTTATACGTGTAGAGACTCATTTCCAAATTTTTTACGTATAGGGACTAAATGAAGAATCCGTATCACGTATATGGACCAAATTATTACTTTAACCTTTTATTCACTATTGACGTTTGACAATCATAGTGTATAAATAAGGAAGACACAAGTCTCTTCCATCAATGGAAATTGGCTAAGAAATTTCCTAGCCAATTAGCCACATATCTTACCCAATCAAGAGTAATAAACTCAACCTCTAAAATAGATTGGGCTACCGATCTGCTTAGACGACTTCTAAGCGACAACACCTCCACTGGAGATAAAGTAAATCCACTTTAGATTTATCCTCACATGTGAATCAACTCCAATTAACATCACCATATCATTCTTGTATAATAGGAAATCAATTTTATATAATATCATAATTCATGATATCTCTCAAATATTTCACGAGTCTAACAAGCGTCACAAAAATATTTAATCGAGTGTTAAAATTGTAAAGGATTCTCAATGGTTTTGTTGTATTCAAACTTCCTAACAAGATTCTCAAAATAATAATTTTGTAATAACATTATATTGTTATCCTTCCTTATAATTTAGCACCCAAAATTACACTTGCGTCACTCATGACTATCATATCGTGGACCATGATTGGATGAAACTTATAAGGGGGTTGCTACGGTACCCCCGTAAATCTATGGGTTTTGGTACCCTATAACGGGGTACCATTGTTCAAAGGTGTCAATTCTCCCAAATATTTTTTCATCTTTTCTTTTATATCGAGAAATACAAGCTAATTTTCTTTTTGCTTTAGTGAGAATTTCTTGTTCTATTTCTCTAAGGTTCATATTTTCTTCGCGTAAAATAATTCCTTCAAAATGTTTTATCTTTTTCCTAAGATAATTCATTGCTTCTAAGATGTCATATTGTAAAATAGTATCATATTTTTCTACAAGTGTAATTATTCTTCCAGCCATATGTAATCCTAATTCTTCTATATATTCTATCATTCTTTTAATTGATTTTCCAAACGGATTAATCTTTTTTCTCTCCAAACAATACCTCTTTCAATTAGTTTTCGAACTTGTTCATCTAAATAATCTTCTTCTTTATTTTTTAACAAAGTGGACAGATTTGTATATTCATCTTTAAGTTGTAATTTTATTATTCGTATTGTTTCTTTTATTTGGTTTTGATTCATGCTGCAAAATTTTCTAATTCGTTTTTTAATTGTTTTAACATTTTTATTTTATAATTTATTATTCTTTCTATTACGCATCCATCAATTATTTCTTCAGCGTCTTGCTGTTTCCAATACTTAATTTCTTCTCTCAGTTCTTTTACCCATTCTTTTAACATAGTAATAGTCTTCATGCTATTATTCTTTCAAGTCTCTTTTTTTATCCATTTTTCTAATTTTATATGATACGTTAGCATACTTTCTTTAAGCCAGTAATCTTGTAGCGTTTGTGGTTTATCTTCCTGCCAATAGAGTATCTTTTTGCGATTAGTAAGTAACCATTCTTTTAAGGTGGAATAAGTTTTCATGCTATTAATTTTTCTAGGCATCGTTTAAAAATCTGAATACGTATTTCAACTCTTCTTATTTGATCTTTAAGGTAAGGGTTAGGATTTTCCTCGTCTAATTCCTTTAAAGTTTTACAATAATTTTTTAAATTTATTATTATTATTCTGATATTGCTAACAGTTTTCATTAACTAGCTCTGATACCATTTCTGGCCCAAACTATTTTTTGCAATATTTATCCGAGTTATTTTCATATTTTGTTTTTTATATAGAGAGTTAAATCATTTACTTGGTGTACTAATTTATTTATATTTTCACTAGTACTAGCATTCTTCTCAGGTTCTAGTAATTGAATTGGTCTAGGGATGTAAGGTATTCTTAATGAGTCAGACCTTTTTAAAAATGTTCCTAGTTCAGTTATTTCATTTCTTCTAGGGTAATAAATTTTTCCAATATCTTCAAATAATTGCAGGACATCTATTCTATCATTATTTCGAAATGTAATACTGTGATGTGAATTGGTTAATGCATAGTTTACACAGTAGGTTACTGAAAATATTTTATCTCCAGGGCGCATTAAATTTTTTCTGAGAAATTTATGTTCTAAGGTTAAAGATTGATCTAATCTTTGAGTATTTAAGGGGATTCCTATATTCGGATGAATTTCAAATTTTAATTTTACATAAGCTAAATTTCCTTCTATTACTCCTAGTATCTTATCACGGACATCAGTTATGCGCTCATCTTTTAAAATTAATTCGACTGGAAAATCTATTCCTTCTTGAAAAGTTGCTTTTATTAATATCTGAACTGCACCTATGTGAATATAACCTATTTTTCTTCTATGTGCTTCTATTTTTAAATTTTGTCTTAATTCTGAAATCTTTTTTCGGCTTAATAGTTGAATATTTGTACTACCTTAAGCTTCGGTTATGTCTATCGGGGTTTCCGTGATTATCTTTCCATAATAAATGATAGTTTCCTTTTGAATAAATCTTTTCATTATTCCTCCTAATCTTTCCTTTTCTTTCATATTTGCAGTTTTAGAGAAATCTAATTCTTCCTTTTGTTTTTTTTGAAATAATCGGGGATTAATAAGGATCCTTCCTTGATAATTTCCATCTTCTTCAGTGATTTGAAGGTGTTCTATATCTTCATTAGTTTCTCTAATTTCAGATCTAGTTTCAATTTCAGGATTCATAATACCGTAAGTTTAGAAAGCTAGTTTAGATGTATCATACCTGCTTCGGTTTTAATGAAAGATAGTGCCTTTTGGTCCACTGCTGCTTCCGCGTTCTGAGTCAATAGATGTGCATAGAGCTTGATCTCCTTCACCTTTGTATTTCTGACCAGTAGTGGATATCGTCATGATTTGAACGTTGGTATGAATGCTTGAGCGTTGTAGAATAATGAATGAATAATATGTGAAGCTAAATGATAAGTAGAAGAGAATAAGTAGGAAAGTAATTTATTTATGGAAGTGTTTACAAGGTGGTATACACAGATACCTAGTATCCTCTAAGAGGAGACCATCGGCTTTCCTCAACTTGGGGAAGCTCGGGTGAGAGTTTTCTCCAACTGATTCACTCTGATTTGCCTCAGCATAAGAGGTCTTATTTATAGGCTAAGAGCTTATGGTCTATTTACATTAATAGCCCTATAGCACGTAAGTGCTTACATTAGAAACTTAATAATTTACATGCTGTCGTCACTGCCTACATCATTCTTCAATTATTGCTTCGTCTTCGGAATCTTTCCCTTGTGGCAGACAGCTAGTAGTGGCTTCTTTCACATGCATGCTTCCCGTTTTCTTTAATCAATAAGCATAGTTTGTCAAGGATAGCTGGGCAATAATTCATAGCGGGTCCTTCTAGTGCATAAAATGACATCTCGAAGTTTGTCAATAGGGATAAGTCTTTTTCTCTAATGGTCCTTCCGCTTGTCTTGCTTAATAACAAAGCATTTGGTCCTTCATATAGTGTTTTGATAAATGATTCCTTTCCAATAGTTTGGCATTGAATATATGCTGGCTAATTGATGGGCTATGAAATTATTAATGTGGTCTTCATCATAATCTATTCCGGTAGGTTCATCCATTAGCGGGAAATTATTATTGCTAATGCCAATAAAGATTAAATGCTTAGCTGGTTGTTTGGTGGAGAAGTCCGGATAAGCTGAGTAAAACTTTAAGAACATAGCTCATTCTCCAGCAATATTTTTCTGAAACAGCTGAACTGCTTCTTTAAAGTAATATGGAAATAGGTTAATTTCTTCAAGATTGGGGCTCAAATAAAGACATTCAATTAAACCAAATTGGAATAAATTGAACGTCAGGATTGATGGTGCTCCTGGTGTAAGTACTGCTTTGGTGGCGAATATTTTGCGGTCTAACATATACGCAATTGCTTTTTTCTTTTTCTGTCCAATGTAGTAGTCGGTTGAGATGTTCATGAAAATTTTCTTTAGAGAATTGGACTTGGAGTTCATGTTCTTTTCTGGTGATTATTGGGAAATTGTCTAGGGAAGAAGGAACTCTTCCTAGAACTTTTAGTGTTTTTCTTGGCTCTGGTTTTAGAGTCGTAGTTTCAGCAAAAGTTCTTGGTCCAAGATAAACTTCTTTACCTTTAGCAATTTGATAGTCTTTTAATGCCTTTTCTGCTTCTTCTTTTGTTGCATAGGATTTGTGGATAACTCTTGGTACTTTCTGACAATGAGGGGCTGCTTTGTGCCACTCGTCATATATTCCTGGCAATGGTCCATTGAAGATAACATATCATTTTTGATTTCCTTCTTTTTGTGCTTGTATTTTAATTTCTGCTGGGATTATTTGTTCGAGAAAACCTTCAGTTTGTAATTGTAAATCCAATACTTTGATGTCTGCTTCGAGCAACTCTAATTCTTTTAGTTTTTGATCTCTGAGTGCTTGCTTGAGTTCTCTTTGTCTTTTCAGCATTTCTGTTGTCCCACGCTCCATTCTCTGGATAGTATATCTGCAAGAACATTCTTCTCTCCTTTAATATGAGAGATTGAGTAATTATATTCAGATAATTTCATTTGCCATCGGATCAATCGTCCTTGTTTATAAGTGCCTTTATGATTAAAATTTTTAAAACCTGCCACATAAGTGGAATCGGTTCTAACAATAAATTCTTTATCAAGCACATAAATACGATGCTTTTCCAATATCCGAATAAGTGCTAATGTTTCCTTTTCATGAATAGGATAATTAATTTCACTGTCTGTAAATGTTCCAGACATGTATCGGCACAGTAATTCTTTCTTTTGTCCAGGGGTTTTTGCTTTCATAACACCTCCCCAACATTCATATGATGCATCAGTTTCGATAATAATTAGGTCATCATCTGCAGGATGATATAATTCTGGAAGCTGTTGACATAAGTTCTTTAGTTCAGTAATAATTGCTTCATCCTCCTTTGTCCAAGACCAAAGAGCATCCTTCTTTAGCTTCTATTGTAGTACTTTTCGTTTTGCTGCAAAATCTTTTATAAAACCTTCATTTGAAATGTAAGTTAGTAATCCAAGAAACCTTTGTAATTCTTTTTTATCCTTTAGAATTACAGGAAAATTACTAAGTTTTTCTAACACGTGTTTCTGCATTACTAATTTTCCTTTTTCTATTTCGAGGCCTAAATAATTGATTTTATTTTGTGCTAAAACTATTTTCTTTTTACTTAATACTACTCCGTGCTTTAATAATTTATTAAGTACCAGTGTTACTTTATGATAATGATCCTTTAAGTCTTTATTGGTAAATACGAGTATATCATCAATATAAATATAACAAAAATCTTTATATTCTTTGAGTATTGAATCCATGTATCTTTGAAAGATTCCTGGGGATTGTTTCATTCCCATAGGGAGTACATTCCATTCATATTGTCCTTGAGGACAACTAAAAGTTGTTAGTGCTTTAGAGTCTTCATCTAGTCTTAATTGATAAAAACCTGATTTACAATCGAATGTACTAAACCAGATCATATTTCTAATTTGCTCAATAATTAAATCTTTTCTAGGGAGAAAATATGCGTCTCCTTCCATTGCATCATTTATTTGTTTATAATTTATCACCATACGCCTTTTACCACGTTTAAGTTCACTATGGTTTTGCACATAAAAGGCTGGGGCTGAATGCTTACTTTTGGATGGTCTGATTAATCCTTTTTTGAGCATTTGCTTGATATCTTCGGCAAATTCATCTCTGTCTTGTTTAGTGTAGATCATAGGTTTACATTTTATTTCTTGAGTAGGATTCTTTAATTTTAATGTAATTAGTTCGGTGTTTTTATTATTGATGTTTAGATCTAAGGGATGATCACTACATAATTTTTCTAATAAATGTTCAATATGCGCTGGTATTGTTCTGTTTGGTTCGGAATTAATTAGAGCATAGCGAATTTTGTTACAAAGAATAGTAAATAGTTCACCACGTTGCAGCTTGCTAAACTCTGATTGTTGCGAAGAATAAGTACATTGAGAAGAATGAAGAATTGGTATAGAAAGGATTTCGCAGGTTTGAGTATTACGTATATATGGGGTACGAAGTGTAATATAGTCTAAGTATTGACAGAAGGGTGAATAAAGTCGTAAAAAGTTATTGCCTAAGATAACATCTATTCCTGTTTCTTGTTGATAAATGGTTGGGACAATAAATCGTTTTTGTTGGATTATTAAGGTGATGTGATTAACTACCCAAAACAAGGAGTGGATAGATTCATCAGCGATTTGTATCTTTAATGGTTTTTGTAAATATTCCCAATTGTCAAATAATGCTTTTGTTGCTAAACAAACACTTGCTCCAGTATCTACGTAGGCTTCAGTTTCTCTATTATTCTTTTCTATCTTGATTTTAATATAAGTACTATTCGGATTCTGTTTCTTCTGAAGATAATTCATCATGTTCAGAATATTTATAAACACTAGTGTCGGTGGTACTTAATTCTTCCTCTAATGGTTCGAGCTCATATACTTTATAGACTTGTTTGATTATTTTAGCTTTTTCTTTAAATTCTTTTTCTTTCTTTTGAGGGCATTCATTTGCATAATGACCTTCTTCACTGCATATCCAGCATACGCATTTCTTTTTTCCTTTTGGACAATATTTTTTGGGTGTATGTTTTTTCTTAAAGTATTTTTTCTTTGTATCTTTATATGCTTTCTTTTTTGGATAAGTTTTTCTTAGATTTGATTTTTTCTTTTTATAGTATTTTCTTCTTCGTTTGATGGGATTGCAGCCATAACGTCCAGGTAATTCTATTTCTGGTAATTCACAACAAATTTACGTTTCTTCCTCGATTTAATTGTCTTATGGTTTCTCTATTTAAACATTGATCTCTTCATTCTTTTAGAAGTACTTGAATAATGCCTCCTAGGGTTTTCGCCATTGTTAATGGATTGGCTGACCAAATAGTTTTTATTTTTTGATTAAGTGGAAACGGTAATTTATCCATAAAAATCATTTTGTATGTTTCTTTGATTTCGGTGTCTAATTGGTAATAATATTTTTGGTATTCACAAATAAAACTTCCTATATCACACATATCGCATATCTGCATTCTATTTAAGTGTACTTTAGCAGTTTCATGTAAATATCGTTTTACTTTATCACTTTGTTCAATACTAGCAAAGCCTATAAATTCTTCATAGATTAATTCCATTATAAGTCTAGCAAAGTCTTGGTTTGTCACTGTTCGTTGTATATATTGTTGTCATTTTTCTTCTTTTATTCCATTTAGAAATTTTTGTACATTTCCTGAAGTTTTGTAAAAGATAAAATTCTTTATTGAATTTCTATCTAAACTATTAAATTTATCATCTGTTGCCATTAGCAGCGTAAATTCATTAATCCATTGTAAGAGTATCTCTTCCTTGTTTTTTGCACAATCAAGGTTTAGAATATTTCCTGATTTAATGGATTCGTATCTTGGTTTAAATTCATCTAGAATTTTAGACCATTTATTGTTTCTTTTTATATATCCAGTATTATGCATTGTTTTTTCTTCTATATCATCCCATATTTCATATGTTTCTTTTCGTTTTCTATTTCTTCCAGGTACCATACTACTACTTGCTTCTCCATGATGCATTCGTATTTCATTAAAGTCTGTTTCATCTGAAGAGGAACTATAATTCAATACTACTTCTTCAGTTTCATTTGGAGTTGAATTAATTGGTTCTGCTACTTGTATCTGATTATGTTCTTCTTCAATTATTTTTAATTGTTCAAGAAGTTGTTGTATCTCTTCTAAGTCAGTGGATCTTTTTATTGTTTCAATATAGTCAGTCTTTATCCTCTCCATGTTGTTCTTGGTGTTAAGGTTTCTAAATAATGTAAAAGTTCTGGTTTTTTCTTATTTAATAATTCTTCTAAATCTCTTTTTGTAATAAGTTTATTTTTAGTTTCTTCTTCTAATAGCATTTCTAATTGGATAAGAATTTTTCTGAGTCTTTCTTCATCTTCGCTATTGTCTATGTCTTTACCTTTTCCTTTTTCTATTGTACTTAAGTTTTTATATATGTCTAAATATTTTGTTTGTTCATTATGTTCATGGGTGCTAATATGTTCTGCAATTTTGGAAGTAACTTCTAAAACTTGCATTACATTATTGTTTATTTGTTCTAATATTTTTTTCTAATTCTTTATATTTTTTATCAATTCCTTCTAGTAGACTTATGATTCCTATTGTTATGAGGGTATCGGTACCCTCAAATTTCCCACGGTACCATAGAATTTGCTAACTTATAAAAAGGCTTAAATCAAATTTACAGTTTCACATTCCAATAGCAGAGCATGTATCAGTATACAAAATAGTTACCCATACCACTTTCAAAGCTCATTAATAGAAATAAGCTCCTGATGTCCCAACATCAAAATCATAACAAAAAAAATAGATAACATTTTAATTGTGAGATATTGATAACATTTTCAACGGGTCAAACTACTCCTCATCATCTAGAATTTTCTTTCCCCAAGCACCACATGTTTCCTGTGTTACAAACTTACACTCGGCAAGGCAATAGACAAACAAGTAAAGCAACACGTTCTCACATGCCAAAACCACATTTAGTCACCCAAAGGAGCTTTGCAATGCCTTGTAGAAACAAAGGAGCTATGATTGTGATTATCAAATAAAGTGCTACTAATCAATCAACTTAATTGCAACAGATTAGGGCAAGCACCTGAATTGCGTTTCATATGAGTAAACCCTCTGTACTAATCCAAATATTTTGACTTAAATATATTATAACTGAGTCTATACCCAAATCCATAAATGTCATTATCTTGGCATTATAAAATGCCAAATACCTTACAGCTAGGGAGCCTTACATATTTAGAAGAAACAAGTATGTTTTCTTGCTTCAGATCAGAGTGGATTAGACATAGTTCATGCACATTTCAATATGATAAATCATAAGAAACAAGTTAAAGAAGTTTTGGTGTGAAAACAAGTTAAAGAATTCATGAAACATAGTTTCTCATAAAACATTTTTTTTTTTCAATTAAATTGTTCCAACCGCCCCCTGTCCACCTTTCATCAAAGGCTGCATTCAATGAAACAATCTATCACTGCGACCCAGGATATGTAGGACACAGGCAAAACCATGAAAACACAGCTCGCCCTGAAAGTTTCACGAATTTGCAGCAATTTCTGCTCTAATAATCCAAAATGGAAAATGTTCCCACCTCTTAGATATAACCCAGCCACAGTCACAAGGATTAATCCAAAAGCAACAGGAATGGACATGTAGCAAATTTAGTTCAATATAAACTCATTTTTGATATCAATAACCATCTCACCCAAATCTCAGATTCTTAAGCATCGTCACTTTCATCATAAATATCCTACCATAATTTTGTCAATTTCTCTTCATTCAAACAACATACCAGAAAGGTTTGATTTATACATTTTAACAAACATCTCATACACATCCACCCATCATATAAAATGGTCAGGATAACATATCCTTACTGAAAAATACTAGATTTTCCGCAAGATAAAAGCAGTTCAACTAAGAAACAATTCAAATATCTTCATTTTTTCTTTTACCCTAGAGAACTAAAATTAGCACTCCGTCTTTTTAATTAGTTTGTTGCTCTGAATTATATCTGGATTCTCATTATCCAGTAACATGTGGACTATTGTGTGAACATATCAGACACATTAACTCCAAAAATAGACACTAGATTTATTAAATTAAATTCTAGAAAGACAAGCGTGAGAAGGTATATACTTATCTGTCCATTTGCTGTGAAATTTGCATAGCAACTCTTGAAGCTATGTACGTATTCCTATTGATTCGGCTTCTGACAATGAAACTTTGCACTTTGCAAGTTGAGATCTGTTACCAATGCTTCAAGATGATCTCATTGCATGCCACCATTCCAGATCATGCCACCACGGGATACCGCTTCCGATCCGTGCAACCCCGACGCCGTCAACCGACAACCTCGCTCCACCGCGACTGCACACCGCACGATCCCTGCCGCACCGCATCAGCCTCCAGCCGTGACCGTCCAGCCGTTGCAACCATAATCAGTTGCTCCCTACGTTTTCAAAAAGTGAATACAGAGTCAACAAACGCCGTCAGCGTCGTGCGGATGTTCCTGCTATAAATCGTCGTCATCAGTATGAGGTGAGGTGAGGAGGAACTTCTGCAGCGTTGATGGCCAAGACAAACCCTCCAGATTGTTGTAAAAGTTGGTCAGCAACACTGAACCACAAATCATGAACCACAAATAACGAACCATGAACACGAACAAAAAGATGTGAAGACCTAGACGTGTAAAATCATACTGTCTTTAACGATTTATCCGATGTGCAACTCTTCAGGATAACAAGCTCATCCCGATGTAAGTCTAGATATCAAAATAGCAAGAAAATATATGAAGCATAACCCAGGAACAAAACAATGGAGGAAAAATAATTTTAGAAGAAGAAATGTATACTTATAAAGTTGAACACGTTAGGCAACCTTTTTTTTAAAAGAAATGAAGCCATGATTTTGTTAGATTAGATAAGATTTAGATATTCATTGGTCGAAGTCTTCTCTCGTTCCCGAGAGTCTGAAAGTTTCTTCTCTCGTTTCTGAGAGTCTTTATCATCTTTCCTCCAAATCTTCTTCATAAAATTCTCTTACTCTCCTTTCTATCTTTTATTTTTACGATGGGTACAAGTATGGAGACTAGCATGGAAGGTTTATCTTTGATGGATGAGGATGAAGGGATTACGATGAATATACCACAGAACCAGGAACCTGCGATGAATGTCCAGCTCTGTCTTATTGGTAGGTTCTTGCCTAACAAACTGTAAGGGTTATGGAGAAATTCAATGTAACAGTAACACAGAATGTAAAAATGAGAGAAAAATACGATGCACTGTATTAGTTACTTCAGGAAACTAGTACAGGATTTGGAGGAATTCAAAGACTGAATGATAAATTTGGAATACTATGTTAGATATGGGCCTTAATGGGCTCTGTTATGTTAGTAGGCTTGTTAGTAGTGGTTAATTGTAGTGGGTTAGTTATGTAGTAATTCAATTAGAGTTAGTTAAAGGCGGTTAGAGTTAGTTACTGGCGGTTACTAGCGGTTAGAGTTAGTTACTGGGTTAGGAATTTATATATAGAAAAGGGAAAAAGGCATGGAGGAGGTGGTATTTTTTTCTGGTATTGGGAAGGGAGGTTAGGGAGAGTCCCAAGTCTCTCGAATACTTGGGGAATTATTGTACTATCTATTGTAATTTTCTTGTATTGCATAATCAGTTTCTATCAACTGGTATCAAAGCTTCTCGATCTTGGAGTTGTGGTATCGTTGATACAATGGAGATTCCGGTGTTCTATGACGGAGATGATGCGTATTGGTGGGTGATTAACATCGAAAAGTACTTCGATGCAAGGGAAACACCAAAGGAGCGGCGATTGGCGGAGGCAGTGAGAGAGATGACCGGACAAGCTCTGGATTGGTGTCGATGGTGGAATCTGCGAAATCCAGGGTCGACTTGGTTGAAATTTCAAATTGCCCTAATCTGGCGTTTTAAACCAGAATATAGGGACGTTTTGCCGCTAGCTGAAGAGGGTGAAGAAGAGGAAGATGAAGATGAAGGTCCGAGGATGAATCTTGGGGATGGATCAAGAAAGGAAAATGAAGATGAAGATCCGAGGATGAATTTTGGGGATGAAAAGGAAAAAGAAACAACAAAGGGAGAATACAAACTAGGGAGGAAGACAATTGTTGAGTTAGCGAGGGTAGAGGAAACGAAAGACGATGAGGGTGATGTCGACAAAGTGAAGATGGGGGTCGTCCACGAGACGGGGATCGAGAACAAGTTGGATGAGGCACGACAACTCCAAGCTGGTAGCATCGCTCACAAGAAGGGAGCGACGTCGGATGGGACTCTTCCGGTCAGGCGACCACCGGAACCGCCAGACCGAGATGCTCAGGCGGCAACGGAGGAGGCACTAGCGATTAAGAAAATGGCGGAGATGTTGATCGCAGTGCAACGGAAGACAATTGTTGAGTTAGCGAGGGCAGAGGAAACGAAAGAGCGACAATGGGACCCCGGGGGTCAGCTGCATTGGTCGTCAGGCTTCAAACAATGGGACCCAGGACAAAAAAATTATCTCAAGAGGTCACTTGTTGTTCACCTTGAGGACAAGGTGATAGTTTAGGGGGGAGTATTGTTAGATATGGGCCTTAATGGGCTCTGTTATGTTAGTAGGCTTGTTAGTAGTGGTTAATTGTAGTGGGTTAGTTATGTAGTAATTCAATTAGAGTTAGTTAAAGGCGGTTAGAGTTAGTTACTGGCGGTTACTAGCGGTTAGAGTTAGTTACTGGGTTAGGAATTTATATATAGAAAAGGGAAAAAGGCATGGAGGAGGTGGTATTTTTTTCTGATATTGGGAAGGGAGGTTAGGGAGAGTCCCAAGTCTCTCGAATACTTGGGGAATTATTGTACTATCTATTGTAATTTTCTTGTATTGCATAATCAGTTTCTATCACAGTCATGTCAATGCTACCGCTTCTAGTGCTGTTCCTGGGCAAGCTTCAGGTGTTCTTCAAACTCATATGCATAGACCTGAACCATCTCAAGTTCACAATGGCGTTGGAAGGCTTGAGAGGCCTGCCCTAGGCTCATTCAACCTACCCGGGAGGCAGCAGCTAGGACCTTCCCATGGCTTCTCTTTTGGTATGAATCAACCTATGCTGTCAAATCTGGCAATGTCAGGATTGGGCCCCGGCCATGCAAAGCTTCCTGTCATGCCTGTTCATCCATTCTTGGCACAACAACGCCCTGCAAATGAAATGGGTTATATGTTACCAAAGGGAGAACCAAATGTGGAACCAATTCCTGAACGTGGCCTTAACCTGCCTAGTGGCTCATCAGTATATCAAGAAATTATGAGTCGCATGCCTCTTGGACCTCATATGTAAAATTTTATTCCCTTATTCTTTAAAGAAAACTAATGTTTACATTTTTATAATATACATATATATACATATGTAATGCCCAGGCATACATAGGTGGATCTTTCGTTAGTCTGTCAATTGTTGTAATGTGTGACATTCTTCATCGTATGTGAAATATATATATAGTTTATTCTGCTGATTCATTGCATTCAAGGCGTGCAGCAGGTAGCACATGACTCGTCAACTACATGGGGAATTCTTGGGTGGACTAATCAATCAATGATTGACGTCTCATATCACTTGAATTTAACATTGATTCAGGGTCATATTATAATATTACTTAATTAGGTCTCGCAAACTCGTAATCCCGTTATAAGTTTTACTACGTTTAACAGTTTTTGTTGCACAAATAATAGGGTTTCTCATGAAACTAACCCGCTTTTAGAATCTATTTATCAAACTAATCCTCTTTTAGAATCTATTTACTAAAGTAGTCCACTTTTTTCTAACGTGGCATTTTTTTAATATTTTTTTGGACTACGTGAAAGACGCTACTTTGACTAGCGTCTTTGAAAAACGTTAGTTGGAGTAGCATTTTTACCGGAATGCATCGTGTTCTGGGCAAATGCGTTACTTGAAGTAGCGTTTTTATCAAAGCGCGCCACAGGGCGTCTGGGGCAGTGCGATGTCCCTCACTCTCTCACCCCTATAAATTCTTATACTCCCACCGTCTCATTTTACTTGTCTCATTTGGAATATTTCATTCTCTCAAATTACTTGTCCTTTTAGAAAATCAAGAATTATTAATTACTTTTTTTTAAAAAATACCCTTTGTATCTCAACCAATCTATATTAATGAATTTTTTTTACCAAGGAGTGTAGTGGTTGGTGAGTAATTGCAGCTATCCAACCATACAATTTAAATAGGGATATTTTAGTCAAAGAGTATTATTTTGTTATAAAAATTAGTAAACTTAATCATTTTCTATCTCCATGCAAGTGCTTTGGTTTTGCTTTACTCATTCGTCAGATAGCAAATTCCTTGGATTTAGGAATAAATAAGTTAGTTGAATTAGAAGTAATTAAATATGAATATTTGGGGAATAAAATTTAAAATGAATTGATTTCAATAATTTTCTTTGGTCTAGGGTTTTGTCTCTTTTATTGAGAACCGAAGGTAGTATTACTTTCTCTGCGTGCTACCTTTCCATGCCCCAATGCACTTGCATGGGGAATTGTTAAGTCTCTTTAATATGAATTTTACAATAAATAAGGGTAGAAATGAAATTTAGCATAAAAATTGGTCATTTTTTTCTTATATATTGGGAAAAAAAGACCTTTTTATTTCTTATATTAAGGACTGGAGGGAGTATCATTCATTCAACAACATGATGGGGAATTGCACTTAGAATTATTACTATTCAATTAATATAAATTATATAAGGGAATTTATAGGGGTGAGAGAGTGAGGGACAACGTACTGCCTGAGGCGCCACGTGACGCGCTCTGGTAAAAACGCTACTCTGACTAGCGTTTTTCAAAGACGCTAGTCAAAATAGTGTCTTTCACGAGGCCCAAAGAAATATTAAAAAATGTCACATTAGGAAAAAGTGATTTACTTTGATAAATAGTTTCAAAACAAGGTTATTTTGGTAAATAGATTCTAAAAGAGGGTGAGTTTGGTCAAAAACTCCAAATAATGAGTTAATTAAATTATAGGTGAATTCTATAGTATCCTAAGGGTAGTTTTACCCTGCCTAGGTGATCCCATTAGATGTTGAGAACCATTTACCTTGGCCCACTAATATGACTTATTTAATTGAGGTGGCCCATTCTTGTTGGATAAGATAACTTTTACTCCAAAATTATTGGAAGTATCGGAGAAGATACGTTAATTATAGCTTAGTTTGAACAACTCCAAAACGTTTTGCTTGTTTTTCTAATTTAGTCATGTTTGTCAAAGGACAAGAACAGATAAGTATTTTGGTGTTCAAACTTTATTAAAAAATTTAGATTTGTTTTTTTTTTTTTTTTGTGTCAAATTTTTCTTTTAATTTTGAAAAATTAGCCAACATTTTCTTTTCGATGTTACTTTTACCATAACTTTATTAGGTGGCTATCTGCCCAAATTAGAAAATTAAGTTTTTCCAACTTTACTTTTGGTGCATCTCATTCATTTGAATATTTGGATTTCTTTGAAATTGAAACACATAAGCAAAATTACTCTTTTTGTTTCTTATCTTAATTATTTTTCTCATTTTGATCCCTTAATTTTTTTTTTTGTGACAAATAAATCCCTTATGTTTATAAATATTGACAATATTAGCCTAAACATTAATAAACACTGCCTCAAACGGTCATATGTGTCCGTTAAATATCCAACATGACACTGACATGGTGCTACCTTGGTTGCTTGGCCAAAACAACATCGTTTTGACAACTTTAGATCAGTTTTTCAGTAAGGTAGATGTAAATCAAGTTTTGTAACCATGATTGTAGGAAAGAAGATTGAGAACCATGAACTCTAGGTCACCTTACCATTTAAGGGGGATGAAGATAACTCATACACCTCCAATGGCACGTCCAGTTGTGAAATTAACGGACACAGTTAACAAAGTTGAATGGAGAGTAACACTTAGACCAATATTATTAACGTTGGTAAACATAAGGGACTAGTTTGTTACAAAAAAAAAAAGTTAAGGGACCAAATTAAACAAAACAATTAACTTAAGGAATCAAAAATATAATTTTGCCAAACAGATAATATTAAGGTTTCTCGTAAATCTTTGTTTTAGATATTTACTATTTATTATTGAAACTAAGTGTGTTCATTCGTATATCATGTAAAGATAAATTTGTTTTCAAATTTACAGTTTAGGAAACCTAGGATGTAAATCCCTTGATGATGAATAGGTCAATTTAAGCGTGCCTTGATATTTGGATCTTCTATCTAGTATTGTTAGAATGTTTGTAAAGTGTTTTCTATTTTCTACCATTTAAATAACCTAGCTGTTAGCGTCTCACATTAATTTTCTAAAAACTTATTCATGGATTTCTTAATACAAAAGCCTCTTAAAATTGTTTTTAATCATTGATTTAGTTTGAATTTTTCCAAATCTAGTTGAGAACGACATGAAAAATGCATGTTTTCTAAACTTTTGAAGTTCAGTCGCAGCTTTCCATGACTGGACCCTCGTTCAGGCGGGTTGATCCGTTGGGATGAGGAAGACCCAACCCGTGATCATAATCAACTCATATGTTTACACACTCAAATTAATCCACCTCATGTGCCATGTAAGATTTTTTGTTGCCATATCAACTAACAAAGTTAAGATGGAAGTAACATCAGGAGAAAATTTTGTTTAACTTTTCAAAATAAGGGAAGGAATACAACACACGAAAATTAGAAGACAAATCTAAAAAATTAAATAATGTTAGAAGATAAAAGTACCTATTTTATCAAGTCTTTATATTTTTATTTTTTTGGGACCAAAAACTATTATTATCAATATTCTTCATTTTCTTTTTCTTGTTATGGACAGAATGCCAGCAGAGCCAATAACTTACTAGCCTACATGTTTATTTTTTTTCTCTTGCCTTAAATCATTTTAAAATATACTACATAAATAGGCAAACCTTTTCTTAAGTTCACACAAAAAAAAAAAAGGATTAGCAAAGGGAAGATACAGGGTTGAAACAATTATGCATAGTCATTTGAAAATTGAAAGTATAGAATATTTTAAACAACAATTCATGCAAAATTAGATAAATTAATTAAATATAAACAACTTATAATTATATTATGCCTTTTTTTAGAAGACCTCTAAGCTAAGACCTATGACCTACATCCCTTAAAAAAAAAATTTAATAGAAAAAGAAAACTAAAACAATTGATCACTAGTGTAGTAGTGTTGTATCAGTGCATTATCCTAATATTACAATATGATATTTAATAGAGAATATCGCTTTGATTCTATATAAAAGTAGAGAATATCTATCTTGATTATATATTTATTTACATTCATGTTAGGATTATTCTTATTTTTAAGTGTCTTTATTATGAGATTCCATTTGTAAATATTTCGGTCGTATAAATGAGACTTACCTCATGTACTTTAATCACAACATCAAATCACATTACAAATGCATCGCCTTATAGCAATACTATTCCGAGTTTATAGTCATCTCTCTTCTCCTTATTTCCTATACCCTAGAGCCAACTTCTTCAACATGGTTGTTAAGACCAAAAAATAATTATTTAGTTGATAGCCAATCACGATAATTAGTTGGGTAATTATTAGCTTATATATGAATAGTCGATTACTGTCTGCTGAGTTGAGGATAGTTGAATAGAATTCGGTTGAACGTAATTGGGGTGGACCTTGATAATGAGCCTTTATGAGTGTTAAAAGGATAACTTGGCCAACTGAGAACATGTTTAGAGTATTAAAACAAGGGAGTTGGCTAAGTTAGGCTCGGTTACACCCACTAACCACTACTTCCTAGATTGTCGAGATAAGGCTAAGGTCAGTTTTATAAGAAAAGAGAAGATAAAGCTGAAGATGAAACAACAGAAAATGAAGAACTCAGTTACCAACGTCATGGAGGGAAATCAGCCTGGAAATTAGGGATTTGGTGAACGAGGTCAGCCGATGGACGAGTCGAGTTAGTAGGTTAGTGGTCTTAGTTTAGATAGTCTTTGCTTCATGTTATTTTTGTCATCCATGATGTAAAGATAACTGCTAGTTTTAAGGAAAATGTGGGCAATAGGAATGACATAGGAGTAACCGAATATTAGGCCTATAAATACAAGTTGTACATACAAATTTTGACACATCCAATCAATCATACAACTTTCAATTTCACATTTACCTTTATTTTACTTTACATTTAAGCAAACTTAGCTTAACTTATTCAACCTTTCACACTAAACACTCTTTGGAGTAGTCTAGGAACCCACATCTAAGAAGCAAAATCCTTTTCTTAGCGCAATCGACTGATTTGGGAACCGTTGGAGACGAATCAGCCGATCATTCGGCTAGCACAAATTCCTACGACAACAAATTTGGCCCGCTTGGTGGGACCAAGAAATGTGAGCATATTAGGAAGTTTCCCTCTCATGGTCATGATTTTCATTGGCGTTTGCACTTGAGGTTTGGAATAGTCTTGATAACATTGAACCACCACAATCAACAACGAAGAAGAATGGTAACCGAAAGACAAGTGAGACCCCATTTTCCTTAGGAATGCCACCTTCACAACCGATAGTGACAACGTCTTCTACCCGTTAGGTCCACACCCCAGTAATAACTACGACTGGACCTTCAATAGTAGCAGTTGTGGCTGACAAGGACAACCCATTGTAATGACAACTTCCTTTATCCGTCAGCAAATTGATATGGGCATTCATGAGCTCATGCATCAGGTGTCTAAACAGCTGGCAGATATCGTTAGGCTTATGGTGCATGTAATGCCTTTCGTTACATTAGTAACCGAAGATAACATATTTAAATAAAACAGAGTAAAATAAAATCTTTCATAAAATAATATCTGAATAATACAATAATAAATATCTTAAAATAAGTCATTACATGTATAAAATCTCAAAACAGGGCGTCTACTAAAAATCGAAAACGAAAGAAATAAAATAAACTAAGGTCTTAGCCACAAACGGCTCCAGGTACATCAAAATACTAACCAAACTATAGAAATACTAAGAATAACCACTACTCTTCAAGTTTCATCGATCTCAAGAATATCGTTCTCATGCTCTGAAAATAACACTACTAATGAGATGAGAATCCCAATGAATAAAAACAGTTCTAAAATATGTTCGCAAAAGTGTTATTCTCAGCCGGCACAGTAATCGGAAAAACAACAATGATACTTGCTATTTTCGAAAATAATATATTTTTCTATGATAACAAAACTATAAATCATACTCGGACGTATCACAAAACTCTATAATCAACAAATATCATTTAATTCATACATTTAATATGTCAGTCATAAGAATACAACAATGGCGTCCCATTGCCCACCCTTTTCATAAGACGTGTTTTTGTGACACCCACTACCCCGCATACGATAAATATAAAATAAATCATATAAGAGAGTCAATAAATTAAAACCAAAAGGTAGCAAGTACCACATGATCCAAAACGTATAAAACCATAATGTAACAACTACAGAAAAACATAAATAAAAGAAAACCCAAATCCCAATGTCACATATCAGAACTGGTAACCACTACCGATAATATATCGGAAAACAACTAAACATAAATCCTATACTACGAGCAAGCGATCTCCTCGGGATCACTCCTCAACAAGCTGCTCACCATCCTCTGCATAAACTAAGGTACATGCAAAGAAACAAAAGCGATATGGAGTAAGAAACTGTACGTATAAACATAAATGGAAATGGAATAGTTAGCAAGATGATCACACCGCATATAATACATCATAATATAACAGATTACATCATATCATATTTAATCATATCACATCAACTAAACATGCTATGCGATGCAGAACTACTCTACTACTTCGTATGCCATGTGAATCCAATAACTAACTCAAGAAGATGATTTTGGAGTTACATATCTACATTGGCCAATAAGCACCAACACCGACAGTTCACCAAAATCTCGAATGAACCCCTAGGGTAGACGATCCACCTTACTCTCGGATGGATCACCACAGATGTGCTTGATTCACCTAACTCTCGGATGAATCACCACGGACGGCCAGTTCGCCATACTCTCGGACAAACGCCCCAGTCATCGTAACTTCCCCCAACTAACAACTCCATGTCATGAATGCATGCGATGCTAGCACACGAACAACATGCACAACCACCTCCATCAACACCATCAATAATGGCTATCAACTTTGACCAATAAGGATCAAAGTGATCACAACTAACATCATCGTGCGATAACTCATCATTACCGTCGTAACCAACATCAACGTTTTATCATCGTTATTAAGTCTTACCTTATCGTTATCCTAGTTTATAAACCATCCTCAGGGTCACATTTTATAATCCTATTTATCATATTTTTATCCTAAAAGGTTATTTAATCTCTTTCTATTAGAATCTGAGAAGTATTCTCAAATCTGCTCAGTTGCACGGTCGTGCATGGTTTGAGCACGGGAGTGCACACTAAAGCACGGGGTACTGAAACGCCGTTTGCGAAGCACGGGCGTATTTTCCTAGAGCGCGGGCGTGTTTGTTCGCTACTGCACTAGCATGGGCGTATCGGATTACAGCACCGTCGTGCATGATTTACTGAGTACTGAGCATAGGCGTGCTCACCTTGAGCAGGGGCATGCTCAACGCCATTACAGTGTTCTCAGTTCTGGAAACTTCGATTTTCTAAATTATAGACATTCAAATCAATCCTAAGGTTCTTTGACTAATCCATTGGGCATCAATCTCACCTCTCATCAATATCTTCACGTTTTATGAACATCAATTAATCAATCATAGTTTTAGGTTCAACGCTAACATCCCTATGTCTTTGATTAAGATGGTTTAACAACATCAGTTCATCGTATCAACTCATATAATCATGGCATACAAACAAACATCATCATCAAGCAATTCATATAATTCATGCCAAGATCATATAACCACATATGAATAATTATCATCATAATGTAATATGACAATTAGGATTCATACATCAATTAAGGCATATAGCACACAAAAGGGTCATGGGTTAACCCTCATCTTACGCTACCCCGCAACCTATATGTTCATACTAATTCCTTCTCCCCATTACTGGTATGACGATTCATGCGTAAGAGCCAAACTTGAGTGAAGTCCAAACTTGACTCCTTCAAATGGGTTCAACGGGTTCAGCGAGCTTTAGTAAAAAAATGTCAAGAGAAAGGATAATTAATTCCCAAAACAAAGACTCTAAAGGGAATTAACACAAGGGTTACAAACATACCTCGATTAGATCTTAGGAGAACTAATCTACTAGGTTGCCGTTTACAACGCCGACACTCAACAATCGAAGTCTGTTTCGACATAAAGAACGATTCAACACTCGACTTAGAGAATTGAAAGGAAAGAACGAAACAGGGTTGGTTACTTTACCTTAGATCAACACTAACAAACGTCTTATCCTCCAATCGCAAGAGCAAACACCAAGGGATGTATTCTTAACGAAGAACACTCGAAACAAGGATTGAAGGTTGAAGAACACTCAAGAGATTCAACAGGAATCCAAGAGAAAGGGTGATGACGACTGTTTCCAAAGTTGGGCTAACCAATGAGCAAAAAATGAGTTCTGCTGCGCGCACGAAGCACGGGCGTGCTAACCAATGAGCACGGGCGTGCTCACCTATCAGATTCAATGATATGGTTCGTTCTAAGATTAACTGCCCCAAAACACGTCCCTAAGCATCTAGAACAAGCATATCAACTATAGAAACATACATAACAATACTTTATAACAAGCAAGCGAAAATTGGGGCATTACAGTTTTGACCTTACCTACAATGGTGAAGTTACTCATTCAGTACCCCTACAATGATGATATTTTTCGACATCCCTGCTGTGGTGATGTTTCTTATTTTCGATACTCCTACAATGAGATATTTCTCATTTCGATACCCTTACAATGTGATATTTCTCAATTCCAATACCCCTACAATGGTGGTATTTTCAATATTCCTGCAATGGTGATGTTTTCACAAGGTCAATACCCCTACCATAGTGGTATTTTCTCAATCCTTAATACCGCTGCTGTGGTAGTACTAAGTACATGCCAAGCAATTGATAACAAAAGTCAAATTATCATACAATAACAACACATAGACATACCAAATCCTTTTTAATATCTCATATCGTATTTGTCACATAGGAGCATGCCAACCTAATCATCAAAGACCACAAAATTCACATTAAATAGACATTCAATCATGTCATTCATGTCATTAAAACTCTAATTAAACATTAATTTCGTTTTTCATTAAAAAAAACCCAATTTCGCAAAATAGGATTTGACCAAACATACGTTCTTTCATAAAATTCCTCCACAAATCATTACATAAATCAAGCCCCCCTTTTTTTACCAAAATCGTTTGCACTATAAAAGGGTGAGAAAATGTCGTTTTTACTCACCTCTTGAAGACCTCCAAGAATCTCCAAACGTCTCCCCACGAACACGCCAAGAAATTCTCCTAGAGTCTCCTTCTTCTCTCATCCCTTAAGCTCCTTCTTTCCCAACTTTGATCTCTCCAAGACCTTGAGTCCACGAAGGTAGTTAGAGAGAACTTTAGGGGCTATTAGGGTTTGTAGTCTCACCAAAGTGTCTTAGATTTGTTTATATAGGAGTTGCCCACGTCTCCCTCTCTTAAAGCTCATGTTTTTACGTTACTGTCATCGAGCACGGGCAAGGTCGTGCTCAGATGAGCAAGGACATGATCATCAGTGTCGAAAACTCACGTTTTCTGATACAGTCGTGTTCCTTTGAGCACGGTCATACTCCTTAGTGTCAAACTTACACGTTTTTCGACATGGGCGTGCTCATGAGCACCGCATGGCTCAAACTATGCTCTCCAAGCACAGACCGGTGCTTGATACCAAGCATGACCGTGCTGAACATGAGCACTGGCATGCTCATGTTACTGGGTCAGTTGTTCATCTTAAAACTTATCTTAATTTCTTTGTCTAATCTTTACACTCCCCGTAAGGTTCTGAAATATTAATTCTAAGCTCCCACAACTCTTTAATTTCTTTCTAATATGATTGTCTCTATTTCTTTAATTTTTAGGATATTACTGTGCACAACAAAGTGCAACAAACAAAGGAACAAGAACAAAGGCAACAAAATGCTGCAGAGAATTCAGCTACCTCGACAATCCTAGGACAGCCAGGCCAGTCGAATCAAGTGCAAATGGTTCCTACTATGGGAACCCAACAAGTACAATCAGGTTTCATGCAACAGGTTTAGGCATGACCCTCTCAACAAGTTGAGCCGAACATTTTTCAACAGGTACCACAATCTATCGTTACTATTCGAACTACTATGATTAATACCACTAACCCTAGGGGCCAAATGTGAAATATACATAAAGAAACACGAGAACGGGGGGTTGAATTGTATTTACCTAAGTATTTTTTTAAAAAGTTTCTTTCAATACAGGGAAACACAAATGCTTAAAAGACTCACAGACGCTTGAATGCGTCTGAGGTTTTTCACAACTTGTCTTAGACAAGTGCTTTAAAACGCAACTAAAGAGAGATCTTTTAGCAAAGAGAAAACTAATTTACGAAATACAGTTTAACCCCAAGTTAGTTTCACAGATAATAATAAATAAATAAATAATGCTTAAAAGATTAATATATTGGAGATGATCACTCAGAGATTTATTTTGGTTCTTTCTGTCCTTTCCATCAAAGCCACTTCTGGTTCTATCAATCTTAGTCCATTATCTTTCCTTGGACTCACGAGGAGAGAAGACATGTTGTTGAGCCCCAGCAAAAAACATATAGAAGTAAGGACCCCTAACCAGTCTGGGATACCTTTTCTTGGGTGGGAACTGCTCTTGCTCCAAGTATTCCACCAAAGATCTAACAAGAGTCTGAATCTGACTTGGTACAGGTTTGTCAGAATGATACAACATCTCAATATAATCAAACCTACCATCAAGTGAGCTTGGCTCCTCATACTCATACTCAGGTAAAGGGTATGGTTCATTTCTGGGAGGGTGTTGGAATATAGGTTGGGGTTCAGTATAAGGATAGATGAAGGGACATCTGCTTTGGATTTTCTGAGTTGATTTCCAGTCTCCGGTACATGCAATGGAGTTATACCAGGATTGATGTGAGAAGTAGTGAATGGTAGGATGGTGGACAAGTGTGGGTAGAAGGTAGGAAATTTGGAAAATGGAAAAGAATGAAGAAGGTTCATGTTCATTATGAGGGGTGAGGGGGAGAAGTAAGGGTAGGTTAGAAGAAGTGGACTCCGAGACATTTTCACAATTCATCTGAGAGGTGGTTTCAGGTGAGGGAATAGGAGTTGGTGGTTGGATGTCTTCAATTATAGAGTAGAGAATTTGGAGTGTAGTGGGGTTCATAGAGAGGTGAGGGTATATTGGACTTAATATTTTCAAATGATGAGTGTTGTGGTGGAGAGTTTTGTGGTGATGAAGGTAGTGAATTTTGTGGTGGTGAAAAATGTAACATCCCTGTTTTTTGTAACCCTAATTGAGGTGGATAACCTTGATCGGGTGTTTGTATGGCTGTGTGAATGTTTATGTGCTAGTTTGACACCTAATTGGAAGTTTAGGAATATGCTTGAACAAGGTTGGAAGTGCTTAAGGTGTAAGACGACAAACTGGGGAAATCAGAAGGCTGGAAATCCTTTCCCAGCTGAGTTGGATGCTCAAGCGTGGGAGGACTCCATGCTCAAGCGTTGCAACGCTTAGGCGTGGGAGAGCTTGCATGCTTTGGCATGCTGAGTGTGTTGTGCCAGCTGTTTTGAGTTTGGATGCGTTTAAGACACGTGTCAGGCCAGGGAGAAGGTGGAGTGGACGAAGTTCCACGCTCAAGCGTGGAGAGGGCCCACGCTAGAGCGTTGGAAGGCTCAGGCGTGCAAAGTGTTCCACGCTTAGGCGTGGACAATAAATCAAGTTTAGGAGTTTCCTTTCCTTTCTTCAAATTTGCACGAATTTGGTTGAGTCTTGGAGCTTCAGAGCTGAGAGAGAAGAACCAGGGGTTAGAGAGAGAAAGCTTGAGTTTGAGGGACTTCAAAGCTTCAGATCAAGATTCCAGCAACATTGTTGTGATTGTAACGAAGTTTTCTACGACTGTGGCGGATTAGTTTCTCGATTCGCCCAAGGTAAACTCGAATTCCTAACACGCGTTCTTCGCGTTCTTGGCGTTCTTCGATTCTTTACCTTCTCCTTTGATCTTTGAGCTTTCCCTAGTGCTAACACTATTGTCTACGTGTTGTGCTCGTGACTAGGGCAAAGTCAGTGCTCGTGATTTCGCACGTTGGCTTGGTCGGGGTCGTAGCTATTCTTGGTGAGGGATTGCGAGCCTGAAGAGGAAAGAGGAGCGTGGTCGTCTCATTCGTGATTGCATCGAAGTTTGTGCTACGACTGTTTAGGTGGGGAGAAAGAGTTACACACGTCGGGGAGGCAAGAGTAGTTTATGTAGCTTTGTTGTATGTTTTATGTCGTATAGGGGAACCCTAAACCTTACGTGAGGTTGAACCCTGACAAAGTACCTAAACCCTAGGTTTAGTTTTCTTTGGGAAATCACCGCTATGCTTGATACCCTAGGTTAGCAGATTTGTGATGCTTGATGATATGTGCTGTATGCTGCTATGTGCATATCTGGTAATTGATATATATGTGGAGCATGATGGCTGTATGGCATGTGTACTAACTGTTATGTCTACTGCTTTACTTAGCATGTTGATAATAAACTGTTGTATGTATCTTGAAATGCATGTATGCATGAGACGTGGAGGTTTAGTATGATTAGGGCTTTAACCTCGTGGTGGACGTTTGAGCTGATAATTGAGATTTGAGGTCATAGTTGGAGCTTGGAGCTCGTAAGTTTATGATGGGAGCTTGGAGCTCAGATGGTTACAAGTGGAGCTTGGAGCTCGTATGGTTAGAGTGGAGATTGGAGCTCATGCGGTTACAGTTGGAACTTGGAGCTCGTGTTGTTGAGAGCAAGTTTGCATGTGTCGGGTTGCGATATCAGCTCAAGAGAGATGGATGACATGCATAGCATACGCATATGATGCCAAATGGCGAGCCGTATGATGTGAGGCATACGAGGTTGGTGCACCAAGTGCGGGTGCGGAAAACGGAAGGGTAGGTCTGTGTGATCTTAGGGATATACTAGACACAAGTGCACCCACATGAGACCGGTATGGTAGCTCTTATCGTGTCGTGGCGGTCCTGGGCACATCCTACTATCCCGACTGGACTCTGAGTCTACTTAGTTGCCGGTGGATCTTCCGAGGAGGCCCAGATAACCCTCTCTGTCGGGGACAGTTGAGCGGCGAAGCACTGTTATGGGTCAAGGCGAGCGGAGTGGATTACCGTAACAAATCAACTTGTTGTCCGTTGAGTAGACGTTATGTTGCCCTTAGTAGGGTGTTTAGTACCGGCCGGCATGCATAGAAAGAGTATGTGTTACATCTAGCTAGGGAATGACCGTGGTGTCGAGAGATTTAGAGATGGTTGTGTTTGCTATATACTCTGGATTGCATCATCCCTATATTTGATGCGTTGTATATCTTATCTCCCTATCTTTTCCTTGTATATGTATGTTCGACTTGCGAGCAGACGATGAGCCAGTAGAGCCTTAGGAGGGACCCGAGACTTCACCTGTTTATCATGGGGGCACCATGGATGCCGGTGCTAGGGGATATTGAGATCTTCTATCACGACGAGATGGTATGGCCGGTGGACCCCTTGAACTTTTTGGCAGTATACACGGGACCAGTCAGTTTGATCTTTCGGAGCGCTACATCATCGTACATGGACATCATCGGAACTTACCGCGTGTATCATTTTCTTCCCTTCCCTCAAATGTGGCGTCCTCTGAGGCAGAGAGAGCGAGACTACTTGTGGGTGGCACCCCAATCCTCGACAGTATCCAGCAGGAGAGGCTTCGTCTACAGAGGTCAGCGTAGGCGTACAGATCGGTATCTGAGGGCAGCCCAGAGTCATAGGATTGTAGTGTCGAGTTCCTTTTCCGAAGACGAGCCTATGCGGGTTTATAGGCGTTCCCACGGAGAGGGGCAGGGTAGCTCGGGACATCCTCACCACTGATGGTGAGAGTCAACCAGTGCATCTCTATGACTTTGTGGAGATGCTTGATTTTGAGAGCGGGCTGGGGAGTGCTGGGGAGCATGTTTTGAGATTCGTTTTGGAGGTCTTGATGTATATATTTATTTCCGATTACTATTGTACGTATGTATGTATATGCACCTAGTCCCACTGATGGGGCAACCACCTGTATAATTTTCTATCGCATGTATATATGTTTTATCTTTCCTGTTGTGTCATACTCTGATGCATGTGCGCGTTTATGTTTTGGATGTTTGTAACTGTTGTTTATTACTCGCGTAACCCTATCGTTAAGTTATAGTTATTATAATATTATAAGTGGGCTCTAAGGCTAATGGGGTGACTTCATGTACGTGGGGTCGTCTCATTTTGATGGTATCAGAGCAGTTTGGTCCTACAAGGACAATGGAAGTCAGGGACCAAAACTGCGGGTGTTAGGAAGTTGAACTGGCTAAGTTTGTCGTCTATGCGAGAGAGTACGACTGTGTCTAGAGGGGTAGAAGGAGTGTGATCGATTGTTGTATGCACGGTATGAATGATAAGTAGATATATGTATTTATGTTGCTTATCATGTTTGAACTCTGAGCTATCGGTTACTTGAATCAGGAACCAATGGCTCGAGGTAGAGGTAGAGGTAGAGGCGAAGGTAGGACCGGACTGAATGGAAGCTAGGGAGCGGAAGCTTCACACACTAGGAATGGAGCTGAGTCATTGGAAACCCTCAGAACCATGAGGGATATGGCTGCTGCAATGTTACAACAAACTCAACAGAATGCTCAGCTTATCCAGCTGACTCGTGAGAATCAGTAGCAACAACAACAACAAAGGGATGTCAGAAACGAGGATGCCGGGTTAGATGCTTTCATGAGGCGGAAACCTCCTCAGTTCAATGGGGACTACAATCCCGAGGGGGTAGAGCTGTGGGTGCAAGAGTTGGAAAAGTCTTCACAGCAACACACTGTGATGATGCTCAGAGAGTCTCCTATGCTTCTTTTATGCTGGTTGGAGGAGCAGAGATATGGTGGAAGGGAAAGCAAAGACTGTTTGAAACGGAAGGAAGTGCAATAACTCAGGAGTTGTTCAGACAATGCTTCCTTGAGAAATATTTTCCCAGAATGATCAGAAGGGAAAAAGACAAGGAATTCTAGAGTCTGAAGCAAGGCAATATGTCAATCGAGGAGTACACATCAAGGTTCGAGACCCGCTGCTCAAGTTTTCAGAGTTCTACCAGCGGTATCGGGATAAGTAGTGGATGTGGCGCAGATTCGAAGACGGTCTGAAGTATGAGGTCCAGAAAGCCATATTACCTTTGGGGATTACCAGATTCCCTGACATGCTTGATCGGTGTTTAGCCATAGAGAACATCGAGAGAAGAAGAGAGATGACAACAAGAAGTAGAGGACCTATCCGCAACAATCGGAGGGGTAGAGGCGGAAAGTTTCAGTCAAGTCAAAGGTCGTACAGTAGGCCAGTGCAGAGAGTGGGAGATGCTGGGAGTCAGAGACCGGGTGCAACTCAGGGTTTGCAAAGATGCTTTAAGTGTGGGGGACCACACATGGCTCGAGACTGCAGGAACCAAACACCGAGGGGAGCTATGACTTGTTATGCGTGGGAAAGCCCGAAGTCTGTGAGTGAGGTTCACAGTTTTCTAGGTTTGGCGTACTACTGCAGAAGGTTTGTCGAGGGATTCTCTGAAAATGCGTTGCCTATGATGCAGTTGACGAGAAAGGGGAAGATGTTTGAGTGTTCGGAAGCTTGTGAGCAAAGTTTCTTAGAGCTAAAGCGGAGGTTGACCATGTTGCCGGTGTTGATTTTGCCAGATCCGTTAGGATGTTTTGACGTGTACTGTGATGCGTCGTATCAAGGATTGGGTTTTGTCCTCATGTAAGGGGGAACAGTGGTGGCGTATGCCTCAAGGCAGTTGAGAGTGTATGAACGGAACTACCCGACTCACGATCTGGAGCTAGCTGTGATAGTAATTGCATTGAAGATATGGAGACACTATTTGTATGGTGCTAAATTGAGCATTTTTAGCGACAATAAGAGTTTGAAGTATTTGTTCGATCAGAAGAAGTTGAACATAAGGCAGAGGACGTGGATGGAATTCATAACGGATTATGAATTCGACCTGCAATACCATCCAGGAAAGGCGAATGTCGTAGCAGATAGGCTCAGTAGGAAGTCCCTGCACGTATCTGCAATGATGGTACGAGAGCTTGAGTTGTTAGAGCAGTTTAGGGACCTGAATCTAGATGTGAAAAGCGTCGATGATAAGATGAATCTTGGGATGATTGAGGTTACTAGCGATTTCCTGAATCTGCTTTGGAGAAGGCAAGCCGAGGATGTGTATCTTAAAGAGGTTAACCGATTGATCGAGGAAGGTGAAATGTCTGAGTTCAGAACGGGTGCCAATGGTTTGGTTAGGTATGGTGACCGAGTTCGTGTGCCTACGGATAGTGAAGCTAAGAATATGATCTTAGAGGAAGCACACAAGAGCAAGTTGAGCTTTCATCCAGGGGCTACCAAGATGTATCAGGATCTGAAGAAGATGTTTTGGTGGCCGGGGATGAAGAAGGAAGTAGCGGCTTATGTGCTATCCTGTTTGGTGTGTCAAAAGGCGAAAGTTGAACACCAGAAGCCAGCGGGATTGTTGCAATCACTGGATGTCCCAGAGTGGAAGTGGGACAACATTGCAATGAACTTTATCTCTGGGTTACCGAGGAATCATAAGAGGTATGATGCGATTTGGGTCATCATACATAGGTTGACGAAATGTGCTCATTTCCTACTTATCAATCAGAACTATTCTCTAGAAAGATTGACTCAGATTTACATCAGGGAGGTGGTGAAGCTACATAGTGTGCCTTCGAGTATTATCTCGGACCGAGACCCAAGGTTTACTTCGAGGTTTTGGAGAAGTCTAAACGGAGCGTTGGGAACTAAGTTAAGGTTGAGTTCTGCTTATCATCCACAGATGGATGGTCAGTCGGAACAGACAATTCAATCATTGGAAGACCTGCTAAGAGCATCTGTGTTGGAACACACAGGAAGTTAGGACGAGTTCTTCCTTTGATTGAGTTTACCTATAACAACAGTTACCACTCAATTATCGGGATGGCACCCTATGAAGCTTTGTACAGGAGGAAGTGCAGGACTCCGTTGTGCTGGTTTGAGACTAGAGAGAATCAGTTGTTAGGTCCTAAGTTAGTGCAACAGACGACGGAACAGGTTGAGTTGATTTGGGAAAAGATGAAAGCCGCAAGGGATAGGCAGAAGAGCTACGCTGACAAGCGGAGGAGGCCTTTAGAGTTCCAGGAGGGCGATCATCTGTTTCTGAGAGTTACTCCAAGGACGAGCGTTGGCAGATAAATTCGATCCAAAAAGCTAACGCCCAGATTCTTAGGACCATTTCAAATTATTCGCCGAATTGGTTCAGTAGCTTACCAAATAGCCTTATCGCCTAATTTGTCAAATCTTCACGACGTCTTTCACGTCTCTCAACTTAGAAAGTACTACCCTGATCCATCGCATGTGTTACAGCCCGAATCAATCCAGCAAGAGAGAACCTCGAATACGAGGCTTTACCGTTTTCTGTAAAGCCTAATTGAGGTGGATAACCTTGATCGGGTGTTTGTATGGTTGTGTGAATGTGTATGTGCTGTTTGACACCTAGTTGGAAGTTTAGGAATAGGCTTGAACAAGGTTGGAAGTACTTAAGGCGTAACACGAGAAACTGGGGAAGTCAGAAGGCTGGAAGTCCTTTCCCAGCTGAGTTGGACGCTCAAGCGTGGGAGGACTCCACGCTCAAGCGTTGCAACGCTTAGGCGTGGGAGAGCTTACACGCTTTGGCATGCTGAGTGCGTTGTCCCAGCTGTTCTGAGTTTGGACGTGTGTGAGACACGTGTCAGGCCAGGGAGAAGGAGGAGTGGACGAGGTTCCACGCTCAAGTGTGGAGAGGGTCCATACTAGAGCGAGGGAACGCTCAAGCGTGCAAATTGTTCCACGCTTAAGCTTGGACAGCTGATCAAGTTTAGGAGTTTCTTTTCTCTCCTTCACATTTGCATGAATTTGGTTGAGTCTTGGAGCTTCAGAGCTGAGAGAGGGAGAACCAAGGGTTAGAGAGAGAAAGCTTTAGTTTGAGGGACTTTGGATCGAGATACTGTGACACCCTCAAACCCAGTGCCACTTTTGTAACTCAAAACCCTTAGTGAAACGATAAATAAAATTTCGTTGGTTTTACTTTCGGAAATATATCTTTTGTGTAAGCAGATTCTGGAAATCGTGACCAAAAATTTTCTCATTAATTATACGTATGAACACCACTACAGATAACACAGGATTACTCATATACAATAATTAGAACAAGATATATATATATATACATATATATAATGGACAACAAGCCCCTTTACAAAAGAACGAATGATTACTAAACTTTCTAAAAAGCTATAAAACTAGGCAGCGGCAGTCTGGAACCATATCTCTAAAACCTATGGCCATCAGTAGCCGTTAACAGACTACCCAAAAACCACTGCCTCAAAAAAGGGTCTACACCCTAAGCTGGTCCGACTAATGGAAACCATTGGACAATCCCCCGGAGGGAAGTCCAATGCTGGAACCAGAGGAAGAACTCTGGGAACCTACATTCCCGTTCCCCTGTGGATGGGGATCGGAAGCATCCGAAGAATGATCCTCCGGGTCTTCCTGAGGATCCTCCTCAGGGTCTTCCTCCTCCTCCTCCTCTTCCCCCACATCCTCCACGACGTGCTCGCCCGCTACCAAGACAAAAGGCGGGGGAGGCGTCTGGGGTAGCTGTTGCTGCGGGGACTGTGCAGCGGGGGCGACCGACTCGATCACACCCTGCTCCATAAGGGCCTGCAGCATCAGCCCGATGGGAGGGAGAGGCACCTGGATGGTCTCCACTGTCCGAGTACTCTTCCGCGGTCCCGTCTCAGTCGTTCCGCTTACAGTGCAAACTGGTCCAGTATACGCCGCACTTTCCACCCCTGGGTGGATAACCCACGCGGCTGGGTCTGTCCTTCGATCAAACGCTAGGACGCGCATCCCGGAGTGCGCTAGGTGATCCGGCTCTGGCTCCATCTGTAAACACGATACAATATATATCCAAGGACAACCCGTCCAAAAACATGCAAGGGTGAGAAACCAATATATGAATCCATAAACAACAACTATATGCCCAATCCACACAACAGACCCAAATCATCATATAACATGGCATATATCATTAAATACAAAAGGCAGTAAATGCACAAGGGTTTCGTACCCCACAATCAACGTTATCTCCTAAACGTATGCATGGCACTTCCATATATCTCAATATTCACACTAGATTACTAGATTTCCGGAAATCCCATCACCATTCGAAATGAGCTGATCAGGCTCCAATATTTGGCCCAAAAACGAGTACTTTGAATCCCATGACACTACGCGATTCTCACATGGGGGCGCAATCAGAAGTACTCCACAAGAAAACGGTCATACTGCATTGTCCAACTCAAGGCACAATACGTTCCCAGAACACGTATGACACCATTGTCCATCAAGGCACAATGTTATGACAAACAAGTCATCTCAGGTTCTCCCTGTTTATCAAGGTCCCCCGTATCACGGCACGTCTGCCCCGCATTTAATGCATGAGAAACCTATCTAGTTTCCGATAATGGATCTTTGTCGCATCAATATTTCCTCGTTGTAGCATCAACGCTAACAACCACCATAATGTCTTAGACTCTTTAAGCCTCAAAACATATTTTCTCAAAACAGGACACTTAGCCCAAAAACAACTTAAATCCCAACACCCCTAACCGATGCACCAGTCAAGGACGTTGGATTCAAGATCATAAAAACATCCTCAAGCTTACAGGACCACAAAGATTGTCCCTAAGCCGACAGGACCACGACTAACACGGATCCTTGATCCACGTGTTCTGCAGAACCCTAGAACCCCGACGTCTCGGTTTCTAGTTTCTAAGCTTTAAGCTTTAAAACCACTTTCCTTGAAAACTCGAAAACCAAAAACCCAAAATCTCCGATACTTACACAAAGTCATCGGGATCGGTTTTCCTTAAAACAAAACTTGGTCCAGAGACCATTTCTTTTTCTTTCGTTGTTTTTCGGTAAAATACGAACTTAAAACAAAACTTGCACAAACTCATTTTTCTTGAATAAACTCAGTATGACTTCGGAAACCACATTACTCAAAAGGATTTTCTTATCAAATTAAGACATATTGAAGGTTTCTAATGCCCTATTCGCTTTTAAACTTCACTTTTCCTTATCAAAACACATTTCAGACTTTTAAAGCTTTTAAGTTACACGATGTCGGATCCTAATCAAAATTAGGTCCTCTAATGCCTAAATCCCACAGCAGGGCACACTATACATCCATATAACCATTCAGCAAGTATAACATGCATTCAACTATATCAACAGTTACATCAATACATCAGCACATCAATGCATATTCCAATTAACAACAGTCAATCAAGAAATTAACTAACATCATGATATAACTATTTAAATACAATACAAATACAGTACAAATACAGTACAAACACCGATGCAGCACATAGCTGTCGGAAATGGAATTCCTCAGGTTTATCCCCTTACCTCTTGTAGCTTCCAGTTCAACTCGGAACACCTGATCAACTTGTTTCTCGTCCCAACACGCTGCCGATCACTACATACACGTAAAACATATCGGCATTAACTTACAAAATAAAGATTTCTCCTAATGCACCACCCCTAGGGTTCGGCCCTATTACACTAAAAATAGCTAGGGAGCTCCAAAATTTCTCATTTTCTGGATAACACCCTAACTAAGTGTGACAGCCCTAGATATTAGATCAGATCATCAAAAACCAACCAAAACCCTACCCTACACCCATAGGGGGGTTTCGGCCCCTATCTAGAAAACATAGCTATAGGGATTTCTTGGCTCTAAGCTCTTGGATCATACAAGTATGTCATGAACCTAGGCCATAGAAACTGGTTTGGTACAGATACGATTTTCCTACAATTTTTCATGGATTTTCAAAGATTTTAGGGACAAAACCCTAACATCCTTGATCATGAAAATATGAGGAGAGAAAGGAGAGATTGAGAGAGATAAAGTTGAACTACTACCTCTTATGATGATCCACTCCAAGTTTGGTGAAGTTTGCTCCACAAAAACTCAAGCTTTCCACCTCCAAAAATGGAGATTTTGAGAAGAAAAGAGAAAGAAGAGAAAGGAAGAGAAAAGAAGAAGATGAAGTGAGTTGAGGAGAGAGAGACCACCGAAAATGAGAAGAGATAAGGGTGGGATTATTAGATATTTGTGAGTTTATTAGTTTAATAATAGGAAAGGTAAATTGGTAATAAAATTAACCAAGGGCAATTTGGTCAATTCACATCCCGATATTTGGAATCGTCCCGACACTCGTATGAATTCCTCAAATAACTTGATACAATTTTGGTATGAAAAACATCTGATCGTGGGTCTCGAAAAACCCTAAGACAGCTCGAATCGTCTCCTCGATCGATTATCGGCCCGAATATAAAATATTATTTATATTTTGGACGTCAGGACACATTTTAGGAAAAAGATAGAGGAATATATTCTAAGACTAATGGTTTCGTTCGTTAGTCCAGATTAGGTCGTGATAGTAGAAAATACTATCATCTGAAAAACGTAGATCGGTTTTCGTTTGAGTTTTCGGCCCAAAACATAACCGAAGGCTCCTATGATTTTATGAAACAAGACTATGATCTTAGTTTTCCCAAAATCATTTTCTAAAACACAGATAAAAATATAAACTCATTAATTGAGTTTATCGTCCTTAGAAAGCATGAAAAATCGGGGTGTTACATTACTATCCCCCTTAAAATAATTTCGTCCTCGAAATTACATACCTGTGAACAGATAAGGATATTGCTCTCTGATGTTGTCCTCAGTTTCCCAAGTTGCTTCTCCAGTTGTATCATCCCAAATAACCTTGACTAAAGAGATTTGTTTTCCCCTCAGTTGTCTGACTCTCTTGTCCTCAATCCTTACAGGTGCGGTCTCATAAGACAGATTCTCTTTCAAGGGTACTTGATCAGGTTCAATTACATGAGATGGATCAGGAATATACTTCCTCAATTGTGAAACATGAAAGACATTATGTAAATTTGAAAGAAAAGGAGGTAAAGCAATTTGGTACGCTACTGGACCAATACGCCGAAGAATTTGGTATGGTCCAATGAATTTAGGAGTGAGTTTTCTGGATTTCATTACCCGACCTACCCCAGTCGTTGGATTGACTCTCAGAAACACATGATCGCCTTCTTGAAATTCGAGAGGTCGTCTTCGCTTATCCGAATAACTCTTCTGTCTGCTCTGAGATGTCCTCATTCTTTCCCGAATCTGTTTGACTTTATCAGTCGTCTCTTGCACAACCTCGGGTCCTAGAATTGTACTCTCTCCATCCTGATACCAACAAAGAGGAGTTTGACACTTCCTCCCATACAGAGCCTCATAGGGTGCCATCCCTATGCTTGAGTGATAACTGTTATTATACGTGAATTCAATCAGAGGTAACAGTTCATCCCAACTTCCTCGATTATCCAACACACAAGCTCTTAGCAAATCTTCTAACGATTGAATCGTTCGTTCTGTTTGTCCATCTGTCTGGGGATGGTATGCTGAACTTAGACGTAACTTAGTCCCCAAAGCTTGATGTAAGCTTTCCCAAAAACGCGATGTAAACTTCGGATCTCGGTCCGAAACAATACTCAAGGGTATCCCGTGTAATCTAATTACTTCTCTTATGTACACTTCAGTCAACTTTGCTACTGTGTAGTTCGTCTTCACAGGTAAGAAATGTGCCGATTTCGTCAACCTATCCACGATTACCCAAATCGAATCAAAGTTCCTTGGTGTTCGGGGTAAACTCACTACGAAATCCATAGAGATACTCTCCCATTTCCATTCCGGTACATCTAGGGATTGCAACATCCCTCCAGGTCTCTGATGTTCTACTTTTGCTTTTTGACAAGTTAGACATGATGCAACGTATTCTGCAACTTGTTTCTTCATACCTGACCACCAAAATCTTTGTTTCATGTCCTGATACATCTTGGTTGCACCAGGATGCATACTCAATCCACTCTTATGGGATCCTTCGAGAATCATCTTTCTCATCTCCGGGTTGTTGGGTATACAAACTCGTCCATTACACCTTAAGATTCCATCTGCTCCCAAACTAAACTCACTAGCTCTCCCTTGTTCCACCAACACCCTTTTCTCTTGAAGAGATTCATCATTAGCTTGTTGCTCACGTATCTCTTCCATCAAACCATTAGAGATCTTAAGCATTCCAAAGCTTAGTTTCTTAGGACTTATTTCTAATCCCAAGTTCAGATCACAGAACTCTTCAATCAGTTTCAATTCTCTCACCATCATAGTTGAAATATGAACGGCTTTCCGGCTCAAAGCATCTGCCACGACGTTCGCCTTCCCTGGATGGTATTGCAACGTGAAGTCGTAATCTTTTAAAAACTCCATCCATCGTCTTTGCCTCATATTGAGCTCCTTCTGGTCGAACAGATATTTCAAACTCTTGTGATCACTGAAGACATCGAATTTTGCACCATACAGATGGTGTCTCCATATCTTTAGTGCAAAAACCACTGCAGCTAATTCTAGATCATGGGTGGGATAATTCTTTTCATGAATCTTTAACTGTCGTGATGCATAAGCCACCACTTTGCGGTGTTGCATCAGCACACAACCTAGACCTTGATGTGAAGCATCACAATATACTTCATAAGGTTCACTCGGTTCTGGAAGTATCAGCACTGGTGAAGTAGTCAGAAGTTCCTTAATCTTTTGAAAACTTTCTTCACACTGATCAGTCCAAACAAAAGGTTGATCTTTCCTCGTCAATTGAGTCAATGGTGACACAATCTTAGAGAATCCTTCAATAAACCTTCGGTAGTAACCGGCTAATCCAACAAAACTTCTTATCTCGGTTACAGTCTTTGGTTTTTCCCAAGAAAGTACGGCTTCTACCTTAGCAGGGTCCACAGAAATTCCTTGTTTTGTGATAACATGACCCAAAAATCCGACTTCTTCAAGCCAAAACTCACACTTAGAGAGTTTCGCATACAACATCTTTTCCCGCAAAACATGAAGGACTTGCCGTAAATGCTCCTCGTGTTCTTCACGATTCTTAGAATAAACTAGAATATCGTCTATGAACACTACAACAAACTTATCAAGAAACGGACGAAAAATCCGATTCATGTAGTCCATGAAAACAGCAGGTGCGTTTGTCACTCCAAAAGGCATCACGAGATACTCGTAATGTCCGTAACGAGTTCTAAAAGCGGTCTTTGGTATATCCTCCGTTTTCACTCGAATCTGGTGGTATCCTGACCTTAAGTCGATCTTTGAGAAAACAGCAGCTCCTCGCAGTTGATCCATCAAGTCATCAATCCTAGGCAACGGATACTTGTTCTTGATCGTAACCTTGTTCAGCTGACGATAGTCCACACAAAGTCTCGAACCTCCGTCCTTCTTTCTCACTAAGAGAACCGGCGCTCCCCATGGCGAAACACTTGGTCTAATGAACTGCTTGGATAACAAGTCCTCGACTTGTGTCTTTAACTCAGCAAGCTCAGTAGGCGACATTCGATATGCAGCTATCGATATCGGTCCGGTTCCTGGGATCAGATCGATGGAGAATTCTATGTCCCTCACAGGTGGCAAACCTGGAACATCCTCTGGAAACACCTCGGGAAAATCTCTCACAACAGGCATTTGACTCAGCTCGGTCTTCCCCTCGACTTCAAAGTTGGTTAAAAGCACGTATTTCGGATCTTCTTCTTTCGAAGAAGTTCTAACATGGTTGGCGGTTAAAAATCCAGAAATCTCAGTACTAGGAAAAACTAGGGTTTTATGTGCACAATCTAATAGGATCTGGTTGGAAGATAACCAATCCATGCCCAAAATTACATCTAACTGTATTAAAGGCAAACATATTAAGTCAACAAGAAAATGTCTATCCTGGATAACAATAGGACAGTTTAGACATATAGAATTCACAACAACAGGTTCAGCAGTGGGTGTAGAAACAATTAAATCAAATGGCAAGGGAGAAACAGATAACTCTAAACGTTTCACACAATCCATAGAAATGAATGAATGGGTTGCACCTGAATCAAAGAGCACTAATAAGAGATTACCGTCTATGTCACACACACCCTGTATCAGATCTTCGGAGTTCGAAGCCTCAGCACCACTCAGGGTATAAACTCTTCCCCTAGCCGTCGGTCGTTTGGCTCCACCACTCCTGTCCGCAGTTTGGACTGGATTCTGGGCTCTACAATCCTTGGCAAAGTGACCTGGTTGTCCACAACGGTAGCAATGACCACTTCTCACGGTACAGTTGTTCGCAAAATGCGATGGATCTCCGCACTTAAAACACTTCCTATCTTGGTTTTGACCTCCTCGGCCTCCACTACCTGACGCACGAGCAACAGGTCGATAAGGTTGCTTCTGGAAGTTCCCAGGTGGTCGAGAATATGGTTTCTTCTGAACTTGTTTCCCTCTCTGGTCCTGATATTGACCCTTGAATCGGAAAGGCCCTCCGACGTTCTCTCTGTTGTCTCTCCCACGCTTCATTAGTTCTATTTGTCTGCTTTTCTCAACAAGCGCTTGAAAATTTCTAATTCCTTGCGGTAGGACCGACTCTTTTATCTCATACCGCAGTCCTCTCTCAAAAGCTTCGCATTTCCATTCTTCCTCAGGGTTATTCTGAAAGAAACGGAAATACTTGGCCAACGATTCGAACTTAGCTGCATATTCTCCGACTGACATATCTCTCTGTTGTAGTCGCAAGAATTCTTGCTCTTTCTCTGCTCTTGCACTCTGAGGGAAATATTTTCCCAAAAAGCGATCCTTAAACAGCGTCCACGAAATCACCTCGTGATTTACCTCCAGTAGTTGTTTCGTTCCTTTCCACCAATATTCCGCATCTCCTATCAGTAGGAATGTGGCATATGGCACCTTCACTTCTTCGGGACTACGTATCAACTCAAAAATTTTCTCAACTTCATGAATCCAAAGATTAGCTTTCTCAGGATCCACGTCACCAGAAAATTGTGGCGGATTCTGACGCCTGAAAGTAGTCAAGCTTCGACCCTCAGCGGCCTGGTCAGCACGGAGTTGTTCCTGAGCATTGTGGGCGTTCATGGTTGCAGTTTGGACAGCAATAGCCGCAGCCATGTTAGCCATTGCCTGAGCAGCAAAATCCATTCCAGTTGCTCCAGCAACATCCTCAGCTTGGACACCAGCTCCCCGACCGCGACCACGTCCACGGCCACGTCCACGTCCACGTCCTGCTTCTGCTCCAATTTCTAGTTCCATATCGGACCTACAAGGCCCAAATTCAGTCAAATGGCAACCAGAAAATAAAGCAAATAAGCAGTTATAAACATACAACATATCCAAGAGTAGTAACATCTCAACCCTTGGTTTCGCTACGCGAAACAGATTCGCTACGCGAACCAAAGAGTCTGCCTGAGAAACAAGGAACAGCTCCTCGGATTCGCGACGCGAACACTCATTCGCCTCGCGATCCTGGAAGCCTACATAACTCTCGGCCTCGCGACGCGAAAGTTCCTTCACCTCGCGATAAGAAAACATGCCCTCTGCTTCGCGACGCGAAATCCAGTTCGCTACGCGAAACAGGGGTCCTGTCCGAGACACCACTCCTCTGCCTCGCGTCGCGAATCCCATTCGCCACGCGATGCAGAGAACACATCTAGAAAGCTTCTCTGCCTCGCGACGCGAAATACATTTCGCTTAGCGAATCAGAGGCCATGCAACTCCACTCCTCTGTCTCGCGACGCGAACTCAATTCGCCACGCGACGCGGAGGACCTACCTGAGAGACAGAGCACTATTTCTCTGGCTTGCGACGCGAATTTTGGTTCGCTACGCGATCCAGAGAACATGCAACTCCCCCCCTCTGCCTCGCGACGCGAAATCCATTTCGCTACGCGACGCAGAGAACATACTCGAGGAACAGGGCATCATCTCCCTGCCTCGCGACGCGAATTCCCATTCGCTACGCGAGACAGAGAACATGCCTTAAGAAACTTCTCGGGCTCGCGACGCGAATCACTTTCGCCTCGCGAATACAGAGATCACACAACAGCAAACACAACAGACCTATTCCCCAAGGATTCCCGAAAGACTCGACCAGCTCTGATACCACTAATGTGACACCCTCAAACCCAGTGCCACTTTTGTAACTCAAAACCCTTAGTGAAACGATAAATAAAATTTCGCTGGTTTTACTTTCGGAAAATATATCTTTTGTGTAAGCAGATTCTGGAAATCGTGACCAAAAATTTTCTCATTAATTATACGTATGAACACCACTACAGATAACACAGGATTACTCATATACAATAATTAGAACAAGATATATATATATACATATATATAATGGACAACAAGCCCCTTTACAAAAGAACGAATGATTACTAAACTTTCTAAAAAGCTATAAAACTAGGCAGCGGCAGTCTGGAACCATATCTCTAAAACCTATGGCCATCAGTAGCCGTTAACAGACTACCCAAAAACCACTGCCTCAAAAAAGGGTCTACACCCTAAGCTGGTCCGACTAATGGAAACCATTGGACAATCCCCCGGAGGGAAGTCCAATGCTGGAACCAGAGGAAGAACTCTGGGAACCTACATTCCCGTTCCCCTGTGGATGGGGATCGGAAGCATCCGAAGAATGATCCTCCGGGTCTTCCTGAGGATCCTCCTCAGGGTCTTCCTCCTCCTCCTCCTCTTCCCCCACATCCTCCACGACGTGCTTGCCCGCTACCAAGACAAAAGGCGGGGGAGGCGTCTGGGGTAGCTGTTGCTGCGGGGACTGTGCAGCGGGGGCGACCGACTCGATCACACCCTGCTCCATAAGGGCCTGCAGCATCAGCCCGATGGGAGGGAGAGGCACCTGGATGGTCTCCACTGTCCGAGTACTCTTCCGCGGTCCCGTCTCAGTCGTTCCGCTTACAGTGCAAACTGGTCCAGTATACGCCGCACTTTCCACCCCTGGGTGGATAACCCACGCGGCTGGGTCTGTCCTTCGATCAAACGCTAGGACGCGCATCCCGGAGTGCGCTAGGTGATCCGGCTCTGGCTCCATCTGTAAACACGATACAATATATATCCAAGGACAACCCGTCCAAAAACATGCATGGGTGAGAAACCAATATATGAATCCATAAACAACAACTATATGCCCAATCCACACAACAGACCCAAATCATCATATAACATGGCATATATCATTAAATACAAAAGGCAGTAAATGCACAAGGGTTTCGTACCCCACAATCAACGTTATCTCCTAAACGTATGCATGGCACTTCCATATATCTCAATATTCACACTAGATTACTAGATTTCCGGAAATCCCATCACCATTCGAAATGAGTTGATCAGGCTCCAATATTTGGCCCAAAAACGAGTACTTTGAATCCCATGACACTACGCGATTCTCACATGGGGGCGCAATCAGAAGTACTCCACAAGAAAACGGTCATACTGCATTGTCCAACTCAAGGCACAATACGTTCCCAGAACACGTATGACACCATTGTCCATCAAGGCACAATGTTATGACAAACAAGTCATCTCAGGTTCTCCCTGTTTATCAAGGTCCCCCGTATCACGGCACGTCTGCCCCGCATTTAATGCATGAGAAACCTATCTAGTTTCCGATAATGGATCTTTGTCGCATCAATATTTCCTCGTTGTAGCATCAACGCTAACAACCACCATAATGTCTTAGACTCTTTAAGCCTCAAAACATATTTTCTCAAAACAGGACACTTAGCCCAAAAACAACTTAAATCCCAACACCCCTAACCGATGCACCAGTCAAGGACGTTGGATTCAAGATCATAAAAACATCCTCAAGCTTACAGGACCACAAAGATTGTCCCTAAGCCGACAGGACCACGACTAACACGGATCCTTGATCCACGTGTTCTGCAGAACCCTAGAACCCCGACGTCTCGGTTTCTAGTTTCTAAGCTTTAAGCTTTAAAACCACTTTCCTTGAAAACTCGAAAACCAAAAACCCAAAATCTCCGATACTTACACAAAGTCATCGGGATCGGTTTTCCTTAAAACAAAACTTGGTCCAGAGACCATTTCTTTTTCTTTCGTTGTTTTTCGGTAAAATACGAACTTAAAACAAAACTTGCACAAACTCATTTTTCTTGAATAAACTCAGTATGACTTCGGAAACCACATTACTCAAAAGGATTTTCTTATCAAATTAAGACATATTGAAGGTTTCTAATGCCCTATTCGCTTTTAAACTTCACTTTTCCTTATCAAAACACATTTCAGACTTTTAAAGCTTTTAAGTTACACGATGTCGGATCCTAATCAAAATTAGGTCCTCTAATGCCTAAATCCCACAACAGGGCACACTATACATCCATATAACCATTCAGCAAGTATAACATGCATTCAACTATATCAACAGTTACATCAATACATCAGCACATCAATGCATATTCCAATTAACAACAGTCAATCAAGAAATTAACTAACATCATGATATAACTATTTAAATACAATACAAATACAGTACAAATACAGTACAAACACCGATGCAGCACATAGCTGTCGGAAATGGAATTCCTCAGGTTTATCCCCTTACCTCTTGTAGCTTCCAGTTCAACTCGGAACACCCGATCAACTTGTTTCTCGTCCCAACACGCTGCCGATCACTACATACACGTAAAACATATCGGCATTAACTTACAAAACAAAGATTTCTCCTAATGCACCACCCCTAGGGTTCGGCCCTATTACACTAAAAATAGCTAGGGAGCTCCAAAATTTCTCATTTTCTGGATAACACCCTAACTAAGTGTGACAGCCCTAGATATTAGATCAGATCATCAAAAACCAACCAAAACCCTACCCTACACCCATAGGGGGGTTTCGGCCCCTATCTAGAAAACATAGCTATAGGGATTTCTTGGCTCTAAGCTCTTGGATCATACAAGTATGTCATGAACCTAGGCCATAGAAACTGGTTTGGTACAGATACGATTTTCCTACAATTTTTCATGGATTTTCAAAGATTTTAGGGACAAAACCCTAACATCCTTGATCATGAAAATATGAGGAGAGAAAGGAGAGATTGAGAGAGATAGAGTTGAACTACTACCTCTTATGATGATCCACTCCAAGTTTGGTGAAGTTTGCTCCACAAAAACTCAAGCTTTCCACCTCCAAAAATGGAGATTTTGAGAAGAAAAGAGAAAGAAGAGAAAGGAAGAGAAAAGAAGAAGATGAAGTGAGTTGAGGAGAGAGAGACCACCGAAAATGAGAAGAGATAAGGGTGGGATTATTAGATATTTGTGAGTTTATTAGTTTAATAATAGGAAAGGTAAATTGGTAATAAAATTAACCAAGGGCAATTTGGTCAATTCACATCCCAATATTTGGAATCGTCCCGACACTCGTATGAATTCCTCAAATAACTTGATACAATTTTGGTATGAAAAACATCTGATCGTGGGTCTCGAAAAACCCTAAGACAGCTCGAATCGTCTCCTCGATCGATTATCGGCCCGAATATAAAATATTATTTATATTTTGGACGTCAGGACACATTTTAGGAAAAAGATAGAGGAATATATTCTAAGACTAATGGTTTCGTTCGTTAGTCCAGATTAGGTCGTGATAGTAGAAAATACTATCATCTGAAAAACGTAGATCGGTTTTCGTTTGAGTTTTCGGCCCAAAACTTAACCGAAGGCTCCTATGATTTTATGAAACAAGACTATGATCTTAGTTTTCCCAAAATCATTTTCTAAAACACAGATAAAAATATAAACTCATTAATTGAGTTTATCATCCTTAGAAAGCATGAAAAATCGGGGTGTTACAGATACCAGCAACACCGTTGTGATCGCGACGAAGTTTTCTACGACTTTGGCGGATTAGTTTCTCGATTCGCTGAAGGTAAACTCGAATCCCTAACACGCGTTCTTGGCGTTCTTCGTGTCTTTACCTTCTCCTTTGATCTTTGAGCTTGCCCTAGGGCTAACACTATTATCTACGTGTTGTGCTCATGATTGGGGCAAGGTTCGTGCTCGTGATTTCGCACGTTGGCGAGGTCGGGGTCGCAGCTGTTCTTGGGCTGTTCTTGGTGAGGGGCCGCGAGCCTGAAGAGGAAAGAGGAGCGTGATCGTCTCGTTCGTGATTGCATGGAAGATCGTGCTACGACTGTTTAGGTGGGGAGAAAGAGTTACACACGTCGGGGAGGCAAGAGTAGTTTATGTAGCTCTGTTGTATGTTTTATGTTGTGTAGGGGAACCCTAAACCCTACGTGAGGTTGATCCCTGACAAAGTACCTAAACCCTAGGTTTAATTTACTTTGGGCTATCACCGCTATGCTTGATACCCTAGGTTAGTAGATTTGTGATGCTTGATGATATGTGTTGTATGCTGCTATGTGTGTATCTGCTAATTGATATATATGTGGATCATGATGGGTGTATGGCATGTGTACTGACTGCTATGTCTACTGCTTTACTTAGCATGTTGATAATGAACTGCTATATGTATCTTTAAATGCGTGTATGCTTGAGACATAGAGGTTTAGTATGATTAGGGCTTTGACCCCATGGTGGACGTTTGAGCTGATAATTGAGATTTGAGGTTATAGTTGGAGCTTGGAGCTCGTAAGTTTATGATGGGAGCTTAGAGCTCAGATGGTTACAAGTGGAGCTTGGAGCTCGTATGGTTACAGTGGAGCTCTGAGCTCATATGGTTACAGTTGGAGCTTGGAGCTCATACGGTTACAGTTGGAGCTTGGAGCTTGTGTTGCTGAGAACAAGTTTGCATGTGCCGTGTTGCGATATCAGCTCAAGAGAGATGGATGACATGCATAGCATATACATATGATGCCAAGTGGCGAGCCGTATGCTGTGTGGCATACGAGGTTGGTGCACCGAGTGCGGGTGTGGAAAACTCAAGGGTAGGTCTGTGTGATCTTGGGGATATACTGGAAACAGGTGTTCCCACATGAGACCGGTATGGTAGCTCTTATCGTGTCATGGCGGTCCTAGGCACGTCCTACTATCCTGACTGGACCCTGAGTCATTCCAGTTGCCGGTGGATCTTCTGAGGAGGCCCGGATAACCCTTTCTGTCGGGGACAGTTGAGCGACGATGCACTGTTATGGGTCACAGCAAGCGGAACGGATTATCGGAACAAACCAACTTGTTGTCCGTTGAGCGGACGTGATGTTGCCCTTGGTAGGGTGTTTAGTACTTGTCGGCATGCATAGAAAGATTTTGTGTTACATCTAGCTAGGGAACTACCGTGGTGTCGACTCATTGAGAGATGGTTGTGTTTGCTATATACTCTGCATTGCATCATCCCTATATTTGATGTGTTGTATATCTTATCTCCCTCTCTCTTCTTTGTATACGTATGCTCAACTCGTGAGCAGACGACGAGCCAGTAGAGCCACAAGATGGACCCGAGGCTTCACCCGTTTATCACTGGGGCACCACGGATGCCTATGCTAGAGGATATTGAGATTGTCTATCATAACGAGTGGGGATGGCGGGTGGACCCCTCGACCTTTTTGGCAGTATCCACTGGACCCGTTAGTTTGATCTTCCAGAGCGGTACACCACCGTACATGGACATCATCGGACCCTACCGCGTGTATCAGTTTCTTCCCTTCCCTCAGATGTGGCATCCTCCGAGGCAGAGAGAGCGAGACTACTTGTGGGTGGCACCCCAGTCCTCGGCAGTATCCAGCAGGAGAGGCTTCGTCTACAGAGGTCAGCGTAGGTGTACAGATCGGTATCTGAGGGCAACCCAGAGGCGTAGGATTGTTGTGTCGAGTTCCTCATCCGAGTATGAGCCTATGCGGGTTTATAGGCGTACCCACGGAGAGGGGCAGTGTAGCTCGAGACATCCTCACCACTGATGGTGAGAGTCAACCAAGGCGTCTCTAGGACTTTGTGGAGAGGCTTGATTTTGAGAACGGGCTGGGGAGTGTGTTTTGGGATTCTTTTGGAGATCCTAATGTATATGTTTATTTCCGTTCAATGCTGTACGTATGTATGTATATGCACCTAGTCCCACTGATGGGGCAACCACCTGTATATTTTTCTATCGCATGTATATATGTTTTATCTTTCCTGCTGTGTCTTACTTGATGCATGTGCGTGTTTATGCTTTGGATGTTTGTAACTGTTGTTTATTACACGCGTAACCCTATCGTTAAGTTATAGTTATTGTCATACTGTAAATGGGCTTTAAGGCTAATGGGGTGACTTCATGTAAGTGGGGTTGTCTCGAAGAGGATGATGAAGGTAATTGTGATAAAGCATTTATATCAATAGCACCAGCAACCACACGTTCAGATAGAGTAGGCATTTATACCTGAACTGGTGGTGTGGGTTCTGTTTCATGATTATGAGCAGTCATTTCAGCACTTGCTCTTATTACAGGAATCTTGGCTTTCCTTGGACGCAAAGAATCTGAAGTTACAGTCTTCAGAAGCTTTGAGATTGGTTGATCATCATCATCATCATTATCATCCAAGATCAATTGTCTTGTTCTCTTCAAGGGACGACTAGCAGAAAGTTCAATTGCACTTGCATCTGCTTGTGTCACTTTCACAAAAGGAACTTGCTTACTAGCTTCATCAGTCCTTGGCTCAATCTAAGTACTAGCTTAGCAATGTTAGTTCCCCTAGATGGACCATCAACAACAGGTTTTTGTTCTTCCTCTTGTTCTGTATGTTCTTCTAGAGCCTTTTGAAAGGCTATCACAAATGGTAGTTGCATTTTGGACAAGTTTGCTTTCCCAAACACCTGACAAACGTGTCCAGGCATTGTCCTCTTGACTTCCTCAAGCAAGGCATAAAAAATTCTATAGATCCCTTGACTCTCAAACACCTTGGATAGCAGCATTCCATAGGAAATCACAATATTCTTCCCTTTGCCACTATAGTTTCTCTTAAAAATTTTGAAGACAAAAGTGGCGTAGATTTACCACTTGCATCAGCATTAGGTGACTCATAAGGAAGATATGCATAGCTGACGATGAGTCTTTGGACCCAGCCTTGTGAAGTATCACTTTATTGACCAACTGACTCAAAACCCTTGCATGGTTATTCATCAACACTGGTCTTATGGGTACATCCCTAGGAGAGCCGGGATGAGGCAGAATCTCATATATGCCCTTCTGGCCTCCAAAGTTCTTTTCCTAGTCTTTATCATTATGGCGAGCACCTTGTAGCAAACAACCAGTTGTTGTTGCTATAGTCCTTTACAACTACTTCCTTTCCGAGTATTGTGCCCTTGATTTCAAAGCCTTCAGGGTAAGCATTCTTCCAGAACTCCCTTATCAATGTTGGGTAGACTCTTGGGTAGTCAATGAAGAACGTCTCCCAGCCAGCACCTTTCACATGACCCCTAATATCAATTCCTAGAGCAGCAAGACTGGCCAGATCGAACTGATACTCAATCCTTACATCAAAGTCATCTGGTATGTCTTTGGTCTTCTTCTCGACGACCTTTTTGGGTGAACCTCTGGTTTTCTTCTCAACGGCTTTAGGGTTTACCTTTGATTTTCCTTTTCCTCTGGCCATTGTTGTAGAAAGGGTTTTGAGAGATAAATGTTTGAAAAGCTTTTACAGAGAAGAGAGAAAACAAAGCTAAAGGGTTTTCAGAAAGGGTAAAGGTTTTCTGATATAAATAGAAGAAAGCGTAAAGGAGCCAACTTTGACAGATAGAAGATATAAATGTTTTTAAGTTTTTTTTAAAAGAAATAAAATAATGAGAAACAGATTTCAAAACGTGTTTGAGGGGATAACCGTAATGGTGTTCATTTAATCGATCCAAATCAATTCAAATCGCAAAAATCGAATCGAAAAATCGAAAATCGAATAAATCGAAAACGAAAAACCGAAAACTGAAAAAACCGTTTTTTTTTTCATTGGATTGGATCGGATTTCGGATCCCCTAGTGAAAACCAATCCAATCCAATCCAAACCGACCTACTATATACATATATTATTATTTTTTAAATTATAGTACTACTCATACTTAAGCATTGTTTTTCATACTTTTATGAACGAACACTATCATTCTCTTTAATATTTTTGTTGGAATTGTCAAATACTAGATGTATTGGAATGTGTATAGTTATTCATATACCTAGGAATCAATAGTTATTCATTTACTAGAAGATTTTATGCATGTACTTAGGAACTAGAACTACATTAATTCTAGTATATATAGGTTTAATATTGGTTTTCGACTTAATATAACTATATAATGATGTATCGGTAAAAACTGAATTATCCAATCCAATTCAAACCGCATTTGATTGGATTGGATTGGATCAGATTTTTTTAAGTAAGCAAACCGATCCAATCCAAATCGCAAGTTGTTTTTATCTTTAGATCGGATGGTTTTTTGACTCAAAATCGATCCAATCCAATCCGCGAACACTCCTAAATAACAGGCATGTTTTACAAAGGTTGTCAGTTAAATGAAATAAAGAAATAAAAGGAAGGAAGATAAAAGCTGACCCAGTCCATAAATAAATGAATCTTAATAGACATTATAAATAATGAACGCAATAACATATTGGACGCAGGCATGTTGGACTCAAGCATATTGGACGCAGAACTATTCAATGAAATGCATGTTTAAGTCTTTTCTAATGAAAGAAAATTTGTCCTAAACAAGAGGTTTGGTAAAGATACTTATTGATGGTCAGTATCTACAAACTGAATATCAAACACAACTTTTTGCGTATAGTCACTAATGAAATGATGTTTAATATTTATATGCTTAGCTCTAAAATGCAATATGGGATTTTTAGACAAGTTTATGGCAACAGTATTATCTCACATAACTGGAATTTTACTTACAAACACATTGTAGTTTTCCAATTGATGCTTGATCCATAATAATTGAGAGAAGCAGCTTGTAGTAGATATGTACTCAGCATCAACTATTGATAATGCTATGGTAATTTCTCTTTTGCTTGACCAGGAGACAAGATTTGCTCCAATGAAGTGGCATCCTCCACTGGTGCTCTTTCTTTCTATGTGGTCTCCAGCATAGTCAGCATCACATAAACCAACTAATCTGTACTCATCATATTTCTTAAACAGTAAACCCAGATTAATATTCTTTTAAGTGCTGATAAGTGAGATTTTCTTGGATCAGTTTGAAAACGAGCATATAGACAAACACTTATCATAATATTAGGTCTAGACAAAGTAAGATATAAGAGGGAACCAATCATACCTTTGTGTACCTTTTGGTCTACCTTTTTATGATTATCGTCCAGGTTCAGAGCAGGCATTGGATGCATTGGTGTAATCATAGGCTTGCAATCATCCATTTTGAACTTCTTTAAGAGTTCTTTAGTGTACTTTGTTTGGTTAATGTACACTTTGTCCGTTGTTGGTTTAACTTGAAATCTGAGGAAGAATTTTAGCTCTCCCATCATACTCATTTCAAATTCTTTCAACATCAACTTATAAAATTCATCACAAAGAAATTCATCAATAGCAAAAAAAATTATGTCATCAACATATATTTGCACAATTATGAAGTTTGACTTGAATGATTTCCTAAACAAGTTTTATCTAACTTGCCTCTATTAAAACAATTCTCCATTAAAAAAGAGTTGAGCCTTTCATACCAAGCTCTGAGAACTTGCTTAAGTCCATATAGAGCTTTCTTATGCTTATAGACATACTCAGGGTGGGTTCGATCCTCAAAATCGGGGGTTGCGTGATATTTACTTCTTTAGTAATAAAACCAGTATAAAAGCACTTTTTACATCCATTTGATATAATATCATATCATGATGTGAACCAAATGGAAGCAATATGTGTATGGCTTCTAATCTAGCAACAGGAGCAAATGTTTCAATATAGTCAATGCCTTCTTCTTATGAGTAATATTGGGCAACTAACCTTCCCTTGTTTCTCACAACCTTACCATTTTCATCCATATTGTTTCTATAGACCCATTTTGCGCCAATAATGGACTTATTCCAAGCATCACTTCGTTGAAACTGGTTAAGCTCTTCTTGCATGGCTAAGTTCCAGCCTTTATCCAACAAAGCTTTGTCCACTGACGTTGGTTCCAATTCAGAAATTAATGCTGAGTCTAATTGATCTCTAAATGCTGACCTTGTTCTTTGTTGCGTTGTGAACACACTTAAGAGCAGTTTACCCTGTCGCGGAAGTAATATAGGACGGAAGTCCAGATATCGTACCCAAGAGATTAATTGTGTAATATACAAGTGATAAAGTAAGTACCGGAATAGAGAAATCCTTATTCTATTTAGACTAATAATAATAATAATAATAATAATAATAATAATAATAATAATAATAATAATAATAATAATAATAATAATAATAAGATGTAAGCAATAATAAGATATGACAAAAGAGAAATAAAGAGTTTAAGAAGTCAAGAGTAAAAGAGTCTAGAGTTGTGATTTCACTTGTACTTTCGATATCCCCCAAATCCTAGTTCTATTCAATATCGCATTTGCTTTTCGAATATCAATCCCTCTAAGAATATTATTAATTGTTTGTCAGGCAATCAATATTCTTTTCCCCAGATGAACCCAATGTTTGTCAGGCAAAGAGTTTAAATGATTAGAAAGCATAAAGAGCAAAGAAGTCGAATGACTGAAAGGAGTAAATAACGTTTGATCATGCTATAATTTAAAACCCGGTCCTATAGATCTACCAATTAATGACAGTACGGTCGCTGGTCAACCAATTGATTAAGAGCATACAAAAGGTGCAAAGTCCTAGTACGGGATGAAAAACAATAGAATAATATTATTCAAATCGCAACTTTGAAACCAAATAAAATTCGAATTAAAGTTAAGACATAGCAAAAAGGGTTTCTACTAATACAAGATCTGCCATAACTCTAGTGGTGAATTTAGCTACCCATAATAATAGATAAAACCAGTGTCAACAAAGGGAAACGCATCCTGAAGAGTTAAGAGAAGAAATGTCTCCAACTTAACCTTTAGGTGCAAATCCTACTCTAGAATTTTAAATTACTAAAAGCTATAAACTATAAGAAATAATGTAGAAGTTACAATAGATGTCAAAGGATGTTTTAGAATGGTATAGAGGGCCTCTATATATAGGAAATATGAGAAAAGGGCCCAAAGTTAGGTCTTCAGTGTTGCCAACACGAGCATGCTCTTTAGTCAGCATGGTCGTGCTCCCATATGTCAGATCGTGCTCAGTTCTGCACGGATGTACCAACTTCGTAGAATCAGCGTCATAGTGCACGGGCATCAGCACGGGCGTGCTCATCCTTCTGTACGGTCGTGCTCTTTATATGTAAGGCTGTGCTTGCTTCAGTCAAGCCTTGCTTCTCTGAGTCAGGCCTTGCTTCATTTTAACACGGGCGTGCTGGTATTTGGCACGGCCGTGCTTCATCTTTAGAGGTCAGCGTTAAGTCATTCTTGTAAGGCTTTGTTTGGATGATTGTGCTGAGAGGCTTGCACGGGTATGCTCTTCTTGTGCACGGCCGTGCTCGAGCTCAGAACTTCATTATCTTCTTCTTTTTAGCTCAAAAACCTCCATCTTTCATCATATATTCATCAAACTGCCTCTAAACATCAATTCTGTCATATCTTAAGTAAATGGATGAAATATAATAATATTCATCATAAAATGCATCAAAATTCAACTGAAATACCCCCTATAAAATGCTAGAATTGAGGTTTATCAAACTTCCCACACTTGAGTATTGCTTGTCCTCAAGCAATTATATGGCTTAAAAGAGTTTTCAAAATAATTTTCAGACTTAAATCAGGGGAACCCAAAACAAACAGAATTTTCAGAACTGCAAGGATAGTCAGCAAGTGTATTTTTCAAAAGAGAGTCAAAAGATTACCCAATTAGAAACTTTAAATTCCTTGAAATCAAACTTTCCAAAAGACCATAGGTCTACTCACAATCTCTTAGTGTATTGGGCAAAGATATTAAAGCACTCAAGATTCTCAAAATAAGTATATTACCATAGGCTTGTCCATTGACCCAAATCTCCACAATATGATTCACATGCATGCAGAAGAAGGAATGAGTCTTTAATGGGTTGAAACAAGGCCCAGGCTTTGATGTTAGGTGTGATAGAGAAAGAAAAGGGATATTCAAAGGGCTAAACCAATAAAATCAAAGCAATAACCTCTTGAAGCATAAAAGAACATAAATTGCGTTTGGCACTTTTTCACAAAATTTTCAAGAATTTACCACTTTCCTTTCTTTCCTTTCCTTTGCCATAAGCTTTTTCTTTTTCTTTTCTTGCTTCTTCTCTAACTTTATTTTCATCATATTTTTGTTCTTTTTTTTTCTTTTTCTTTTTGAATAGAGAGAGAAGCCTTTTTCTTTACTGTCAGCTTATTTCTAACACTTTATTTCCAGAAAGAGATTCACAACACCACATTCCTACTAATGCTCCAATATACTTCTAAGAGGTCACCAAAAACAATTTTCAATTTTCAGAAAAGGGACCAAAGAAAATACTTTCATAAGGCTCAAATTGGACAACTAAAGGAAGTGTTTATCAAAGTAATGCGGGCCAGAAAATACCTAAGAGTGTCCCAACCAGAGTTCCACATGCATATAAGTCAAATTCGCCTCAAAATGGTCTCAGGACAAGTTTTAAAACATATTCACCCGAGAAATCACACTCATCAAGGAAAAGGGGTTAATATCAAATAAATTTAGCATTGCAGTTTAATCCCTATAAAAACCCAAGTCTCACATTTAGATGCTAAGTCTAATGAAGAATCTTCAATCAAGGAATTTTCTGCTAATTTTTAGTTTTCAAAAGACAAACTTTTTCAAATAAATTTATGAGACTATCAAAGCAATTCATCAAAAAAAAAAAATTGTAAGAGGTTTCCTTAATTTTTCCTTAATTTTCATCATAAAAGAGAGATTAAGCCAGTTAATTGTATGCAGAAATATCATAAGAAATATGTATAGTTTTCCTTCCGACACTTATCACATGCAGTGTCCTCAATGCAACACATTTAAATAGGAAATACAAGTGGAGAAAAGGAGAAGATAAATTTTACAAAATAACCACTTTATACAATAGCGTAGACGCTTAAAGTATCAAAGAGGGGTGATCACTGTCGAGGAGGAGGAGGAGGAGGATGGGCCTGAAGTAGCTTTAAGATGGTGGCCAGGGAGACCTGCTGTGTGTCAAAGCACCGGGTTATGTGCAGCTCAAGGCAGTGTATCCGTGCTACCAGCCTATGAAAATTTGTCTGAGGTGTAGCGGGCTGCTCGACAGACTGATCAAATGATGGGTCCCGGGGTCCAGAAAACCGACCCTGCTCTGGAAGAATCGGATCCACCACTGCTATAATCGATCCCTCATCGCCTGGCTGCTCCTTTGTATTTAGAATGTAGTTACCGCAAGTGTCGCGGCGCAACACCCCAATAAAAGCCAAGGTCTGTAATCCTAGGCCTGCCATGGTAGTTTGAGTGGTAGTCGGACTGGGGGCATAACCATAATGCTGATCTAATTTGTAGATGAATGAGCTAATCTTGACGGCTGGACGACGCAGCTTGCTAGCTCTGGACCGACTAGGGTTATAGTGCAGCTCACCAGTGAGCGAATGCCAGAAAACCCCCTCTACGAGCTCTGGAGGTATCTCAGTTAGGCCCTAGTCATAGTCTTCCGCCCGTATTGCCTCCTGCGTATCAAACCCCAAGCAACATTGAACTCAGATAAGGATATTTCATGCCATCGCCCCAACAGCTGGAAGCGAACACTGATCTCAGCATCATCCCGAATCTCTATGCTTGTGGCTAAAAACTCAAGGGTCGGCTCTTTAAATGTGGGACATTTGTTCTCTGCAACCTTCTCCTACCCAATGTGTCGCAAATAACAGCCCAGCTCATGCTGTATGCAAAAATCGGCAAGATGTACTGGCACTAAGAATCGAGTCGAGTGCGAGTCAAAAGTTTGCAGCTACAGATATTTGTTCCGATACGGTGTTGGAACAGGTGGGGCAAAGGAAGAGGCACGAGAAGACATGGGGCTCTTAGGGGCCATATTCCTGTGATTACTAAAATCAAGCATCGGTGTCAAGAATAATCTTCAAAATATGAAGAATATAAGCAAAGATCATAATCAACATAGGCATAAGACATATGGACTAAATTCCCAGATAAAAATCATGCATTTAATACTTCTGAGTTGAGCACGGTCTTGATGTCAGGGAGCACGACCATGCTTAAAATTATTTTCCAAAAATTCAAATGGCACGACCTTGTTAACAGGGAGCACGAATAGCAACACGGATGTGCTTGTGCTCGTGCCACAAGCAGAATTCATTTAAACCCAGAAATCACAGTTAAAACATGCAGAGACTTAAATAGCAATACTAAACTGACAATTCCTAACATAAACTAACACTCTAAACTAACAAAACAACAAACAAAACAAAAACAAAAACAAAAACAAAAGGATAATAGAACCCTAACCTAAAACCTAACCATGAAAACAGAGAAGAGGGAAGTGAGATTTTACTTGAGAGAAGTGAAATTAGCAGGGGAAGGAGTTAGGAAATTGGTGCTTTGGCACAGATTGGGGAGCAAGAGGTGTGCAAGGGCTGTGGATAGCCCGTGCTCTGCTCCCCCTCTTTTATTCTGAAGTGACACACGCGAAGCACGACCATGCTAATAGGGAACATGACCATGCTCTCCTATTTTTCCAGTTTTTAATTCAGATTTAAAATAGGGAACACTTATTTGTTTTTATGCAAACCTTCCCACACTTATTTCAATTTCTAGTTTTTAATTTTTAAAAGGGAAAACAACTATGAAAACAAAAATCACAAAACTAAAATAAAAAGAAAAACATAGGTTGCCTCCTGCACAACGCTTGTTTTACATCATGAGCCTGATGACCTGTTTAGAGAACTGATCAAGGTGGTTTTGGGGAGACATTGAAAACAACTTCTTCACCCCTATGCCTTAAGGTTAATGTTCCTTGCTTGACCTTAATTTTTGCATTACTTGTAGCTAGGAAAGGTTGCGCCAAGATGATAGGGACTTCCTCATCCTCCTTCATGTCCAGAATCACAAAGTCCACAGGGAATGCGAACTTCTCCACCCTCACTAGTACATCTTCTATTATTCCACAAGAACAGGTAATGGATCTGTCATTTAACTGTAATGAGACGTTGGTTCTCTGAGGTTCCTTCAAACCAATCCTTCTTGATACAAAAAAAGGTATTAAATTTATGCTAGCACCCAAATCAAATAATCCTTTGTCAAAGTGAAAATTACCAATTGAAGAGAGATAAGTAAAACTCCCTGGATCTTTTATTTTACGTGGTAATTTATTTAAAATAACAGCAGAGCATTCTTCATTAATTTGTACCACCCCATACCCTTTTAATTTGTAATTGGGCACTGTCTTTGTCAATGTGGGTAATAACATGCAATCTCATATGTGTTTCTAAAACTTTTTCAAATTGCTTGTTTTTATCCCCATATTCTAAAAGTGGTGGCAGAGAAATTTGTACTTTTTTTGGTTCATTGGTGACCGCTACCTGTTTCTGCTCACTAAGCATGTTGCACGGCCGTGCTCGTCTTCAGACTTCTCTTCTTCTGTAACAGCATCTTCTTCCATGGTAGCAGGGTCTTCTTTTTCATCATTTTGAACAGATATTGCATTAACGTGCTCCCTTGGATTAGGCTCAGTATGGGTAGGTAATGTTCCTTGAGGCCTTTGAGACAGTAATGTAGTAAGGGCAGATATCTGTGTCTGCAAGGCCTGAATTCTGCTATCAGTTTTCTCCATGAATTCTGTCAGCTATTCATGAGGATCGGGCTTCCGGTTCTCTGGTCTTCGACCTTGGTTCTGCAAGTGTAGTGTTCTATAGACATTTGGATTTGGACCTTGACCATTATGCTGACCTCCCCAAGAGAAATTTGGACGACCCCTCCAACCAGGATTGTAAGAATTATTTTCATTTTGGTTGGCGTTACCCACAAATTTGGCTTCCTCAGCTGGTGGAGCAAAAGAATTACCAAGTTGGCTATCCTTGCTCTCATGACCTGTCAGACCGCAATAGTTGCATGGGAATTGAGACACCGGTGAATTGGCTTGAGTCATTGTATGTGCTTGAGCTTGTATCAATGTCTCTATTTTCTTTGTGACAGCGTCAATCTTGGCTTCCATTTTCACTGTGGCATTTACCTCATATACACCGATTGGATTTTTTATGACTTGTCTGTCTATGAGCGGCCACTCGTAATAATTGGCTGTCATCTCCTAGATTAAGGCTTGAGCTGCCTCAGGTGACTTCTTCAAAATTGAGCCCCCACAAGCAGCAGCTATACTGCACCTATTTTGTTGTGAAAGTCCATTATAGAACATCTGCACAAGGATGGGGACTGTGAAACCATGATGTGGACACCTTTTGATTGAATCCTGATATCGCTCCCACGCCTCAAAAAGATATTCCTGGTCATATTGCACAAAGTTCGAAATATCAGCTCTAAATTTAGCAGATTTAGAAGGTGGAAAGTACCTAGCCAAAAGTTGGCGAGTTAACTGATCCCAAGTAGTGACAGAACCAGATGGCAAAGAGGAAAGGCACTAATTCGCCTTGTCGGATAGAGAGAATGGGAACAATCTGAGTCTGATAACATCTGTTGAAGCTCTGTGTACTTGATGAGATTTGTGATCCTGAGGAACTTCTTTAGATGGCAGTTGGGGTCTTCAATAGGTAACCCCCCAAATAGTCCAGAGTTTTGGACCATAGAGACCAAAGCAGACTTGATCTCAAAGTTATTAGCATCCACCGTAGGGTTGGTGATCCTATCTGTCACCTCAGCAGAGGGGTCAAGTAATCTAGCAAAGTCAATCTTTCCCCCATGGTGTTCCCTCTCTTGCTAGGCTTCGCAACCTGTGAAAAGTTCTTTCAACTTCCCTGTCAAAATATAGTTCAGGCACTTGGGAATGCGTTAGCATACAAGAAGAGAGATAAATAAAAAGAAAAATAAATGTCGAAAGTAACTATAATTTCTATCTTCCAAAATCACAAAATATCACAAATTAATCCCCGGCAACGATGCCAAAAACTTGTTGCATTGTGAACACACTTAAGGGCAGTGTACCCTGTCGCAGAAGTAATATAGGACGGAAGTCCAGATATCGTACCCAAGAGATTAATTGTGTAATATGCAAGTGATAAAGTAAGTACTTGAATAGAGAAATCCTTGTGCTATTTTGACTAATGAAATAATAATAATAATAATAATAATAATAATAATAATAATAATAATAATAATAATAATAATAATAATAATAATAATAATAATAATAATAAGATGTAAGCAATAATAAGATATGGAAAAGAGTAATAAAGAGTTTAAGAAGTCGAGTAAAAGAGCCTAGAGTCGTGGTTTCACTTGTACTTTCGATACCCCCAAATCCTAGTTCTATTCAATTTCGTAGTTACTTTTCGAATATCAATCCCTCTACGAATACTATTAATTGTTTGTCAGGCAATCAATATTTTTTGCCCCAGATGAACCCAATGTTTGTCAGGCAAAGGGAAACGCATCCTAAAGAGTTAAGAGAAGAAGTGTCTCCAACTTAAGTTCCAAGTGCAAATCCTAACCTAGAATTCTAAACTACTAAAAGCTATAAACTATAAGAAATAATGTAGAAGTTACAATAGATGTCAAAGGATGTTTTAGAATGGTACAGAGGGCCTCTATATATAGGAAAATATGAGAAAAGGGCCCAAAATTAGATCTTCAACGTCGCCAGCACGGGTGTGCTCTTTAGTCAGCACTACCATGCTCCCATATGTCAGGTCGTGCTCTATTCCACACGAGCGTGTTTGGATGGTTGTGCTGAGAGGCTTGCACGGGCGTGCTCTTCTTGTGCACGGTTGTGCTCGAGCTCAGAACTTCATTATCTTCTTCATTTTAGCTCATAAACCTCCATCTTTTATCATATGTTCATCAAACGGCCTCTAAACATCAATTCTGTCAAAACTTAAGCAAAATGGTAAAATATAATAATAAACATCATGAAATACATCAAATTCAACCCAAATACCCCCTATAAAATACACAAAATTGAGGTTTATCATTCTTACTCTATCATCAGGTTTACCAATGATCTGGTCTTCTAGATTATAGGTCTTAAAATGCCAGTTTCTCTGTTGATGCTCTATCTGCTATGAAGTGGATGCATCATTCAGGACAACTTGATTTTTCATTGTTGGATGCTGATCTTGATTATTCAGATTGAGATAGGCAAAAGACTCATCCGGCTCTAATAATTCCTTATCAAGATTCTTGTCATCAAACTTAACATGAATGGACTCTTCAACAACAAGGGTATGTGAGTCATATACTCTATAAGCCTTAGATGTTTCAGAATATCCTAACAATATTCCATTATCTACCTTAGAATCAAACTTAACAAGATGATCTTTAATATTCAAAATGAAACATCGACATCCAAATGGGTGAAAATAAGATATGTTGGGTTCATGTCCCCTTCCACAATTCATAGGGAGTTTTCTTCAATCTAGGTCTTAGGTATATTCTGTTATGAATGTAGCAAGCAATGTTAACAACCTTAGCCCAGAAGTATCTAGAGACAGAGTTGTCATTGAACATCGTTCTAGCCATCTCTTGACGAGATCGATTCTTTCTCTCAACAACACTATTTTGCTGTGGTGTTCTAGGAACATAGAAATGGTTATGAAGAATACCACTTTCTTCACATAACTTTTGAAATTGCTCATTTTCAAACTCTCCTCCACGATCACTTCGGATTGAGGTGATACACATGCCTTTTTCATTCTGTACATGTTTGCAGAATGCAGAGAAGACCTTGAAGGACTCTCGTCCTTGTGCGCTAGGAACATTACCCATGTCCATCTAGTGTAATCATCAACTATGACAATATTTCTTTTCACTTAGAGAGGTAGTCCTTGTTGGATCGAACAAATCAAGGTGTAGCAATTCTAGTGGCCTTGAAGTGGAAACAATGTTTTTAGACTCAAAAGTGCTTTTAACTTGTTTCCCTTTTTGACAGGCAACCTAGAAAGCATCAGACTGGTACTTAAGGTTTGGCAATCCTCTTACAAGTACGAGATTATGCGTATTTAGCTTTGTGATTAGCTGTTGCGTTATGAACTCACTTAAGAGCTGTGTACCTTGTCGTAGAAGTAATATAGGACAGAAGTCCAGATATCGTACCCAAAAAATTAATTGTGATATGCAAGTGATAAAGAAGTCACTAGAATAGAGAAATCGTTGTGCTATTTAGACTAACGAAATACTAATAATAATAAGATAATAATGTAGCAGTAGTAAAAGATAGTAAAAGAGAAATAAAAAGAGTTGAGAAATCAAGAGTAAAAGAGCCTAGAGTCGTGATTTCACTTGTACTTTCGATACCTCCCAAATCCTAGTTCCATTCAATTTCACAGTTGCTTTTCGAATATCGATCCCTCTACGAATACTATTAATTGTTTGTCAGGAAATCAATATTCTTTGCCCCAGATGAACCCAATATTTGTTAGGCAAAGAGTTTAAATGATTAGAAATCATAAAGAGCAAAGAAGTTGAATGACTGAAAGGAGTAAATCAAGTTTGGTCATACTATAATTTAAATCTCAGTTATCCTATAAATCTACCAATTTAATTGGGCATACCAACTTCGTACATCAGCGTTCTAGTGCACGGGCATCAGCACGGGCGTGCTCATCTTTCTGCACAGTCGTGCTTTTCATTTGTAAGGTCGTGTTTGCTTCAGTCAGGCCTTACTTTTCTGAGTCAGACCTTGCTTCACTTTGGCACGGGCATGCTGGTGTTTGGCACAGCCGTGCTTCATCTTCAGAGGTCAGCTTTAGTTCATTCTTGTAAGGCTTTAAGTCATTCTCTTTATTTTAGCTCAAAAACCTTCTTTTTTCTTCACATGTTCATCAAACTGCCTCTAAACATCAATTATGTCAAAACTTAAGTAAAAGGGTGAAATATAACAATAATCATCATGAAATGCATCAAAATTGAACTCAAATACCTCCTATAAAATGTACAGAATTTGAGGTTTATCAAACTTCCCACACTTGAGTATTGCTTGTCCTCAAGCAATTATTTGGGTTAAAAGAATTTTCAAAAATAGTTTCAGACTTAAATCAAGGGAACCCAAAACAAACCGAGTTTTCAAAATTGCGAGGATGGTAAAACAAGTATAATTTTCAAAAGAAAATCAAGAGATTACCCAATTAGAACTTTTAAATTCCTTGAAATGAAACTTTCCAAAAGACCAAAGGTCACTCCACTCACAAGCTCTCGGTGTATTGGGAAAAGATATTAAAGCACTCACGATTCTCAAAGTAAATTCATTACCATTGGATTGTCCGTTGACCAAATCTCCACAATATGATCTACATGCATGTAGAAGAAGGAAGGGGTCTTTCACTGGTTGTAATGGGGCCAAGGCTTTGATGTCAGGTGTGATAGAGAAAGAAAATGGATATTCAATGGGTTAAACCAATAAAACAAAGTAATAACATCTTGAAGCATAAAAGAGCATAAAGTGCATTGGCACTTTTTTCACAAAATTTTCAACGATCTACTACTTTTTCTTCAACCTTTCCTTTCTTTCATTTCCTTTGCCATAAGCTTTTTCTTTTCTTGCTTCTTCTCTTTATTTTTATTTTCACCAAAAAAAATTTCTTTTCTTTTTCTTTTTGAATAGAGAGAAAAGTTTTTTTCTTTACTTCCAGCTTATTTCTAACACTTTATTTCCAGAAAGGGATTCACAACAACACACTCCTATTAACGCTCCAATATACTTTTAAGACGTCACCAAGATTAATTTTTCAATTTTTAGAGTAGGGACCAAAAAAAATATTTTCGTAAGGCTTAAATTGGACAACTAAAGAAAGTGTTTATCAAAAATAATGACGGCCATTAAAATACCTAAGAGTGCCCCATCCAGAGTTCCACATGCACGTAAGTCAAATTCGCCTTAAAATGGTCTCAGGACAGATTCTAGAACATATTTACCTGAGAAATCACACTCATCAAAGAAAAGGGGTTAATATCAAATAAATTTATCATTGCAGTTTAACCCCTATAAAAGTCAAGGAATTTTCTGCTAATTTTAAATTTTCAAAAGACAAACTTTTTCAAAAATACTTATGAAACTATCAAAGCAATTCAACAAAAAAAAAAAAAATTTCGTTAGGGGTTTCCTTAATTTTTATCATAAAAGAAAGAAGATAAGCCAGCTAATTGTATGTAGCATGAGCATGAAAAATATATATCTTTTTCCTTTCCACACTTAACAATTGCAATGTCCTCAATGCAATGATTTTAAGATGGAAAACAAATGTAGAGAAGGAGAAGAAAAGTACTGATCCTCAAATTTTTTTCTTTTTATTCATTTATATTTTTTTTATTATTATCCTAAAAATAAAATAAACTATCTTAAAAAAATAAAGATAACAAAATAAATAAAATAACTGGGGTTGCCTCCTGCAAAGCGCTTATTTAACGTCTTTAGTTTGACGATATCTCAAAAGTGATCAATCAGGGGCCCTCCAAGTGCAAATTTAGCCTATAAGGCATTGCCCCTTCTTAGTTTTCTGATCATGTGGTTCATGTTATTTTTCCTTTTTCCCCTTGGTGGATGAGCTTCAAAAGATGATGATATTTTTGCTTTCTCATCATCCACCAATATGTTCAAATCCTGCAAGATACAATTTTCTTTCATAGGTTCGTGCGTCCTTACATAATCGAAGTTGTTAGAAACAACCACATTATTAGCAGAATAAGAAGAAATAAAAGAAGAGAAATATTGAGAGGGATTTTTAGTGGAATTTAACACTTTTAAAACATCCTCTTTATTATCACTATTTAATGTTACCTTCTCCCTTTTTAACCTCAATTTTAGCATCATCCATAGCTAAAAGAATCTTTTCTGGCTCAATGTTGATTTTTACCCTTTTTGGCTCACTGGAAGCTAAGCATGACCGTGCATGTGCAGGGACACGGCCGTGTATCTCTGTTGACACGCTTTCTGACTCACTAGGAGTGGTGCACGGCCGTGCTTCAGCTGGTACACAGCCATGCTCACCACTAGACTTGCTTTTTTCGCAGGAGCTTCTTCCTTTTCTGTGGATGCATGTCCGTCAATAATTGGAATGATATTTTTCCAAAATTCATAGAGCTGCTCATCTTCAAGCTCTTCATTCATTATGATAGTATCCTTAAAAGTGATATATTGGGCTTCTTCTTCCAGATTGAGGTCAGCTTGAGGGGCCAATGATTTTGGGGCTAACTGAGATAGCAACATAGATATGTTGGAGAGTTGAGTTTCTATAGCATCTAATCGACTATTCTCTGCTCCATAATCTCATCCCAATCTAGTTCTTGCTCTTCTTGTCTTGGCCACTGATTTTGCAAGTAAGTTGGCTCGTAGACATAATTATACTGGCCCCGGTTGGAACTGCTCCCATAATGAGTCCAAGGATTGCTTGTTGGCTCCACTGTGGGCATGAAATAATCTCCAAGAATTCTCCTTTGTCTCATGGTTCTGCAAAATAAGAACAACTACAAGCAAACTTTTGGTAAGGCATCAGCTTATAAAAATAATATTGTCTAAAGTAACTAGAATTTCTTTCTTCCAATATCACAAAAATCACAAAATATCACAAATTAATCCTCGGCAACGACACCAAAAACTTGCTGCGTTATGAACTAACTTAAGGGAAGTGTACCCTATCGCAGAAGTAATATAGGACAGAAGTCCATATATCGTACCCAAGAGATTAATTGAGATATGCAAGTGATAAAGTAAGTATTAGATTAGAGAAATCCGTGTGCTATTTAGACTAAAGAAATACTAATAATAATGTAGCAGTAGTAAAAGATAGTAAAAGAGAAATAAAAAGAGATGAGAAATCAAGAGTAAAGAGCCTAGAGTTGTGGTTTCACTTGTACTTTCGATATCCCCAAATCCTAGTTTCATTCAATTTTGCAATTGCTTTTCGAATATCAATTCCTCTACGAATACTATTAATTGTTTGTCAGGCAATCGATATTCTTTTCCCCAGATGAACCCACTGTTTGTCAAACGAAGAGTTTAAATGATTAGAAAGCATAAAGAGCAAAGAGGTTGAATGATTGAAAGGAGTAAATCACGTTTGGTCATGCTATAATTTAAACTTCGGTTATCCTATAAATCTACCAATTTAATTGGACTTAATAGCCAAGATATCAATCAATTTATTATTGGCATACAAAGAGTGTGCAATCCTAGTATGAGATAAAGAACAATAGAATAACATTATTCAAATTGCAACTTTGAAACCAAATAGAATTCGAATTAAAGCTAAGACATAGCAAAAAGGGTTTCTACTAATACAAGATCCACCACAACTCTAGTGGTGAATTTAGCTACACATAATAATATATAAAACCAAGTTCAACAAAGGGAAACACACCCTAAAAAGTTAGAAGAAGAAGTGTCTCCTGTGGGAACCAAAGTGGTTATGATCCAGTAATCCCTTATGTTTTGATGTTAACAAAGGACTAATTTCAGAAGAACAAAGATTTGTTATGGACTAACGCTTTTATCTTAAGTGTGCAGGATAATATATATAAATCCAAAAACTATCTAAGTCCAAAGACTTTCACTCATCTGAACGAAAAAACTGGTTTAAGTTCTTACTCAGATCAGACGATAGAAAGCTGTATCAATAGAATCATTGAGTCCAAAGACTCTTGCTATCTTTGTGTAAATCGCTATAGTCCAATATTGCTTTAATTGTTCAACGTGAATACTTTTGTAAAGCTTTTAATTTTATTATTCCTTGTAAAAAGGTTATATCCTTTGGACAAATATACCTTGTAATACTCGTTCAAACAAAAGCAAAGCCGGACTGTCACTGACACAAAAAGAAGTTGACATTTTCCTTTGAGAAAGACAAAAGGCAACTTTCGAGTACGAAAAGGATATGTCAGTCCCATTTCTAGCTATCAAGCCTGATAGTCTACTTTGCTGATCAGAAGCTTCAAGGAAGTTATCAGACTCAACTGACCAATGCATTTAATTCATGATCAGAACGGATCTTTTTCCATCCGTTGAAGACTGAAGATTGCTCAAAGCCAAAAAGGCTATAAATACCTCCACCCTTTGAAGATGCAAGGTTACCGATCTTGAGCAAAATACAAGCATATGAGAAAACACAAGCAATCAAGAGAAAAATCAAAGCTTACAAGCTTACTCACTCTCTGCGAAGAGTATTGTTTAGAGTTCTGAGCTTAGTTCCAAACCCTCACACTTAGTGAGTCAGTAGAACAAAACCTTTTTAAAAACCTTAGTTGGTTAAGCCTTATGAGGCTTGTTAGAAAGAATACTTGGGGTGCCTGAAGAGGTGTAGAATACTTACCTGAAGAGGTTTAGAATACCTGCCTGAAGAGGTGTTGAATACTTGTAACAAAGGATTTTTGTTATAGTGGATCAAACTCTCAAGTAGAGGGGACTGAACGTAGCTCTTTGGTGAAAAGTGAACCAGGATAATATCTCCGTGTTCTTTTCTTTCCCTTATCTTCACTTTAGTTTATTTTCTTACTAACGTCTTGGGATTGAATTGTTTTCTTTTTACACTTGTCTCTTTATCTTAATCGGACTAAGTGAGCACCAACCGGTGTTTGGAAACGCTTCCAGCGTCCTTTAAACATTTTATCGTCCAACCTTCGAAAACATATATATCTGCTTGCGAAAAGTTTTAAAAACTTAAGAAACACAATTCAACCCCCCTTCTTGTGTTTCAAACAGGTTCCTTCAATTGGTATTAGAGCCTGGTTCTAGGTTGAGCACTTAGCCGTGTAGAGGAAAAAGATCCTACAGCAGATATGGCAGGACAAGGTATGCCAAGCGGGAGTCAACCTGTTATGGAAGGCACTTCCATGACCAGACCTCCGTTCTTCAAAGGAACCCACTACCTGTACTAGAAGGAGAGATTCAAAGGCTTCATCTTAAGCACAAACTTCGTTCTCTCGGCCAGAATCACAAATGGTCCAAATGTGTGTCTCAACTCTGATGGGACAGACAAAGCAGAAGATGACTGGACTGATGTTGAGCGAGCTAGGATGGCACAAAATCATAAAGCCAGATATGCTTTAATGTGTGCTCTTAGTCTTGATGAATTTCAGAAGATTCACGCATGTGAATCAGCAAAGCAAATCTGGGATACCTTATCAAATCTCCATGAGGGGACCACTAAGGTAAAAGATTCAAAAATCATCGTGCTGGTTGGTCAATATGAACTATTCACCATGGTCGGAGGAGAGTCCATTTTGGACATGATGGGTCGTTTTCAGACGATCATCAACAATCTAAAGTCTCTCGGGAAAGTCTACACTACCAAGGAGAATGTCACCAAAATTCTTAGGAGCTTGCCTAAGAAGTGGAGACCTCTTGTTACTGCAATCACCCAGGCCAAAGATCTTTCTACTTTGACTCTGGATGATGTTGGAAAGCTTCGAGTTCATGAGCAGGAGCTTGATCTTGACAATCCTGTAAAGAAAAATAAAGGGATTGCCTTGAAAGCTCAGAAAGCCAACAACTCAAAAGCCCTAAAAGCTGATGAGTCCAGTGATGATGCTGATCAATCTGACAATGTAGTGTCAGACGATGACGAACTATCCTTCATCTCCAGAAAGATTCAAAACATGTGGAGAAAGAAAAATCGGATGAAAAGAAGGCCATTCCAAAAGAAAAACTTCAAAGATCATGCTGAACCAAAAGACAAAAATCAGGTGGTCTGTTTCGAGTGCAACAAGCCAGGTCACTTCAAAGCTGACTGCCCTATGTTAAAGAACAAGAAGAAGTTCTTCAAAAAGAAGAAAAATAACTTCATGGCTACTTGGGAGGATCTTAACTCGTCTGAAGAAGAAGAAGAAGAAGAAGAAGAAGAAGAAGAAGAAGAAGAAGAAGAAGAAGAAGAAGAAACAAATGAGAAGGCTAACTTATGCCTTTGGTCCAACAATCAGAATGAAGACTCTTCGGATGATGAACAACTTGTTCCCAAAGAAAGAACTCAGGAGGCTACCTTTGAAAGAGGATGGAATGTTCCACCCATCTTTAAAGGAACGGACTATCCTTATTGGAAATCAGTCTTTCAAATATACGTCCAAGCTCAAAATTATGAGTTGTGGAATATATTTACCAATGGAGATCATCGTGCAACAACCACTCTTGAGGACGACTCAACAGCTTCCAAACCTGAAGCTGACTGGACAAATGAGGATATCAGACGGTATTCGATGAATGCTCATGCCAACTGGTGTCTCATCAACGCTCTTGATCGGACAAGACTGGAGATGGTCTTGCAATTCGAAACTGCTAAGGAAAAGCTGGACGCATTAGAACAATTGTTCAGTCCAAGGAGTTCGTCTGCCTCAAACTTCTGTCTAATGGCAAACACCTCATCAGATGCTGAATCTGAAGAAGAAGAAGAGGTATCTGTTTCTGATTCTCTTCAAGAAGCATATGATGAACTGCTTAATGATTCTTCTTTATTGCATCATCAATATGCTATGCTTAAAAGAAAATTTTCAAAAGTAAATAAAGAGTTGGAAGCTACCAACAAACAAAATGAACAGCTCATTGAAGAAAACAATAAGCTGAAAGCTGAGAATGTTAGTCTAACTGACAAACTCACCTCTGGGTCCAATGAACCTCACAAGGTAACTAGACTAAAACAAGAGGTATCCGACCTAACTAAAAGCATATCAAAGCTTGTTGGAGGTTCAAAGAAGCTAAACTTGATATTGAGGTATTCAAGATCACATCACGATAAGACTGGCCTAGGCTATGACTCTAAGAAACAAGACTCTCTTAGAAAGTATCAAGGTCCAATAAATATCATAAGACCTTTCAAAATTATGGAAAGCAAAAAGAAAACAAACAGCATGCATCCTATACTTTTTGTAATTTATGTGGAAAGAGTGGTCATGTCTCTTCAAAATGCATACACAAAAAGAAAACCAAAATGCATGGACGAAGACCACAAACCAACCAAAAAGGACCCAAGTCTATCTGGGTATCTAAGAACATGATAATCCATGTTGCAGATCTGCTTAGCAACACAAAGAAAACCCCAGTCCTGGTACTTGGACAGTGGATGCTCACGTCACATGACGGGAGAAAAGTGTATGTTCCAAGAACTACGTGAAAAGACTGGTGGATGGGTTACCTTTGGAGGCAATCAGAAAGGAAAGATAGTCGGAATAGGTAAGATTGGTAAGCATCTTTTTCCCTCTATTGATAATGTTCTTCTGGTTGAAGGATTAAAACACAACTTGCATAGCATAGGTCAATTATGTGACAGTGGGTCTGATGTTTCCTTCAATAAAGGTGAATGTATGGTCAAGAACCCTGATGGGTCCATCTTATTCACTGCCAAAAGGCAAAATAATCTTTATAATATTAACCCGGGGGAACTCTCAAATCAAAGTGTGTCATGCCTAGTATCTGTCGAAGATGAGCGATGGATCTGACACAAAAGACTTGGTCATGCAAGTCTGAGATTAATCTCACGACTAAAAAAGCATAACCTCATAAGAGGTCTACCAAAGATTGTGTATAGATCGGACGCTCTCTATGACACGTGTCAAAAAGTAAAACAAGTTAAGAACTCTTTTGAGTCCAAGAACATTGTTAGTACTTCAAGACCACTAGAGTTATTGCATCTTGATTTGTTTGGTCCAACAAGGATTGCTTCTGTCAGCGGTAAGAAATATGGGCTTGTCATAGTAAACGACTGTACTAGATGGACATGGGTTAAGTTCCTTGCTCACAAGGATGAGTCTATCAAGGTCTTTACTATATTCTGTAAGCGCGTCCAGAATGAAAAAGGCATATCTATAAGCTCAATCAGAAGTGATCATTTAGGTGAATTTGAAAATGAGTTTTTCCATAGGTTCTGTGATGAAAGCGGTATTCATCACAATTTCTCTGCCCCTAGAACACCACAACAGAATGGTGTTGTTGAGAGAAAGAACCGATCTCTTCAAGAGATGGCCAGGGCAATGCTCAGTGATAATTCTGCTCCTAAACACTTTTGGGCTGAATCTGTAAATACTGCCTGCTACATTCAAAATGGAATATACATAAGACAAATCTTGAATAAGACTCCTTATGAATTGTGGAAAGGACGCAAACCAAACATTTCTTATTTCCACCCCTTCGGATGTCAATGTTTTATTTTAAATACTAAGGATCAACTTGGTAAGTTTGATGCCAAAGTAGATAATGGAATGTTGTTAGGGTACTCTGAAATGTCCAAAGCTTTTAGAGTCTATAACTCTAGAACATTGATTGAAGAAGAATCCATCCATGTTAAGTTCGATGACAAACAACCTGGTAAGAGATTATCACAGCTAGATGATTCTTTTGCAGATCTGAATCTGAACGATACAGAAGATCGTCCAACGCCTAACAAAGATGAAGTATCAGACGCAGCTTAGGACACTTCATTGTCTCAGCAAGTTGTCAACACCCCTCGTTCGTGGCAATTCAGGAATTATCACCCTGAGGATCAAATCATTGGCAAACCAAACAATAGAGTCCGGACAAGGTCAACCTTCAGAGAGCAAGCTGACTTAGCCTTCATCTCTGAAATGGAGCCAAAGTCTGTGGACGAAGCCTTAATGGATGAATGTTGGATCCTCGCTATGCAAGAAGAGCTCAACCAGTTTCAACGTAGTGACGTTTGGACGCTGGTCTCTCTGCCAAAGGATAAGTCTGTCATTGGAACCAAGTGGGTCTATCGTAACAAGCTGGACGAGGATGGAAAAGTTGTAAGAAATAAAGCAAGGTTAGTTGCTCAGGGCTACTCTCAAGAGGAAGGTATTGACTATACTGAAACCTTTTCTCCAGTAGCTAGACTAGAAGCTATACGCATTTTACTCTCATATGCTGCACATCATAACATCAAGCTTTATCAAATGGATGTAAAAAGTGCTTTATTAAATGGTTTTATTAATGAAGAAGTGTATCTTGTTCAACCACCTGGTTTTGAATATCAAAACCATCCTGAGCATGTATATAAGCTTAAGAAAGCTTTATATGGACTCAAACAAGCTCCTAAAGCTTGGTATGAGAGACTCAGCAATTTCCTAATGGAGAATGGTTTCTCAAGAGGAAAAGTGGATACAAATCTTTTTAGAAAGTCAAGCAAAAACAATTTCATTGTTGCACAAATTTATGTTGATGATATAATATTTGGTGCAACTGATGAATCTCTTTGTCAAGAGTTTTTTGAACTAATGCAGAAAGAATTTGAAATGAGCATGATGGGAGAATTAAAATTCTTCCTTGGACTTCAAGTAAAGTAAACAACGGACGGAGTGTACATTCATCAGACTAAGTACACAAAGGAGCTTCTGAAATGCTTCAAATTGGACGATTGCAAACCAATGAATACCCCAATGCATCCAACGTCCGTATTAAACAAAGATGACAAAGATAAAAAGGTAGACCAAAAGGTATATAGAGGTATGATTGGTTCCCTCTTATATCTAACTGCGTCCAGACCAGATATCATGTTTAGTGTCTGCTTACGTGCTCTATTTCAATCTGATCCAAGAGAGTCTCATCTCTCAGCAGTAAAGAGAATCTTTAGATATCTCAAAGGTTCTACTAATCTGGGTCTTTTATATAAGACATTTGATGAATACAGATTAGTTGGATTCTGTGATGCTGACTATGCTGGAGACAAAATAGAAAGAAAAAGTACCAGTGGAGGCTGTCACTTCATTGGAGCTAATCTAGTCTCATGGTCAAGCAAAAGGCAAAGCATAATTGCTCTATTAACTGCTGAAGTTGAATACATTGCTACTGCAAGTTGTTGCTCACAACTTCTTTGGATTAAACATCAGTTGGAAGACTACAGCGTGTTTGTAAGTAACATTCCAATTATGTGTGATAACACTGCTGTAATTAACTTGTCTAAAAATCCCATATTGCATTCTAGAGCAAAGCATCTAGAAATCAAGCATCATTTCATTAGAGACTATGTGCAAAAAGGAGTTATTGATATTCAATTTGTTGATACTGACCATCAATGGGCAAATATCTTCACTAAACCTCTAGCTAAAGATAGGTTCACATTCATAAGAAAATATTTGAACATGCATTTCTTTGATTAAATGTGAGTCCAATGCATGCGTCCAATATTTGCCTTAGTCCACTGCATGATTGTCTAATATGCATCTCTTGCTCATCCAATGCATTAATTGAACTAAATCTTTGTCGAGTTTGAAATTAATTCTCATTTCCTTAACTGAGTCAGTTTAGTTTTCAATAAATTTCAAATCTGCTTTTTACGGTTTGATGGTCTGGAACATGTGTCAGTCATTCAATGCACGTCGTTTCACCATCCTCTCTCTCTTTTTGAAAATACGAACGGTTTTCTCTCTTCTGTTTTATAAAAACCAAAACTTATTAAAGATTGCATCTTTACAATCTCTATCTCTTTGAAAAAACTCTCTTTGCAAAAATCCCTCTTTTCAAAAATCTCTTCTCTGAAACAATGGCAACTTCTTCCTCCACCGTTGCTGCTAAGGGTAAAGGAAAGACTTTTAATGCTCAGACTGCTAATGTTCTGGTAGAGTTTAAGTTCAACCTTCAATTTCTTGCTGATAATGGGATAGATGTCTTCCCAAACGTTCACGCTGCTGGGTGGTCAAGTTTCTTTGAAGGTTCCCCTATTATCTACCTTGTTCTGGTTAGGGAGTTCTAGACAAACCCTACAGTTTCTGCAAGGGAAATACGTAACAAGGTGATTGACACCGAGGTTATCGTGTCTGAAGCTACTATTTCCAACGCCATGGGGTGTGCCCAATCAAGAATAACTTGCGAGGACAAATGGGAAGAAGAACTCGGAGGTTCTGACGCAATTAAAGAATGTCTCTTGAAGAACTTGTCAAACAAGCTAATAGCCTCAAAAATGACTGATAAGGCTAGGGTTCTTCATCAGATTTTGATCAAGGCTATCCTTCACAGAGCTGGGTCAAAGGATAATGTTTCTAAGGCACATCAATTCTGCCTAGTTCATCTGATTCTGGAGAGGCAGATTAATCTTCCACACCTTCTGTTTGCCTTCTTCAAGTATGCCATTGAAGGCTCTGGGAAGCACACCTCCATCATCTATGCTGCCCTTCTCTCAAGGATTTTTGAGAAATTCATGGTTTATGAGGATCTCATTAATCTGACTCCAGAACAAAGACACAAATACTATGGTTTTCATGGAATATATCGTGTGCATCAACCTGAGTTCTGCAAACAAAGCTTGGTGATGATGCCAATGGACTGTTTCAAGAAGTCCAAACAAGTAGGAAAGCTGAAGGGTGCTCAGATGCAAGGTTCTAACGAAGCGTCTATCCAACAAGTCTCAGCTAGACGCTCAACTAAGCCTACTCGTCCAATAGCTAAGACTTCCTCTGCTCGTTCAAAGCCTACCGTCCAACCCTCAAGAAAAAGGAAGCTGGTTCTAGCTTCTGTTGATGAGGAAGATGAGGACGATCAACCTATCTCTAGGGTGATCAAAGGTCAAAGGAAGGAATCCACTTCTAAAACCTCTCGGCCTAAGCCTGCTGCAACAAGAGCAAGGTCCACAAGAGCTAAAGCCAAAGGTAATACTGAACCTCCGTCTACTTCAGTTATTACTCCTGTTGTTGAGCAACCCCTTGAGGTTGAAGACCTGACCTTAAACTCTCAACCGTCCTTACCCCTTTCACCTTCCACCTTAGCTCACACACAAACCCTTCCCTCACCATCCGAACCTCAAAACTGGTTCACACCATGGGAAAATCACCCCTTTCAACCCTATGGTGCCCCTTACCCCAAAATGATTTACCGAAAAAGAAAATACAGACGCATTCTTAGAATTACCTTCAAAAACGAAAGCTCCAACTGGGCTGACGTTCAAAGAAGGTTCCCTGCTCTCTTTCTCAAACAGTCACCTTCTTCTACCTCTCAACATCCCAAAAGCCCTACACCACCACCAGAATACTAATACGAAACACCTTCCACTCCACCTCAAAACCCCTTTGGTCCACCCCCTGAACATGGCTACTCCCCATTCCTTATACTCCCACTGGTCCTCTGGCAACTCAACTGTACACTACTCTTGGACCCTTGGTTATCTGCCTTGAGAAGAAGAAGTTTCCTCCAAAGAAAGTCTATCCAAATCTCATCAAGGACAAGGCCTTCCGGTGGTGCCATTACAATGTCAAAAGGCACGTAGTAATTCTGAATGAAGAGAAGAAAGGTTGCAAAACCACATACGAGAGAAGATCAAGGACGTATGGTCCGACCAACATCTTTCTTGATCAAGACGTCAAATTCATTCCAAGCTATCCCTCAGCCTGGAAGGAATATTCTGATGTTCGCGACTTTCTTCCCTATTACGGTGTTAGGAAGGAATGTGACATATCCAAAGAGGCCAAGATCCATCACAACTTGCCAATAAGGTTTTGGTCCAGAAGCTCTGAAAATAGAGTAGGAGTTGTTCCTCCTAGAGCTTGTCCAAGGATTCCAATACTGAACCCAAACAAGAATAAGGATGGACGCAAAAGGCTTGAAACTTGGTCGCTGCCGTACAAACATGCCTTTGATCCTCTCTTCTGGAAACGGCCAAGAGATGATTCAGTGGAGCTACCCACATCTGCCAGAAGGATCCTTTCAACAGGTTTGACCCAGACGCAAAAATCAACTCGGAAAACTGTTGGGAATTTTCATATTTCAAAATAAAAAACACAGCGAAAAAAATTCCCACCAAAAGATCCAAGCGAATGGTCATGACTCATGATTGTAGTGTTTACCTTTTATAGCGTAGACCGTTGATAAAAACTTTGTCTATCACGAGCACCGCACGAACGATGCCTCTACGATATCCACACGAGCAGACTTCGTGAGCGTCCAACATCACGAACAAGAAGTGGCCTCTATCTCACAGTGCTAGCTATGAAAAACGAGACCTACAACTCACTATTCACTCTAATGTGCGGCTAGGGTGATGTCACGCATGACGGCACAAATCCTTAAGTGGTCTACTTATAGTAGCACCTCCTTAAGTGAGTTAGTGAGCTGCATTTGACCTAAGTGCCATGCACCATGCGCTAGGCCCAATAGAAAAATGAGAGTCCAACTCTCTTTTCAATGCTCCTTTTAATCTACTCTTATGTGTGTGACCCTATAGATTCCCATAACGTTGGCAGTAATATTAAATCCTATTTAATATTGCAAGAAGTGAGCGGTATCTAGCAACACATCACTGCCACCCAAGTAATGAGAATGCCAGTGATTTGACATAACCTCATTGCGACCAAATAACCGTGTAGTAAATGTCCCTTGTTAAGTCCTAATTGAACACAAGGCATAAATGTGTCACCCTTGTTAAGTCCAATTACATATTCCTCGATATCCGAGTAGACGTGTAATCACAAATGGGCCCAATATCACATATGGGCCCATTTCCGCGTGGCCACGCATATTTCACGTCTTACTCTATCGAGAGGCCTATGACATTACTCCTGTTATGTAGGAGAGACGAATCCTATCTACATCACTCACATCCCTTAACATGATTCATTGCAGGCCCAATAACTACCTTTATGATCATCCTGTTACGGATGACGTTTGATAACATTAAAGCCTACAACTCCACATGTAGGAATCGTAGTGACTTCAAGTCGAAGGGCTACTTCACTATGGTCGCCATGACAGTGACCGAGACGTCGGGTTAGAGTTCTGTGAATTAAGCACCCGGACTGCGTGTCCTGTGTTTTAAAATGCACGGACTTTGTGTCCTATATGCGAGTCTGGTGTTCGAGACGTCAGCCTAGTGCATCGTGGATTGAGCACCCGGACTGCGTGTCCTATGTTTTGAAATGAACGGACTTTGTGTTCTATATGTGAGTCTGTGTCCTCGATGTCGGCCTAGTGCTTCGTGGATTGAGAACTTGGACTACGCGTCCTGTATTTTGAATAAACGGGCAAAATGTCCTTTAAAACGAGTCATGAGCTGTGTGCCTTGACAAGAAAGAAAGAACGAACGAAAAAGAAAATAGAAAATCATGAGTTGCATATATGAGTTGGCAGACATGCCATCTGAAATGAGCTACAATCCAAGTGGTTGATAATATGAGCCAATTAAGACCACGAGGTCTATAGGGGCATCCTGTGTTCGAGACTCCACAAGAGGCCGGAGGCATTGCGACCCCGTGACGTGGTAATCGGCTGCCCAACACCGATGAACTCGATCAGAGACTGGACTATTCAGGATATGGTTGTGACGTGATACCCTTGAACAATTGGAGTTCTGACCTAAATTGAGAGGCCGACTCATGAGGACAATTGTGTTATGGGAGTATTCGTGGCCTATCGCTCGATGAAGGGAAGTTAAGAATCTTCGGAGAACATGAATTAGAAAGTTGATTGAAGTCTCATGAATTCTTTTAACTTATCTTGATGAATGGGTGTGATCCCACAAAGTGAGATTATCTTATTGTGATATTATGTTGAATGTTGATATTTTATAGCATGAATGTGTTGTATGTCGATGTATTATTTGTATTTTGTGTTACTTGTGTGGCTATTACGATAAACTTGTGAACGAGTATCTCACCCTTGCCTGTACATGTTGGACACCCTGTTGTGTTTTTGGATACGTGTACAGATGCTGCCCAACGGTCCTTTGGGTCACTTCGAGACTCTTGCTTGAGTTCCTTGATGTGGACGGCGAAGATGTGTGGACTGTTGACGATGAGGCCCAGTCTCATTGATACGATGTATGCTAAGTAGTATACTATTTTGTTCTTAGAGTTCTTTTTATCAGACTAGCTCTTAGGATTTTTTATGTTTAAGTCAGGTCTTTCGACTGTAACTGATTATGTTGTGTATTAAGAGATTAAAAAGATGTATGCTTTATGGCGAAATTGAATTACTGTTATAGATGATGAGTTTCATTCTGGTTTTTAAAGTTTTCTTTGGTATCAGATTTCGGCAACTACTGTATTGAGTTATTTTCGAAAAAGTTTTTAATTAACTGAAAAAGGGTTGGGGTGTTACAACGGTGGTATTAGAGCTGGTCGATGTCTTTTGGGATCTGGGTTATGCATTCATGATGTTTTTGCTATGTTTACTCTGTGTTTGTTTTGATAGAGGTTAGTAGAAGTAAGAACAGCCTGTGATGACCTGTTCCTTGTGGAATACAACCAATTGGACTGGTTGGATCCGATGATTAAGAGGCGTTAAGACTCTTAGAGAAAAGTTATCTGAGTTATTAAGAGGTGATATCTAAGGTAAGCTTTGAGGCAACCCCTTAGTCGGTTCTAGTTAATAAGTTGGAATATGACCCTTACTAAGAGTCAAGGATGTTAGACTCTTAGCTATCAAGTAAGTGAAGACTCCCTTTTATATGAAGGAAGTTCGATTGTTGGGAAAGTTTGCTGAAGGAATGAGGTGCCTTAAGCAGGTAGCAGGATACCAGAAGTTGTTAAAGTAGATGCATAGGTAGCTAGTAAGCGACCGAAGGAATGGCAAGGTAACAATATGTTCGCTAATAGACTTGAGAGATTGGAATGAAATTCCGGTAGGGTAATGGGAGTGTGGTATCGCGTGAAGTTTCTTCTGATGGTAATTTTAAGAAATGATTGGAGCCTTCGTTGTTTGTGAATTTGATGGATAGGACATTTGTTACTGATGATGGTGAAGAGTATGTATGATACCTAAGTATGACTTTCTGAAGGTTACGAATGAGCAGGGACTGAGTGAACAATTATGGAAGTATGAACTTTGGCTACAGAATGAGTGTCCTTAGGACTGGTATCAGTAGAGAAAGAATCACAATGGATCCTATATAGATTGGAGTAATGTCTCGTTAAGAGGACTTGAGATAGTGACCGGTGTAGATAAATAAGACAGATAAGTTTGGATTTTCACTTAGATATTAAAATTCTTAAGTGAGATTATTGAGATTTAAAGTACACTAGAATTTTATTTCTCCAAGAGTAGGACCTTGTTGAATTGTTTCCTTGTCGAAACAATGTGTGTTGGCACACAAGTATGTGTGTTTTGATGGGTTCTAATCAGGTTGAGGCCTTGTAAGAACTCATGGCTAGTAAATGGTACTTGTATTCATATTGACACGTCATTTATCCTTTTAGGATTGTGTCAGATATTTGAATGAGGTGCCTGTCGTGAAAGATTTTCCAAGAGAATTTCCTGAGTATGTTCCAAGTTTGTGTTTGCGAAGGGTATTGAGTTTTCATGGATCTAGTTTCTAGATTCCGTCAGATCTACATCGCTTTGTGTAAAATATCACCTACAAAGCTGGACGGGTTAGACTACATGAAATGGAATTTTCGTCCATTTCTTGATCAAATCATCATCATCAACGATGTTCTCGTTTACTCTAAGAAGTCATGAGGAACAAGCGAAAAACTTTGCGTCAAGTGTTACGGACCCTGCGCAAGAAGAGCTGTCATGAAGTTACTTAAGTGCGAATTCTAACTCGATGGTAGTGAAATCCTTAGGGAATGCGATTCCGGACGAGTATTTGTATTCACACTCCTACATAATCCTCGGTGTATTAGACATTTGAGTGGATTGGTTTAATAGTATCCATTGGTCTGGATATTTTCATATCATTTCATCGAAAGATTGGTTACAACTATTTCTTGAGTTGTAACACATACAAATTCTTGATACTGGAAGTTTCTTGATGAAACTTAGTCTAATCACCCTTACTTTTGGTAAATGTGATCCAGTCTGATTTTTGGCCAGACTGTTTATTTTTTGATTCCCTAATCCATTGGGAGATTCTTGTGAAAGAAGGGACTTTATTAGAGTCATGATTGTAAACATGTATTAGCTATGCATTTTTACACTCACAAACCTACTGAAGAATCTTTTTACATACTGGATATTCCTGCATTCTTTTTAGAGTAGTGAAATTCTTCTATATACTTTCTTATGAGAGTAGACCAAGAAAATTCCCTTTGTTGAAATTTCTTTCCTTAATCTTCAAGGACCAAGTAAAGGTTGAGTTCAACTGATCACCTTCAGCTCGAGTGGACAAGTAAGAAGAAACGAATTGATCATTAGAAGGTTGGTTGGGAGTAAGAGTAGTACCTAACTACGATCATTCTTTTAGTAGGATAGACGACAAGAATTGATGGGAGTTTTGATTGAGGTATAGTTATGACTGACAGGATGTGGAACTTTAAGATGAGTCTTAGTAAGTGAGACAATTATTATGAGTCAAGTATTGATCGAGGCAGAATAGTAGTTGGGAGACCTAGGGTAATGATCAATGTCTATAGTTAAGATTGATTGTATGAGTTTGGTGAATTATAGGATGTCCTTGGTAGTTTTACCTAAGTTGAATATAGGCAGAAAAGAGGAGTTCTTGAGTAAAACTAAGTTGTTAGAACAGCTTAAGACTTAGAATTTTGGATAATTCTAGCCGATGCGAATTCTTTTTGGTTGTAGTCGCATTAAGAGGTGTAATCATGTTCTTTAAGGTTGAGATGCATGCTGTAGATTAGAGAGGTGGAATATGTTCAAAGGGAACTAAGACTAAGATTGGATATCTTGGATCGGAACTGATGGATGTGTTGTAAAAGGAATATGTGTCGTAGTTGCAATCTTGATGTTAACAGTAAAAGTTAAAGATGTCGGAGGAAGATTTCCTAAATGGATTAGTATTGAAAGAAAGTGGTTAAGTTTAATTATATCTCTCACATGTGAGAAACTAAGGTAAGATATTAAGGTATGGATTGAGGATAAGCGATTTGATTTTGACAGTAAATCGAACAGAGGATGAGTATGAAGTTTGTCATTAGGTTACGAATGTTTGTTACCTAGGGAAGGATTACGTACGGGGTACAATGTGGAACCTGGGGATGAAGAAATCCTCCTTGGTTTTGAGTCACGAAATTTCGAGAACGAATTTTTTTTTAGTGGGGTAGTAATGTAACGCCCCGATTTTCGCTGCTTTCTAAGGTCGAAAATGAATATAAATATGTTTATATTTTATCTAAGTTTTAGTAAATGATTTTGGATAAACCGAAGTCATATTCATACTCTACGCTATCGTAGAGAGCTACGGTTAAATTTTGGGTTGAAAACTAAGACGGAACCCGGTCTGCGTTTTCACTTACAGTAAGATTTTACTGCCCAAAAAACCTAATTTTGACTCGTGAACGAAACAGTTAGGTTTACAATTTAATTTCCAACAATTTTGCTAAAATTGGTTTTTCGCACTAAAAAGCGAAATAATATAAGTTATTCGGGCGAAATCTTGAATCGGGTGATGAACGGAGCCAAATTCGGATTTATCGGGACCCGCTAAGGGATAAACTTGAAGTCACATCAGGACCCACTAACAGATAAACATGAATTCACAGTAGGTCACATCACCTAGGAAGGCGTGGCAGTGTCATGATGACGTTTGAAAATATCTGGACGCGAAAAGACCAAAATGCCCCTAACCTTTTTCATAATTACCATTTAACCTTGTATGAAAAGACCATTTTGCCCCTTAAGTGAAATGTTTTGGACAACCTTGCCCCTCCCTTCATACCCCACGCATAAGGCAAGCTTTATGAAGCCTTCACCCATTTCTTCTCTTAACTTCATCTTCTTCCTTTACTTTCTCTCAATTTTAAGCTTTGATCTTTAACCATTTTTGGTGAAATAGGTGTCGATTCTTGTTCATTCTTCACCATTAAAGAGGTAAGATTACTCCGTTGATCCTTAAACCTCATGAATCTTCTCTTGTTCTTGTTTGAAAACCTTGATTTCCATGAGTTCCAACTTCAATGTTCAAACTTCAAAAATCCCTAGAAAATTGTAGAAAAATCCTATGATCATGAAACCAATTTCTATGAGCTAGTTTCATTACCCTCTCTCATTATCCAAAAGCATGTAACCAAAAGATTTCCCTAACCCATATGGGCATAGAGAAGGTCGAAACCTATATATTGAAAAAACTTGAGTTTTTGATTCAATTTTTGAGTAATGAGACTTGTTCTAGTGTTAGGTATATCTAAGGATCATTCATCCAAGAGATAGGAAATTTTACACATCTCTAGCTATTTTTGGGAGCATATGGCCGAACCTAGCCTCTAAGGAAACAAGAAAATTTGTGTTGTTAAATGTTGATGTTTGAATTGATTGTGTGAAGGTAGTAGTTGTTGATTGTTCGGGTGATTGATCGGAGGACTAGCGGATCGAGGCAGACAACATGGATTTAGAAAGTTGTCTTCAAGAGGTAAGGGGAGATTAACTCCAATGAGTTTGATAGCCTCATAAGATTGATTGTTGTATGATTGTGATGATGTTAGTTGAAATGATTGATGATTCTCTTGTGGTGTATGTACTTGATTTAATTGGTGAGTATGTAATTGGATGTTTGAACCTGAACTGTGGCGTTATTGCCTTGGATGAGATATATGTATGATGTTGATTTTGAGATTTGATGAATAAAGATGTATATATTGAATTGTGATTTCTTTGACTGGATTGGTTGAGAGCATCGCATCGGCTATAGTTTGATAATGAAAGATTAAGCTACTTATAATTCTTAATCAAAGATTGAGAAAAGTTTTGGTTTGAGAAATGAAAATCTTTTAAATTAAATGGTATAATGACCAATTTTACTAAAAAGCCAAAAGTTAAGAACTCAAAAGGAATTGCGAATAAGACTTACGAAGTTGAGAGTTGGTGAGGAAAATAGTGAAAAGTTACTTTATCATTATTTTCTAAAACATATTGTACAAAGAAAGAAAGCCTTGAAAAGTATCTAGTTTGTCAAAGGAAGAACCTTCTCATAGAATTTGACCTTTCAAAAAGGAAAAGTCTCTTTCAAAAAGTTTGATCCAATGAAAATCTTTAGAAAAATGTTGCAAATGACGGAACCTTTAGAAAAGACTTTTCAAGTCACAATCGTGTTGAAATTGAATTTTGAGGATTTAAGCTTTTAAAAATAGCTTTGCAAAGAAAGGATTTTGTGGAAATAAGTTTTAGAGCGAAAATGATTCTTTGTTTATACCAAAGAGATTTTGAGTTTTATTTTCAAGTCTTGATCAACGAAAACCGAATTGTGATAAAACTGGTGACTACCCCTTCACGTTGTGAAGCACATGAACCTAGTGACCGAGACGTCGGGCTAGAGTTCTATGAATTGAGCACCCGGACTGCGTGTCCTGTGTTTTGAAATGAATGGACTTTGTGTCCTATATGCAAGTCTAGTGTCTGCGACGTTGGCCTAGTACTTCGTGGATTCAACACCAGGACTGCATGTCCTGTGTTTTGAAAT
>CM077344.1:22166113-22634113 GCA_039655645.1 Ammopiptanthus mongolicus | reverse complement strand
CCTGATGGCACTGAGAAAAATGAAGCTCAGTGGATCGAAGATGAGAGAAGAAGGATGGAGCAAAACTACAAAGCAAGATACACCCTGATTTGTGCTCTTAGTCCAGACGAGTTCCAAAAAATTCATGCATGTGAATCAACGAAACAAATCTAGGATACTCTATCCAATGTTCATGAAGGAACATCCAAAGTGAAGGATTCAAAGATCATTATTCTTATGAGCCAATATGAAATATTCATAATGGAAAATGGAGAAACCATCGTTGATATGACAGGTCGTTTCCAAACTATTATCAATAATCTCAAATCTCTTGGAAAAGTGTATACTACAAAAGAAAATGTTACGAAGATCCTCAGGAGTTTACATAAGGAATGGAGACCACTCATCCTGCGATCACTCAAGCCAAGGATCTATCAACCTTGACCTTAGATGATCTTGAGGGAACTCTTCAAGTTCATGAGCAAGAGCTTAACCAGGACAACCCTACAAAGAAAGGCAAGTCTATTGCCTTAAAAAGTCAAAAAGCTAACAGCTTGAAAGTTCTGAAAGCAAATGAGTCCAGCGATGAAAATGATCAAGATGAAGAAGAAGAATCTGATGATGAGCTATCTCTCATATCAAAGAAACTTGAACGTATTCTAAAAGAGAAAAACATGAGAAGAAGACCCTTACAAAGAAAAACGTCAAAGACCATGGTGAAACCAAGGACAAAAATCCAATGGTTTGCTATGAGTGCAAGAAACCAGGCCACTTCAAGGTTGAGTTCCCTCAACTGAAAGATAAGAAGAAGTTCTTCAAAAAGAAAAGCAAGAATCTCATGGCAACATGGGAAGACCTTGACTCCTCTGAAGAAGAAGAAAACGAAGAAGAGGCAAACCTATGTCTCTGGTCTGAAAATCATCTCTCTGAAGAATCTTCTGAAGAAGAGGAACAATCTACCTCTTCAATCATCTCATATCCTGAGGTTGAGTCATTAAGAGATTTCAGTAGTCTTTCTATAAGCAGACCACCTATTTTCTATCGAACTGGTGATTATGCCATGTGGAGAGAACTATTCATGAGATTCAAATTAGAAAAAAAATGTTGATTACCTATGGAGAGCATACACCGATGATAACTTTTGTCCTACTACTGTTATCAATGGTGAACGCATAGTTAAACCAAGGGCTAATTGTTCTGAAGAAGAAGAAAGAAGAGTGAGAATCAATGCTAGAGTCGTCTACACTCTTAAGTGTGCCCTGGACGAAAGAACTGTCAACATTGTGATGTATTGTGATATTGCAAAAAGAGTGCTTGACATGCTTGACGCCCTATTTATGAGAAGGCGACCTGCTCGTTCTGGAGAACCACCTATTTATCAATCATCAGAATATGGAGCTTGGAACTTCAGATCCTTTGTAACAACCCAAGGATCAGAAGAACACTGGAAAACTCTCACTGATGAAGCATTCTGCCCTATCATCATCATCAATGGAGAATACACGATGAAACCTCTAGAAAATTGCACCTTAGAGGAAAGAAGAGGAGTTGCTCTTGATTGTGAAGCAAGAGCTTTCCTGTTTCGAAGTATACACGGAGCAAGAAGAGAAGCCCTGGCTGAAGAAACAACTGCTTGGGGAATGATGAACCTAATGGATATTCTGGAAAGATCTCCACCTACATCCCCAACAGCAAATATGTGTCTTATGGAAAATAATCCTCTGAAACAGAAATAGAAAAGGAAGAGGTAAATATATCTGAATATTCTAAAGATGCATATGATGAGCTATTAAATGAATCATGCATTATTTATTCTGAATATAAAGATCTTAAAAGAATTTTTGCCAAAATCAATAAAGACTTTGACAAAGTCAAAATTGAGAATGGAGAACTAAGAGAAGAGATAATCAGTCTAACTAAAGTCTCAAGTTCTAAGTTCAGTACATCCTGTGAAGTTGAGAAACTTGAGCATCAAGTTGCTTACTTAACTGATAGTCTATCTAAATTCACTGATGAATCTAAGAAGTTTAATTTGATTCTTAGATATAGATCTCCTTATGATAAATCCGGTATTGGATATGAAAAAGAAAATCCAAAAATTTCTTACAAGAAAACTAAGATAAAAAGACTAATGTATTGCTCTATTTGTGGTAAAAATGGACACTCTGCGTCCAAATGCTTACACAAAAGAAATGCTAGAACTAATATGTTACCTACAACTAACCAAAAAGGACCCAAGTCTATCTGAGTACCTAAGAATAGGATAATCTCTGTTGCAAACTTGCTTGACAACAGGAAGAAAACACCAATCATGGTACCTAGACAGTGGATGCTCATGACACATGACGGGAGAAAAGTCTATGTTCCTAGACCTAAAGCCAAAGTCTGAAGGATCAGTTGTATTCGGTGGCAAACAAAAGGGAAAGATTGTAGGTATTGGTAAAATTGGTAAGAATAATTCTCCCTCTATAAATAATGTATTGTTGGTTGAAGGGTTAAAACACAATCTGCTTAGCATAAGCCAATTGTGTGACAGCGGGTTTGTGGTTTCTTTCAACAAAGATAAATGTATAGTCAAATATGCTGATAGGTCCACTCTATTTACTGGTAAGAGGCAACAATGTATATAAAATTGACTTGGAGGACCTCTCTAATCAAAATGTATCATGTTTGATATCTGTGAATGGTGAACAATGGATTTGGCATAAGAGACTTAGTCAGGCAAGCCTGAGATTAACCTCAAAGCTACAAAAGCATAACCTCGTAAAAGGATTACCAAAGCTTGCCTATAAATCTGATGTTCTCTGTGATGCCTGTCAAAAGGGGAAACAAGTTAAAAATTCTTTTAATTCAAAGAATATTGTTTCTACATCCAGACCTTTAGAATTGCAATATTTAGATTTGTTTGGTCCAACAAGGACTGCCTCCCTAAGTGGAAAGAAATATGGGCTTGTCATTATCGATGATTATTCTAGATGGACATGGGTGATGTTCCTACTTCACAAAGACGAGTCTTTTGAAGTATTCTCAATATTCTGCAAAAGGATTCAGAATGAGAAATGTATATGTATCAACTCAATCCGAAGTGATCATGGAGGAGAGTTTGAGAATGTAAACTTCCAACTATTCTGTGAAGAAAATGGTATTCTTCACAATTTCTCTACCCCTAGAATACCTCAAAAAAATGGGGTTGTTGAGAGAAAGAATAGGTCTCTTCAAGAGATGGCAAGAACATTGCTCAATGATAACTCTGTTAGAACCAAAGACTGTGGATGAAGCTCTCATGGACGACGAATGGATCTTGGCTATGCAAGAAGAACTCAATCAGTTCGAGAGAAACAAAGTTTGGACTTTAGTTCAAGAACCAAATGATAAATCCATAATTGGAACGAAATGGGTATTTAGAAATAAGATGGATGAAGATGGAAAAGTTGTGAGAAACAAAGCAAGGTTAGTAGCACAAGGTTATTCTCAAGAAGAATGTATTGATTATACTGAAACCTTTGCTCTTGTTGCTAGAATAGAAGCAATACGTATCTTGTTATCTTTTACTACTCATCATAACATAACTTTATATCAAATGGATGTTAAAAGTGCTTTTCTAAATGGGTTAATTAATGAAGAAGTCTATGTAATGCAACCCCCTGGGTTTGAAGATCATTCCCATCTTGAGTATGTATATAAGCTTCAGAAAGCTTTATATGGACTCAAACAAGCTCCTAGAGCTTAGTATGAGAAACTCAGCTCTTTCCTCATGGAAAATGGTTTCTGTATGGGAAAGGTAGACACCACTCTGTTTAAGAAAACAAATAAAGATAATTTCACAATAATCCAAATCTATGTTGATGATGTTATTTTTGGATCTACTAATGATTCTCTTTGCAAGGAATTTTCTGAACTTATGACAAAAGAATTCGAAATGAGCATGATGGGAGAGCTCAAATTCTTTCTGGGTCTGCAAGTAAGACAAACCTCCAAGGGTGTGTACATTCGTTAGACTAAGTACACTAGAGATCTCCTGAAGAAATTTCAAATGGACGATAGCAAGCTAATGAGTACACCTATGCACCCAACATCCATTTTGACCAAAGACCACAAAGACAAAAAGGTAAACCAAAAGGTTTACAGATGTATGATTGGATCTCTCTTATATCTTACTGCGTCCAAACCAGATATAATGTTTAGTGTATGTCTTTGTGCACGTTTTCAAGCTGATCCATGTGAAAATCATTTAACCGCTGTCAAAAGAATATTTAGATATCTAAAAGGTACTTCTAATATGGGTTTATTTTATGAGAAAACAAATGAGTACAGATTAATGGGTTATTGTGATGCTGACTATGCTGGAGATAGAATTGAACGAAAAAGTACAAGTGGTGGTTGCCATTATCTTAGACCTAATCTCATCTGATGGTCCAGCAAAAGACAAAGTACCATATCCTTATCAACTACTGAAGCTGAATATATCTTTGCCGCTAGTTGCTGTTCACAGCTCTTGTGAATTAAACATCAACTGGAAGACTGCAACATTCATGAAAGTAAGATTCCAATTTATTGTGATAATACTGCTGCAATTAATCTATCAAAAAATCCTATATTGCATTCTAGGGCTAAACATATAGAAATCAAACATCATTTTATCAGAGATTACATTCAAAAAGGTGTGTTTGATGTAAAGTTTGTTGATACTGACTATCAGTAGGCAGATAGCTTCACAAAACCTCTTGCAGAGGATAGGTTTTCTTTCATAAGGAAACAGCTCAACATGCTCTATATTGAATGACCTTGCGTCCAATAAACGCTTATGTCAAAGAAAAGTTTGCGTCCAATTTGTCTGCCTCCATTTACTAAACCTCGCTAATCACAAGCTTACGTCATTATTTTGTGTTATTAATCAGTTACAATAAATGCAGAATTTTTTTAAAAAACTTGAGTGATTTAATTATTTTCTTTTTAATATCTCTCTGTCATCCACATATTCCTATGCTGAGTCAGCACTCCCTTGTCACATCAAAGGTCGTGCGTCTAGTACTTCCTTCTTAAATAGCCACCCTAGATAATTGCTAGTCATCATGGTTCTTTAACCACGGTTACTTTCTCTGACGTTTTGGTTACTTTACTTCTCCCTTTTTTTTTAAAAACCCAACCGGTGAGCTAAATCCTCACCAAACGTCTTCATCTTTGAAACTCCTCTCCTTCTCTCACCCTCATCTGTTCATCTTCCTCTACATTCTCTTCTGAAATATGGGAAGAAATCTTCGTTCAGCTGGAAAAGGAAGCAGCGTTCCTCAAGAGAACGTATCACCTTTAGGTCATCCAACTCGTGATGTTCCAGACAACTGCAAAATCAACGTTGAGCATCAGATTGACTTGAATCTACTGGCCAAACTGGGAGCAGATGTCAGAATCTATGTCATTGGGGCTGGATGGGATCACTTCTTCATAAACTATCCAGAAGTTTATCCAAGACTTCTTACTGAATTTTGGAGGACCGCTAACCTGGAAAAGGAAGGTCATATTTTTGGGTATGTTTTGGGGACACAAAAATTCAACGTCTTCAAAGTGAGCATAGCGTCTAATATTGGTTGTATGTCTCTTGGAGCTACTTATTCCAAATCATGGTATAACAAGTTTGGGGGAAAAGACAATGTCTTCAACTTCCTCAGAAATCCTGAAGCTCAGCCCAATGCTCTCTTTCGTGCCGCCCTTATGAAAGACGAAGCAAGGATTCTAAATCAAATCTTGAACAAGGCTATTCTTCATAAAGCTGGGTCTAAGGACTCTGTTTCTGAGGTGCATTCTTTTCTTCTTACTCATCTTCTTTATGGTATGAAGATCAATCTTCCCTCCCTTCTCTATGATCGGTTCAAAGAAAATTGTATAGATGTTGCCTCTGTTAAGACCATCACTTATGCAATTCTTCTCTCTCGAATATACGAGAAGCAAGGGATTTATCGAATGCTAAACAAAGTTCATCCAAGCATAAGGATCTCCTACCAAACCATCTGTTGCCCACTTTTTGGAAAAGCAAACCTTTCAAAAATGCAACTCAAATCTGTCTTGGCCTTTGAACAAGCTCAGTCCAACATTGCACAAACTCAACGCATGTTAGCTCTTCAAAGCAGACAAAGAAAGAAGAATCAGACTCCAAGTGTTGCAAATCAACCTCCAGTATCCTCTGATTCGTCCACTGTGGAAAGATTGTTTGAACAATCTCAGGCTACGACTCACAATGTTTTTGAAGAATTTGAGGAAAAGTCAAATCTGGAGTTTGCTTCGATGATTGAAGCTATTGCTTACACCATTCATGGAGAAACCTTCATCAAACTAAATGGTGTAGTTGTTCCCTTTGTCGAAGAAATTCATGGACCTTTGCTTAAAGCTAATTTGGGCTCAACAGCAAAGCAGCAAGCTCGTGCATCCTTTCAAGCTGGTCAGGAAGCTGGAACTTCTAAGCCCAGATACAGAAAGAGGAAGCTTCTAGTGGAAGAAGACGATGAAGAAGACGATGAGGATGATGTTCTATTGCCCTTCTTCTTGCCAAGAAAACCAAGGTATTACCATCCCTCTCAACCTTACCCAACCCTTCTATTTCTTCTATACCCTCCATCCCAAGTGAAGCACCATCTTCTACTCCACCCACAAATTCTAACCTGTCTGCGTCCGTTCCTCCTCCACCCAAAAATATGAGAATTAAAACTATAGCCAAACGGCCACCCGGACCAAAAATCATCATCCAAGACTCCTCCACCTCCACTCCCTCTCAGCAACAACCTGGTTCCCAGCCCCCATCTTCACCCCTCCCACCCGTCACTCTATCCTCAAATGAACACAGAGGATCTCAAGATGACCTACCCTCTGTCCCTCAGTCACTGGTCTCGGAATCATCTCCTCCTCACGTTCTTCTGCTACCATGGTACTCTCATGAAAAAGCTACATCTTCAGAGATTCCATTGGGTAGATTTCCTAATGCAATTCGTGAACCTGAGACCCAAGCAAACGTCTGTTGTGCTGAGTCTACTGGTCCTCAAGAAGATGCAAGATGTGAAGATTTATCTATTCCTGAATCACAAGCAGAAGCAAACTCTGTCCAGCACACTGACCGTCTTGATGCTGATTCCACCTTGTCCGGCAACACTGTGGAACTACATCTTGATGATGAAGATAACGATGTCAACACCTCTGTTGCTGAAGAAGCCCACCCTGCTCAAGCTTCGGCTTCCTCTCTACCTCTTGGTCTTTCTCGTAAAATAGCTGACTTCTTGGTAGAATGCATTTCTGTAAGGGTAACTCAAGAGTTGAATCTCAAAATGGATCAATTGTTTACCTATCTTCGTCGCATCTTTCCTGACATTCCTCCTCCATCTCCTTGAAGTCTTTTCCTTTACTTTGCTGACTATGATGTGAATCCGCCCTTCGTTCCTTTTGTCTGATGACAAACAGGGGGAGAATTATATGGAATTGTATAAAAGTTATTTTGGAATAGAAAGATTGGAAATATGTTCGTATATGTCATGCCTTTTTATGCTTTCATATCATTTTATGTTCTGAATTATGTCTTCAATATGTAAATGCATAATCTCAGGAGGAGCTTTTATTCCTAAGAACATAAGGAATACTGTTTTACAAATACTTTATAATAATGTTTGTCATCATAAAAAAGAAGGAGAATGTTAGAACCAAAACAGTAATGGCTAATGACCCCTAAAAGTTTTAATGATTAACAAAATTATTATATGTTTATGAATATACTTGAAGAACAGATTATACTAATCCATAAGGTCAAAAAGACCTTGTATATGTTTCTGACTTCAGACGGACTCTCAAAAGGAACATTGTTTCTCAGTGTCCAAAGTTACATCTAGCTCATAAAGGACAAAAAGCTCAAAGCAATATCCGTCCAAAGAAACATTGTGGTTCGTTCAAAAGACTTTTTGGACTTTAGTGATAAAAGTCTTACATACAGTTATCATATAGTATTGTGTGCGTCCAAACTTTCTATACAATTTGTGCGTCCAACTTTCTATATAAAGTGTGCGTCCAACTTTCTATATAAAGTGTGCGTGCATCCAACTTTGTATATACTTGTGCGTCCACTAACCTTATTTTGCAAATGACGTGGCTCTTTTTCAAAAGTCTTGATTGGTTTTAAAAAGAAAATATCTTTTCACATAAGACAAAAGAAGGTACAAACGTTGTACACTATAAACCACGTAGAGCAAAACATTTGTCGGCCAAAAAGGCAAATCAGTCTGCTACAATTCAACCTGCTATTCTACCAAAAGCAACCTTGCTTCTTCATTTTAAAAGGACAAATATTGAACGGAAAACAGCTAGCAAATGGACTTGTACCTAACAGATATTTCTCTGTGTCTAAATGGAAAAGTTTCCTACTTTTTGAATTCGAAAGATCAGACAAAGCTATAAGAATACCCTCTTCTGCAGAAGCAAAAAACGGAGCAAGAAAACATTCAAGAGAGAATTCATTATGCAACAAAAAGCTTCAAAGCATTCACTCTCTAGAAATTGATCTGTAAACCTTCTTATTCTTCATTGTAAAGTTACAAACAGATTGTTAAAAGCTGTATCGTGTAATACTCTCACTCTTAGTGAGTTTGTAAAAAGCTCGAAAAACCTCACCCAAGTCTTAGGATTTGTTTAGCCTGGAGAGGCTTGTCTGTAAAAGAATACTTGTAGCCTGAAGAGGTGTAGAATACTTGGAGTTGTAGTCATGGAGTGACTAGGAAACAACTTGTGAAAAAGTGCTAAGCGATTTAGTGGGAAAACCTTTTCAGGGAAGGGACTGGACGTAGCTCTTTGATTTGAAAGAGTGAACCAGGATATATCTCTGTGTGAATCTCTCTATCCCTATTTTGTTAAGTTTATTTATTTACGAACTTGGGGATTGAAAACAAAGTCTCTTAAACGTTGGCTATCGTTTTGTTTTGTTCTTTCATCTTGCTTGTCTAAAATGCTTTTTAGAAAAGGCTTTCGAAAATCGGTTAAGAAACACAATTCAACCCCCTTCTTCTGTTTCCCTATTTCACTTTCACTCACTTGCAGCTATCAACGATACTGACTCTTAAAGCCAGTGGGAACCACTAGCTCCCATGAAAGAAGCTCTGGCATGTCTTCTTTCCTTTTTTCTTTTGATAATGATAATGATATTATGTCAGGCAATTCTAATAGCTCTGTTTAGGGTTCGAAGATTAGGGTTCTTTGTACACTTGATGGCTATGTTATTCCCGAGCTGTTGATTTTTTCATCTGAGAGTTACATAACATATAATTGTTTATCGAATATTATTTTATTTTTTCCTGTTATTTCAAGAATTTCATTTTGCTCAAACTTATCATGAAGGCCTTCTCAACTTAAAGACCCTCTTATAGCCAAGGCTCAGGTTTTGGTTTCTACCTAGCACGTAGTTTGTTCAATGGTGCATCCATTTTTTCACTTTGAATTGATAGCATGATATATTTGACAGTCTTCTTTTGCAACTTAGGTCTTGATCTGAACTATACTGTGTATTCTATATATGTCAAGTTGTCAACTGTTCTGTAATTGTTGTAACTATTATTGCAAAAGCCGTCTAAGGTTGATGATAATGCTCTATTTAATGTCTGAATATGCGTTGAAATTTCAGCCATATCCCGAGCCGTTGATTTTTTCATTTGAGGGTTACATAACATATAATTGTTTATTGAATATTATTTTATTTTTTCTTGTTATTTCAAGAATTTCATTTTGCTCAAACTTATCATGAAGGCCTGCTCAACTTAAAGATCCTCTTATAGCCAATGCTCAGGTTTTGGTTTCTGCCTAACACGTAGTTTGTTCAATGGTGCATCCATTTTTTCACTTTGAATTGATAGCATGATATATTTGACAGTCATCTATTGCAACTCAGGTCTTGATCTGAACTATACTGTGTATTCTATATATGTCGAGTTATCAACTGTTCTGTAATTGTTGTAACTATTATTGCAAAAGCCGTCTAAGGTTGATGATAATGCTCTATTTAATGTCCAAATACGCGTTGAAATTTCAGCCATATCCTTATCAACCAAACTTTCTTTCTTATTGTTAAGCTTCTGATCCATCCTTTCCCTTAATACCAATTCAAAGGTCAACCAAGGTATTCTCTTTTTATAATAGACTTTTGAGTGTTATCACCGCAATCTCATACTTTTATTTTTTTGTTGGTTGAATTTCATTTCCTTTAATTTTCCCTGAAAAAAATGTTTCCTTTTTTATAGTTAAAGATTATTGGCGTGAAGTTCTTGGTGGGTTCTGAATTGCGTGTTTGGTTGAAGTTTACTTCTTTTGAATTGGGTCAATTTTGGAATCTTCAAATAGACAGAGAAATTTTGGGTTTTTGATTTTATGGTGTCTGCTTTGATATAAGGTTATAAGATGCAAATGGGTATATATACTATGTGCATATGAGGAGAAGTTCCCATCTTTGCTTTTGGATTATTTTTTTTTGATAAATAAAGAGATGTTATTTAGTCGGGGACTGTTCATGAATTTTGGTGATGTCAAAGAAGATGATTTTGCTAGTGAATGGTGATCCTAGTTATTGAAGGATAATATTGTATAGTTGAGGTACTATCTTGCTGCCGCAACATGGGTTGTATATGTTCTAAGAGTTCGGCTGTGGAAGATAGTAGGGGAGGTATCACAAGGAAATTGTCATCATCTAGCACAGGGCCCTCACAGTTGAACACTTTGCGATTGAATTCCATGAAAAGTGTTGAGGCGGTTCGGGTGAAACATAAGTTATTAGATGGTAGTGATGTGAAAGTTTCAGTAATTGACAAGAAAGCCAATGAGTTATTAGAGGGTGGACACAAACTTATTGCAATAAATTCCTTTACCTTGAGTTTTGGGGATCTTTATTGATTCTTGTATCCTGTTAACTTAATGAGTTGTGATTAGATTGAATTATACTTCAAGTTCATTTAATAGCTTGATTTGTCTCCAATTTTGCAGGTTGATGGTTTGTTGGAAGTTTTGGGTGACTTTTGGTATAAGCGATAGCTAGTATTGTTTGAATTTGTATGTACTAGTACAGCTTTGGTTAGTAGTGTTTATTGTAACAATATTGTTAATTGGTACATACTTTTTATTGCATGTTGTAACATTTGTCATGAATGAAATAAATTTATGTATACTGTGTCAATTATTGTCCCAAATATTGCTTATATTGTCTGGGTTTGCTAAGCGCAGACAAGAGTTGGATAAAATTAAAGTATATTACTAAAAAAAATAGGGAATAGATAGTGCTTCCCTGAAGGAAGCGCTATCTAAAACCCAAGAAAAGATAAGCGCTATCTAAAACCCAAGAATAGATAGCGCTTTCTCAAGGAAACGCTATCTATTCCTGCTTTAGATGGCGCTTTTTAAGCGCTATCTTTCTTCAATCTTTAATAGCACTTAAAAGCGCTATTAAATGTAAAAATTAAACACTATTAAAAGCGTTTTCTGTTGTAGCGTACAAAAAATTTCAACAATCATGTTTTTACAAATGCTGAAACTCATCCAGCAAGTGACACTTGTTGTCCCATTTTGTTGTTGCTACAATAAAAATGGTGTTCCCAAACAGTCACTGATGATTTGCTTTGTTAGAAAATCGGTCAAATTCATTTTTGACCTCACAATAATTAAGCCTCTTAATTTAGTAGCTATTTTTCAGAATTGTAACACATACTTATGTCTCTATTTGCAATTATAAAATATAGGTTAAAGTAATAATTTGCTCTCTATATGTGACACAGATTCTTCATTTAGTCCCTATACGTAAAAAAATTGGAAATGAGTCCCTACATGTGTAAGCGTTGGCAAATTTGGTCCTAGATATGCAAACGTTAGCAAATTCGTCCCTGCCGTCAGTAAATTCGTCCTTATACGTGACACAAATTTTTGATTTGGTTCCTAAACCTGAAAAAAAAAAATTAAATGGGACCCAACTAATTTTGTCCCTATCGTCTGCTAAGGAGCTCACACCCAACTAAAAATTATTTTCATATTGATTATTTTTCATATCTTATATCAATCTATTTCTTTTATTGAGACTTAACTTGAATAATTTCAGAATATAAAACCATTTACGGACCAAATTATACAACTTTTACTCTCAATAGAAGAAATAGATTGATATAATATATAAAAAATATTCAATACGAAAATAATCTTTAGTTGGGTCCGAACTCCTAGATAGACGGTAGGAACAAAATTATTATTGATTGCACATATAAGGACCGATTTAAATTTTTTTTTTCAGGTTTAAGGATCAAATCAAAAATTTGTGTCACGTATAAGGATCAATTTGCTGACGGCAGGGACGAATTTGCTAACGTTTGCACATATAGGGACCAAATTTTCTAACGTTTATACGTGTAGAGACTCATTTCCAAATTTTTTACGTATAGGGACTAAATGAAGAATCCGTATCACGTATATGGACCAAATTATTACTTTAACCTTTTATTCACTATTGACGTTTGACAATCATAGTGTATAAATAAGGAAGACACAAGTCTCTTCCATCAATGGAAATTGGCTAAGAAATTTCCTAGCCAATTAGCCACATATCTTACCCAATCAAGAGTAATAAACTCAACCTCTAAAATAGATTGGGCTACCGATCTGCTTAGACGACTTCTAAGCGACAACACCTCCACTGGAAATAAAGTAAATCCACTTTAGATTTATCCTCACATGTGAATCAACTCCAATTAACATCACCGTATCATTCTTGTATAATAGGAAATCAATTTTATATAATATCATAATTCATGATATCTCTCAAATATTTCACGAGTCTAACAAGCGTCACAAAAATATTTAATCGAGTGTTAAAATTGTAAAGGATTCTCAATGGTTTTGTTGTATTCAAACTTCCTAACAAGATTCTCAAAATAATAATTTTGTAATAACATTATATTGTTATCCTTCCTTATAATTTAGCACCCAAAATTACACTTGCGTCACTCATGACTATCATATCGTGGACCATGATTGGATGAAACTTATAAGGGGGTTGCTACGGTACCCCCGTAAATCTATGGGTTTTGGTACCCTATAACGGGGTACCATTGTTCAAAGGTGTCAATTCTCCCAAATATTTTTCCATCTTTTCTTTTATATCGAGAAATACAAGCTAATTTTCTTTTTGCTTTAGTGAGAATTTCTTGTTTTATTTCTCTAAGGTTCATATTTTCTTCGCGTAAAATAATTCCTTCAAAATGTTTTATCTTTTTCCTAAGATAATTCATTGCTTCTAAGATGTCATATTGTAAAATAGTATCATATTTTTCTACAAGTGTAATTATTCTTCCAGCCATATGTAATCCTAATTCTTCTATATATTCTATCATTCTTTTAATTGATTTTCCAAACGGATTAATCTTTTTTCTCTCCAAACAATACCTCTTTCAATTAGTTTTCGAACTTGTTCATCTAAATAATCTTCTTCTTTATTTTTTAACAAAGTGGACAGATTTGTATATTCATCTTTAAGTTGTAATTTTATTATTCGTATTGTTTCTTTTATTTGGTTTTGATTCATGCTGCAAAATTTTCTAATTCGTTTTTTAATTGTTTTAACATTTTTATTTTATAATTTATTATTCTTTCTATTACGCATCCATCAATTATTTCTTCAGCGTCTTGCTGTTTCCAATACTTAATTTCTTCTCTCAGTTCTTTTACCCATTCTTTTAACATAGTAATAGTCTTCATGCTATTATTCTTTCAAGTCTCTTTTTTTATCCATTTTTCTAATTTTATATGATACGTTAGCATACTTTCTTTAAGCCAGTAATCTTGTAGCGTTTGTGGTTTATCTTCCTGCCAATAGAGTATCTTTTTACGATTAGTAAGTAACCATTCTTTTAAGGTGGAATAAGTTTTCATGCTATTAATTTTTCTAGGCATCGTTTAAAAATCTGAATACGTATTTCAACTCTTCTTATTTGATCTTTAAGGTAAGGGTTAGGATTTTCCTCGTCTAATTCCTTTAAAGTTTTACAATAATTTTTTAAATTTATTATTATTATTCTGATATTGCTAACAGTTTTCATTAACTAGCTCTGATACCATTTCTGGCCCAAACTATTTTTTGCAATATTTATCCGAGTTATTTTCATATTTTGTTTTTTATATAGAGAGTTAAATCATTTACTTGGTGTACTAATTTATTTATATTTTCACTAGTACTAGCATTCTTCTCAGGTTCTAGTAATTGAATTGGTCTAGGGATGTAAGGTATTCTTAATGAGTCAGACCTTTTTAAAAATGTTCCTAGTTCAGTTATTTCATTTCTTCTAGGATAATAAATTTTTCCAATATCTTCAAATAATTGCAGGACATCTATTCTATCATTATTTCGAAATGTAATACTGTGATGTGAATTGGTTAATGCATAGTTTACACAGTAGGTTACTGAAAATATTTTATCTCCAGGGCGCATTAAATTTTTTCTGAGAAATTTATGTTCTAAGGTTAAAGATTGATCTAATCTTTGAGTACTTAAGGGGATTCCTATATTCGGATGAATTTCAAATTTTAATTTTACATAAGCTAAATTTCCTTCTATTACTCCTAGTATCTTATCACGGACATCAGTTATGCGCTCATCTTTTAAAATTAATTCGACTGGAAAATCTATTCCTTCTTGAAAAGTTGCTTTTATTAATATCTGAACTGCACCTATGTGAATATAACCTATTTTTCTTCTATGTGCTTCTATTTTTAAATTTTGTCTTAATTCTGAAATCTTTTTTCGGCTTAATAGTTGAATATTTGTACTACCTTGAGCTTCGGTTATGTCTATCGGGGTTTCCGTGATTATTTTTCCATAATAAATGATATTTTCCTTTTGAATAAATCTTTTCATTATTCCTCCTAATCTTTCCTTTTCTTTCATATTTGCAGTTTTAGAGAAATCTAATTCTTCCTTTTGTATTTTTTGAAATAATCGGGGATTAATAAGGATACTTCCTTGATAATTTCCATCTTCTTCAGTGATTTGAAGGTGTTCTATATCTTCATTAGTTTCTCTAATTTCAGATCTAGTTTCAATTTCAGGATTCATAATACCGTAAGTTTAGAAAGCTAGTTTAGATGTATCATACCTGCTTCGGTTTTAATGAAAGATAGTGCCTTTTGGTCCACTGCTGCTTCCGCGTTCTGAGTCAATAGATGTGCATAGAGCTTGATCTCCTTCACCTTTGTATTTCTGACCAGTAGTGGATATCGTCATGATTTGAACGTTGGTATGAATGCTTGAGCGTTGTAGAATAATGAATGAATAATATGTGAAGCTAAATGATAAGTAGAAGAGAATAAGTAGGAAAGTAATTTATTTATGGAAGTGTTTACAAGGTGGTATACACAGATACCTAGTATCCTCTAAGAGGAGACCATCAGCTTTCCTCAACTTGGGGAAGCTCGGGTGAGAGTTTTCTCCAACTGATTCACTCTGATTTGCCTCAGCATAAGAGGTCTTATTTATAGGCTAAGAGCTTATGGTCTATTTACATTAATAGCCCTATAGCACGTAAGTGCTTACATTAGAAACTTAATAATTTACATGCTGTCGTCACTGCCTACATCATTCTTCAATTATTGCTTCGTCTTCGGAATCTTTCCCTTGTGGCAGACAGCTAGTAGTGGCTTCTTTCACATGCATGATTCCCGTTTTCTTTAATCAATAAGCATAGTTTGTCAAGGATAGCCGGGCAATAATTCATAGCGGGTCCTTCTAGTGCATAAAATGACATCTCGAAGTTTGTCAATAGGGATAAGTCTTTTTCTCTAATGGTCCTCCCGCTTGTCTTGCTTAATAACAAAGCATTTGGTCCTTCATATAGTGTTTTGATAAATGATTCCTTTCCAATAGTTTGGCATTGAATATATGCTGGCTAATTGATGGGCTATGAAATTATTAATGTGGTCTTCATCATAATCTATTCCGGTAGGTTCATCCATTAGCGGGAAATTATTATTGCTAATGCCAATAAAGATTAAATGCTTAGCTGGTTGTTTGGTGGAGAAGTCCGGATAAGCTGAGTAAAACTTTAAGAACATAGCTCGTTCTCCAGCAATATTTTTCTGAAACAGCTGAACTGCTTCTTTAAAGTAATATGGAAATAGGTTAATTTCTTCAAGATTGGGGCTCAAATAAAGACATTCAATTAAACCAAATTGGAATAAATTGAACGTCAGGATTGATGGTGCTCCTGGTGTAAGTACTGCTTTGGTGGCGAATATTTTGTGGTCTAACATATACATGCAATTGCTTTTTTCTTTTTCTGTCCAATGTAGTAGTCGGTTGAGATGTTCATGAAAATTTTCTTTAGAGAATTGGACTTGGAGTTCATGTTCTTTTCTGGTGATTATTGGGAAATTGTCTAGGGAAGAAGGAACTCTTCCTAGAACTTTTAGTGTTTTTTTTGGCTCTGGTTTTAGAGTCGTAGTTTCAGCAAAAGTTCTTGGTCCAAGATAAACTTCTTTACCTTTAGCAATTTGATAGTCTTTTAATGCCTTTTCTGCTTCTTCTTTTGTTGCATAGGATTTGTGGATAACTCTTGGTACTTTCTGACAATGAGGGGCTGCTTTGTGCCACTCGTCATATATTCCTGGCAATGGTCCATTGAAGATAACATATCATTTTTGATTTCCTTCTTTTTGTGCTTGTATTTTAATTTCTGCTGGGATTATTTGTTCGAGAAAACCTTCAGTTTGTAATTGTAAATCCAATACTTTGATGTCTGCTTCGAGCAACTCTAATTCTTTTAGTTTTTGATCTCTGAGTGCTTGCTTGAGTTCCTTTTTGTCTTTTCAGCATTTCTGTTGTCCCACGCTCCATTCTCTGGATAGTATATCTGCAAGAACATTCTTCTCTCCTTTAATATGAGAGATTGAGTAATTATATTCAGATAATTTCATTTGCCATCGGATCAATCGTCCTTGTTTATAAGTGCCTTTATGATTAAAATTTTTAAAACCTTCCACATAAGTGGAATCGGTTCTAACAATAAATTCTTTATCAAGCACATAAATATGATGCTTTTCCAATATCCGAATAAGTGCTAATGTTTCCTTTTCATGAATAGGATAATTAATTTCACTGTCTGTAAATGTTCCAGACATGTATCGGCACAGTAATTCTTTCTTTTGTCCAGGGGGTTTTGCTTTCATAACACCTCCCCAACATTCATATGATGCATCAGTTTCGATAATAATTAGGTCATCATCTGCAGGATGATATAATTCTGGAAGCTGTTGACATAAGTTCTTTAGTTCAGTAATAATTGCTTCATCCTCCTTTGTCCAAGACCAAAGAGCATCCTTCTTTAGCTTCTATTGTAGTACTTTTCGTTTTGCTGCAAGATCTTTTATAAAACCTTCATTTGAAATGTAAGTTAGTAATCCAAGAAACCTTTGTAATTCTTTTTTATCCTTTAGAATTACAGGAAAATTACTAAGTTTTTCTAACACGTGTTTCTGCATTACTAATTTTCCTTTTCCTATTTCGAGGCCTAAATAATTGATTTTATTTTGTGCTAAAACTATTTTCTTTTTACTTAATACTACTCCGTGCTTTAATAATTTATTAAGTACCAGTGTTACTTTATGATAATGATCCTTTAAGTCTTTATTGGTAAATACGAGTATATCATCCATATAAATATAACAAAAATCTTTATATTCTTTGAGTATTGAATCCATGTATCTTTGAAAGATTCCTGGGGATTGTTTCATTCCCATAGGGAGTACATTCCATTCATATTGTCCTTGAGGACAACTAAAAGTTGTTAGTGCTTTAGAGTCTTCATCTAGTCTTAATTGATAAAAACCTGATTTACAATCGAATGTACTAAACCAGATCATATTTCTAATTTGCTCAATAATTAAATCTTTTCTAGGGAGAAAATATGCGTCTCCTTCTATTGCATCATTTATTTGTTTATAATTTATCACCATACGCCTTTTACCACGTTTAAGTTCACTATGGTTTTGCACATAAAAGGCTGGGGCTGAATGCTTACTTTTGGATGGTCTGATTAATCCTTTTTTGAGCATTTGCTTGATATCTTCGGCAAATTCATCTCTGTCTTGTTTAGTGTAGATCATAGGTTTACATTTTATTTCTTGAGTAGGATTCTTTAATTTTAATGTAATTAGTTCGGTGTTTTTATTATTGATGTTTGGATCTAAGGGATGATCACTACATAATTTTTCTAATAAATGTTCAATATGCGCTGGTATTGTTCTGTTTGGTTCGGAATTAATTAGAGCATAGCGAATTTTGTTACAAAGAATAGTAAATAGTTCACCACGTTGCAGCTTGCTAAACTCTGATTGTTGCGAAGAATAAGTACATTGAGAAGAACGAAGAATTGGTATAGAAAGGATTTCGCGGGTTTGAGTATTACGTATATATGGGGTACGAAGTGTAATATAGTCTAAGTATTGACAGAAGGGTGAATAAAGTCGTAAAAAGTTATTGCCTAAGATAACATCTATTCCTGTTTCTTGTTGATAAATGGTTGGGACAATAAATCGTTTTTGTTGGATTATTAAGGTGATGTGGTTAACTACCCAAAACAAGGAGTGGATAGATTCATCAGCGATTTGTATCTTTAATGGTTTTTGTAAATATTCCCAATTGTCAAATAATGCTTTTGTTGCTAAACAAACACTTGCTCCAGTATCTACGTAGGCTTCAGTTTCTCTATTATTCTTTTCTATCTTGATTTTAATATAAGTACTATTCGGATTCTGTTTCTTCTGAAGATAATTCATCATGTTCAGAATATTTATAAACACTAGTGTCGGTGGTACTTAATTCTTCCTCTAATGGTTCGAGCTCATATACTTTATAGACTTGTTTGATTATTTTAGCTTTTTCTTTAAATTCTTTTTCTTTCTTTTGAGGGCATTCATTTGCATAATGACCTTCTTCACTGCATATCCAGCATACGCATTTCTTTTTTCCTTTTGGACAATATTTTTTGGGTGTATGTTTTTTCTTAAAGTATTTTTTCTTTGTATCTTTATAAGCTTTCTTTTTTGGATAAGTTTTTCTTAGATTTGATTTTTTCTTTTTATAGTATTTTCTTCTTCGTTTGATGGGATTGCAGCCATAACGTCCAGGTAATTCTATTTCTGGTAATTCACAACAAATTACGTTTCTTCCTCGATTTAATTGTCTTATGGTTTCTCTATTTAAACATTGATCTCTTCATTCTTTTAGAAGTACTTGAATAATGCCTCTTAGGGTTTTCGCCGTTGTTAATGGATTGGCTGACCAAATAGTTTTTATTTTTTGATTAAGTGGAAACGGTAATTTATCCATAAAAATCATTTTGTATGTTTCTTTGATTTCGGTGTCTAATTGGTAATAATATTTTTGGTATTCACAAATAAAACTTCCTATATCACACATATCGCATATCTGCATTCTATTTAAGTGTACTTTAGCAGTTTCATGTAAATATCGTTTTACTTTATCACTTTGTTCAATACTAGCAAAGCCTATAAATTCTTCATAGATTAATTCCATTATAAGTCTAGCAAAGTCTTGGTTTGTCACTGTTCGTTGTATATATTGTTGTCATTTTTCTTCTTTTATTCCATTTAGAAATTTTTGTACATTTCCTGAAGTTTTGTAAAAGATAAAATTCTTTATTGAATTTCTATCTAAACTATTAAATTTATCATCTGTTGCCATTAGCAGCGTAAATTCATTAATCCATTGTAAGAGTATCTCTTCCTTGTTTTTTGCACAATCAAGGTTTAGAATATTTCCTGATTTAATGGATTCGTATCTTGGTTTAAATTCATCTGGAATTTTAGACCATTTATTGTTTCTTTTTATATATCCAGTATTATGCATTGTTTTTTCTTCTATATCATCCCATATTTCATATGTTTCTTTTCGTTTTCTATTTCTTCCAGGTACCATACTACTACTTGCTTCTCCATGATGCATTCGTATTTCATTAAAGTCTGTTTCATCTGAAGAGGAACTATAATTCAATACTACTTCTTCAGTTTCATTTGGAGTTGAATTAATTGTTCTGCTACTTGTATCTGATTATATTCTTCTTCAATTATTTTTAATTGTTCAAGAAGTTGTTGTATCTCTTCTAAGTCAGTGGATCTTTTTATTGTTTCAATATAGTCAGTCTTTATCCTCTCCATGTTGTTCTTGGTGTTAAGGTTTCTAAATAATGTAAAGGTTCTGGTTTTTTCTTATTTAATAATTCTTCTAAATCTCTTTTTGTAATAAGTTTATTTTTAGTTTCTTCTTCTAATAGCATTTCTAATTGGATAAGAATTTTTCTGAGTCTTTCTTCATCTTCGCTATTGTCTATGTCTTTACCTTTTCCTTTTTCTATTGTACTTAAGTTTTTATATATGTCTAAATATTTTGTTTGTTCATTATGTTCATGGGTGCTAATATGTTCTGCAATTTTGGAAGTAACTTCTAAAACTTGCATTTCATTATTGTTTATTTGTTCTAATATTTTTTTCTAATTCTTTATATTTTTTATCAATTCCTTTTAGTAGACTTATGATTCCTATTGTTATGAGGGTATCGGTACCCTCAAATTTCCCACGGTACCATAGAATTTGCTAACTTATAAAAAGGCTTAAATCAAATTTACAGTTTCACATTCCAATAGCAGAGCATGTATCAGTATACAAAATAGTTACCCATACCACTTTCAAAGCTCATTAATAGAAATAAGCTCCTGATGTCCCAACATCAAAATCATAACAAAAAAAATAGATAACATTTTAATTGTGAGATATTGATAACATTTTCAACGGGTCAAACTACTCCTCATCATCTAGAATTTTCTTTCCCCAAGCACCACATGTTTCCTGTGTTACAAACTTACACTCGGCAAGGCAATAGACAAACAAGTAAAGCAACACGTTCTCACATGCCAAAACCACATTTAGTCACCCAAAGGAGCTTTGCAATGCCTTGTAGAAACAAAGGAGCTATGATTGTGATTATCAAATAAAGTGCTACTAATCAATCAACTTAATTGTAACAGATTAGGGCAAGCACCTGAATTGCGTTTCATATGAGTAAACCCTCTGTACTAATCCAAATATTTTGACTTAAATATATTATAACTGAGTCTATACCCAAATCCATAAATGTCATTATCTTGGCATTATAAAATGCCAAATACCTTACAGCTAGGGAGCCTTACATATTTAGAAGAAACAAGTATGTTTTCTTGCTTCAGATCAGAGTGGATTAGACATAGTTCATGCACATTTCAATATGATAAATCATAAGAAACAAGTTAAAGAAGTTTTGGTGTGAAAACAAGTTAAAGAATTCATGAAACATAGTTTCTCATAAAACATTTTTTTTTTTCAATTAAATTGTTCCAACCGCCCCCTGTCCACCTTTCATCAAAGGCTGCATTCAATGAAACAATCTATCACTGCGACCCAGGATATGTAGGACACAGGCAAAACCATGAAAACACAGCTCGCCCTGAAAGTTTCACGAATTTGCAGCAATTTCTGCTCTAATAATCCAAAATGGAAAATGTTCCCACCTCTTAGATATAACCCAGCCACAGTCACAAGGATTAATCCAAAAGCAACAGGAATGGACATGTAGCAAATTTAGTTCAATATAAACTCATTTTTGATATCAATAACCATCTCACCCAAATCTCAGATTCTTAAGCATCGTCACTTTCATCATAAATATCCTACCATAATTTTGTCAATTTCTCTTCATTCAAACAACATACCAGAAAGGTTAGATTTATACATTTTAACAAACATCTCATACACATCCACCCATCATATAAAATGGTCAGGATAACATATCCTTACTGAAAAATACTAGATTTTCCGCAAGATAAAAGCAGTTCAACTAAGAAACAATTCAAATATCTTCATTTTTTCTTTTACCCTAGAGAACTAAAATTAGCACTCCGTCTTTTTAATTAGTTTGTTGCTCTGAATTATATCTGGATTCTCATTATCCAGTAACATGTGGACTATTGTGTGAACATATCAGACACATTAACTCCAAAAATAGACACTAGATTTATTAAATTAAATTCTAGAAAGACAAGCGTGCGAAGGTATATACTTATCTGTCCATTTGCTGTGAAATTTGCATAGCAACTCTTGAAGCTATGTACGTATTCCTATTGATTCGGCTTCTGACAATGAAACTTTGCACTTTGCAAGTTGAGATCTGTTACCAATGCTTCAAGATGATCTCATTGCATGCCACCATTCCAGATCATGCCACCACGGGATACCGCTTCCGATCCGTGCAACCCCGACGCCGTCAACCGACAACCTCGCTCCACCGCGACTGCACACCGCACGATCCCTGCCGCACCGCATCAGCCTCCAGCCGTGACCGTCCAGCCGTTGCAACCATAATCAGTTGCTCCCTACGTTTTCAAAAAGTGAATACAGAGTCAACAAACGCCGTCAGCGTCGTGCGGATGTTCCTGCTATAAATCGTCGTCATCAGTATGAGGTGAGGTGAGGAGGAACTTCTGCAGCGTTGATGGCCAAGACAAACCCTCCAGATTGTTGTAAAAGTTGGTCAGCAACACTGAACCACAAATCATGAACCACAAATAACGAACCATGAACACGAACAAAAAGATGTGAAGACCTAGACGTGTAAAATCATACTGTCTTTAACGATTTATCCGATGTGCAACTCTTCAGGATAACAAGCTCATCCCGATGTAAGTCTAGATATCAAAATAGCAAGAAAATATATGAAGCATAACCCAGGAACAAAACAATGGAGGAAAAATAATTTTAGAAGAAGAAATGTATACTTATAAAGTTGAACACGTTAGGCAACCTTTTTTTTAAAAGAAATGAAGCCATGATTTTGTTAGATTAGATAAGATTTAGATATTCATTGGTCGAAGTCTTCTCTCGTTCCCGAGAGTCTGAAAGTTTCTTCTCTCGTTTCTGAGAGTCTTTATCATCTTTCCTCCAAATCTTCTTCATAAAATTCTCTTACTCTCCTTTCTATCTTTTATTTTTACGATGGGTACAAGTATGGAGACTAGCATGGAAGGTTTATCTTTGATGGATGAGGATGAAGGGATTACGATGAATATACCACAGAACCAGGAACCTGCGATGAATGTCCAGCTCTGTCTTATTGGTAGGTTCTTGCCTAACAAACTGTAAGGGTTATGGAGAAATTCAATGTAACAGTAACACAGAATGTAAAAATGAGAGAAAAATACGATGCACTGTATTAGTTACTTGAGGAAACTAGTACAGGATTTGGAGGAATTCAAAGACTGAATGATAAATTTGGAATACTATTCCATAGTACAGAAGAAGATGAAGAAGAAGTACAGAAGAAGAGTCAGAAAAACGGAGGAAGAAGAGGAATATTCAGAGAGAGGATGAGCTCACACAATTTTCATGCCCTTTCCCTTTTCACACTCTCTCTCTTATATCACAAACTCATCATACATTCTGTTGTGCCTTTTTCCCCTGCTGCTCCTTCTCACCCCTTGGATTTCAGTGTTGATCGCATCATTTGCCACCTGGCCATGTGCTGTAACAGAATCATGTGCTTTTGCTGAGCTGTCATCATTTGCATTTTGCCTCTCAATTGCATTCCTATTCATAACATTACCTCCTCCATTGAAACTAACCTTGTCCTCAAGGTTAAGTGAAGGATAATTGGCACTTAAAGGCAACCAATCTTCCCAAGTGGTATCCTCTGGAGCTAGGCCTTCCCACTGTACCAGCACCTGTGGAATTTGCTGACCTGCCCTTATGATAATTCTGGATTGAAGTAGAGCTCTAGGTGTAACAATAGGCCCGTGAGCATCAGATAGTAATGGCAGAGGAAAGTATTGAGTGGAATGCTCACCTTTACAAGGTTTCAATAAAGAGACATGGAATGTGGGGTGAATTTTAGCTGCTGGAGGTAAGAGCAGCTTGTATGCCACAGGACCAAAGCGTTCTATCACAGGAAATGGTCCAAAGTATCTAAAACCAAGCTTTTGGTTTTTCCTCAGGGCAACCGAATTTTGCCTATATGGTTGAAGTTTCACCAATACCATATCACCCACTTTAAATTCAAGGAAACGCCTCTTATGGTCTGCATACTTTTTCATGACAGCTTGAGCATGTTCCAAGTGACCCTTCAAGTGATTGAGAACAACAGTTCTCTCAGCCAACAGCTCTTGTAATGTGGGGGAATCAGTAGGGTAAACATCATATTTAATCAATGTAGGAGGCTCCCTACCATACACGGCCTTGAAGGGTGTCATCCCAATGCTACTATGGAATGAAGAGTTATACCAAAATTCAGCCCAAGGCAGAAGTTTCACCCACTTCTGTGGCTGCTCAGCAGTGAAACAGCGGAGGTACAGCTCCAAGCACTTGTTGAGGGCCTCAGATTGACCATCGGACTGAGGATGGTATGCAGAGCTCATATTCAGTGATGTACCACTCAATTTAAATAGTTGTTGCCAAAAACTACTGGTGAAAACCTTGTCACGATCAGAGACAATGCTCGTAGGAAACCCGTGAAGTTTCACGACCACATTCATGAAAGATTCAGCCACAAAGGTACTAGAGTAGTCAGTTTTAAGAGGAGCAAAATGACTAAACTTAGACAAGTGATCAATAACAACCATGATAACTGTGTACCCTTGGGATTTAGGTAACCCAGTTATGAAATCCATGGCAACGTCTTCCCAAATTTGGGATGGAATAGGCAATGGCTGAAGCAAACCAGCTGGGACTGATGTGGTAGTTTTGGCCTGCTGACAAATGAGGCAATCAGAAACAAATCGGTGAACATCCTTGCCCAATGTTGGCCAATAAAAGTGAGAAGCAATCCTTGCCCTTGTTCTAGCAATTCCTGAGTGCCCTCCTAAAGGAGAGGAGTGGAACTCCTTTAAGATTGCGTGAACAATATCAGGAGTGGAAGGCACCACCAATTTATTCTTCCAAAATAAACGATTCTGCTTAACAGAATAGTTAGAATCTTGGCACATTCCCTGAGTACACTGGTTCTTGATTGCAGCAAGCTCCATATCTTCATTGATAGCAACATCAATGAGCTGTAGTAGAGTGGCATGAGGACCTGAAAAAGCTAAGAAAAAGGATCGTGAAAGGGCATCAGCAGCCAAGTTGTCACGGCCAAGCTTGTACTCAATGGTAAAATTGTAACCCATGAACTTATGCAACCACATTTGTTGTTCTGGAGTTTGGACAGCTTGGTCATTTAAGGACTTAAGGCTCTTTTGGTCGGTGCGGATTATAAATTGATGGCCGAGCAAGTAATGCCTGAATTTGGCAATTGCTTCACTAATGGCAAATAGTTCTCTGACATATGCAGACTGTTTCTGCATGCGGTTGCTGAGTTGCTTAGAGAAGTAAGCAATTGGATGTTTAGATTGGCTCAAAACCGCACCAATACCACAACCTGATGCATCAGTTTCCAAGAGAAAAGGTTTGGTAAAATCTGGTAGGGCCAACACAGGTGCTTGAGTAATGGCAGATTTGAGTTGATTAAAGGTAGCAGCAGCTAACTCATTCCAGCAAAAATTATCTTTCTTCAACAGGGAAGTCAAGGGGGCAGCAATCATGGCATAACCCTTGATGAAGCGCCTGTAGTATCCAGTAAGGCCCAAAAAACCTCTAAGCTGAGTGATAGAAGTAGGACAAGGCCAGTCCAAAACAGATTTGACCTTAGAATTATCCATTTCCACACCACTGCCGGATACCGTATGGCCTAGGTAATCCACCTTAGTGAGTCCAAAACTGCATTTGGACAGTTTGGCACATAAGGAATGCTGCCTCAGAAGGTGCAACACTTCTTCCAAGTGAACTAGATGAGAAGTCCAGGAAGGACTATAGATTAAGATGTCATAAAAAAAAACTAACACTGTTTTTCTGAGTTGGTGTCTAAAGACATGATTCATCAAGCTTTGGAAAGAGGCCGGGGCATTTGTAAGACCGAAAGGCATAACCAACCATTCGTATAGCCCTTGATGAGTTCTAAAAGCTGTCTTAAAACGATCTTCAGGCTTGACCAAAATCTGGTGATAACCAGATAAAAGATCCAATTTAGAAAAATGTGTTGCACCAAATAACTCATCTAGTAACTCATCCACCGTCGGAATAGGGAAACTGTCCTTGATTGTGATGGCATTCAAAGCACGGTAATCAGTGCAAAACCTCCATGTACCATCCTTTTTCTTAACCAAAAGGACTGGTGAGGAAAAAGGACTGGAGCTTGGTTGGATGATGCCTTGTTGTAACATTTCCTGCACCATCAACTCAATTTGATTTTTCTGGCTATGAGGATACCTGTAGGGCTTCACCTTAACAGGATTGCTACGTTCCATTAATGGAATAGCATGATCATGAGCTCGGGTGGGAGGCAACCCAGCAGGGGCAGTGAACACATCACTGAAACTGTGCTGGAGAGCTTTTATAGCAGGGTCATGCTCAACAGAAACAGGATCCTGCATAGAGTATAAATGCATAGTATAGAATTCATCAATAGAATGGGTATGGGATAACCTTTTGAGGTGGTGGAACTGAGCCTCAGTTGGAAGAGTAGGTTGGTCACCATGTAATGTGATGAAAGTGTTGCCATCATAAAATTTAATGATCAAGGCACTATAGTCCGATAAGTGAGGTCCCAAAGAAGCAAGCCAAGGGGCTCCTAATACCAAATCAGCCCCTGTAATTGGTAGTAGATACACGGGTAAATGTAAGGAGTGACCTTGAATTTCCACCTGCAAATCACTGATAAACCCTTCTGCAGTGAGGGTTTGGCCATTCCCACTAGCACCTTGAATTGAGTGGCTGGTTCAATAGGATACTTGAGGAAATGGGCCAACCTTGGTTGTAAAAAATTATCAGAGCTACCACTATCAAGCAAAATTTTCACTGGTTTGCCTTGAATTGAACCAAGAAAACGCAATGTACCTAAACCATGCGATCCATTTAAGGCATTAAAAGATAAATGGTGCTCAATGTCAGGTGGAATGGAGTCGGCAACAGCAGGGGTAACATTAACCGGTTCAGGGTCAGGTGGATCTTCATCACCATCATATTGTAGCAACAAGTATTGTCTATTGGGACACTTATGTGTAAAGGAGAATTTATCATCACAAAAATAGCACAACCCTTTTTCTCTGCGAATTTGCATCTCTGCAGGAGATATATTTTTAACTGAAGGTCGTTTGTTTAAGCTTGGGTTTGGTTTCAGTGGTGGGGTGGGTAATAAGGGAGGTAGGTTCGTGTTTTTGGCTAATGTGGAGGATGGTTGGGAGTAGTGTTTGGGTGAGGCCGAGGGAAAAGTGGGTCTGGGTTGGGGGTGATATTTGTCCTCATAAAGTTTGGCAAGGGAGTAGGCTTTGGTGAGGGAATGAGGTGTTTGGGAGATGACATCTCGCTTAATGGCCTCCTTGAGGCCACTGACAAAGCAATCAAGCAGAGCCTCAGGACTGAGACCCTCAGATCGGTTAGCTAAAGCTGTAAATTCCACATAATATTCACCAATGGATTTAGTTTGGCACAGCTTAAACAAAGCCGGACGGGGTGCCTCATAGGGAGTAGGACCAAATTCCAATTCTAAGGCATAGGTAAATTGTGGCCACGACTGAAAAGGGTTACTACGGGTCATCATTTGGAACCAAGGAACTACATCCTTTTCCATATGAACCGCTGCAATGGTTAAACGATGAACATCTGGAGTGGTATAATAATCGAAAAACTGATTTGCCTTAAAAATCCAATTCAACACATCAGAGCCATCGAACTTAGGAAAATCAAGTTTCACATTGCGAACCTGAAATGGCTGATGAGGGCCCGGAGATGAGCCTGAGAATGCACCACTAGAAGGTCCTGATAGAGGAATCGAACTCAGCTGAGTCTCCAAACGGTCCAATCGTGAAACATCACTTGTGCGATGCTGGAGGTAGTCAGCATGGTGAGCGGCGCCGTCATCTGCAATTTGCTTCACCGTCGTAGTAAGAGAGGCTATAGCGTTTTCCAACGCCTTCATGCGAGTACCATCGGCCATGGTAGGAGTGATGAAAGCACCAAATGTAAGGGTTATGCAGAAATTCAATGTAACAGTAACACAGAATGTAAAAATGAGAGAAAAATACGATGCACTGTATTAGTTACTTGAGGAAACTAGTACAGGATTTGGAGGAATTCAAAGACTGAATGATAAATTTGGAATACTATTCCATAGTACAGAAGAAGATGAAGAAGAAGTACAGAAGAAGAGTCAGAAAAACGCAGGAAGAAGCGGAATATTCAGAGAGAGGATGAGCTCACACAATTTTCATGCCCTTTCCCTTTTCACACTCTCTCTCTTATATCACAAACTCATCATACATTCTGTTGTGCCTTTTTTCCCTGCTGCTCCTTCTCACCCCTTGGATTTCAGTGTTGATCGCATCATTTGCCACCTGGCCATGTGCTGTAACATAATCATGTGCTTCTGCTGAGCTGTCATCATTTGCATTTTGCCTCTCAATTGCATTCCTATTCATAACACAAACCTATACGTACCCATATTATGAAGGAACGTCTAGCAACAATATGGAGGCCGGGTAGGGGCGTTACGATAAAAGAACTAGAACAAAGCAGCTTTTTATTTCAGTTCTTTCACAAGCTGGATCTAGAGAGGATCATGAAAGGGGGGCCTTGGTCTTTTGAAAATTTTATGTTGGTGATTCAGATGATCAAACCAGATGACTCTTTGATGAATATACCCCTGCAACATATTGATTTATGGGTACAAGTGTACAACCTCCCTGTGGGTTTCATGACTGAGATGATTGGCAGACTCTTGGGTAATTACATAGGGGAATTTCTTGAATACGATGATAACAATAATACATGTTCTTGGAGATCGTATATGAGGATTAAGGTTCACATGGACGTTACACAGCCCTTGAAGAAAGAGAAGAAGGTTCGGATGGCAGGAGGGGAGTGGACTGTGGTTTCCTTCAAGTACGAACGTTTGGGTTTTTCTGCTTTATGTGTGGACTTCTAGGACACACTGATCAATATTGTGACATGCGTTTTGAGATTGAGGAGGATAAGGGGGAGCGTGGTTGGGGAGTCTACCTGAGGGCTGACCAAAGGCGTGGTGGGGCTGGCCGTGGAAGCAACTGTCGTTGGCTGAGGGAAGATGGGAGGGTTTCAAAAACGGATAGTGCTGTGGAAATCCAGGGGAGAATCATGCATTTACTCAGAATTCAAATAGCAGCGTTAATGAGGGAAATATTGTCCATCAATCAAGGAATACCGTTACTAGAACAGATAGGTCCCACATCACCAGGTTTTTTCGGTTACATCTGTTTCAGTGCCAATCAATAATAACTCAGGAGCTACCGTATCTCAAACAGATCGTGCAATTATTTGTGGTGCAAAAGTGAAGCGAAGAAAAGAGAATGATTCTGACTTGAGGACCTTCTTACCCATGCATGTTGGAAAATCACGTGAAGAACAAGATAGTGAAGCCCAGTATGTGTCCAACAACAATGAACATTTTTTGAATGTGGATCCTCTCCATCCCCTTCCCCTCCATCCTCTCCATCTCTCTCCTCTTTTCTCACTTTTTCTCTCACCTCCTCTCCTTGTCTTTTATGCTGCAGAGGCCGGAGAGGTTGCAGACAATCCAAATTCACATTTTTTATTGGTAGGTCATTGTACCAGGCCTGTCAGAAGCCATTAGTATTATTAGTTGGAAGTGCCGAGACCTGGGTAACCTGCGGATAGTTCCAGTTTTTAAAAACCTCATTCGGTCCTATAAACGGGATGCGTTTTTACTTTTTGAAACTCTTGTTCATTTTAATAGAATAGATGAAATAAGAAGAAAGATTGTCTTTAATCATTGCTTTGCTGTGGACAGAGAGGGAAGAGGTGGGGGTGTTGCTTTAATCTGGAAGGACTCACTAAAGTGCAATATTTCCAGTTACTCTCTGAACGTTATCAATAGAAATATTGAAGATGAGAAAAAGGGTAGCTGGAGGCTCACAGGCTTTTATGGGTATCCAAGTAATGCTCGGCGAAGGGAGTCTTGGAATTTGCTGCGTAGTCTTGCTAACTTATCTGATTCTCCTTGGTGTGTAATGGGAGACTTTAATTATCTTCTCTCTCATGAGGACAAGAAGGACTTACATGACCATCTTGAGTGGTGCATCCAAGGTTTCCGAGCTGCAGTTTCTGAATCGGGCCTTGTAGACATCCTTTTAGGAGGTTATCCCTATACCTGGTGGAAGAGCAGAGGCACTGAATGTGAAGTGGAAGAAAGGTTGGATAGAGCTATGGTGACCCATAATTGGATGCAAATATTCCCTTCTGCAAAGCTGGATAATTTAGTGGCTCCTTTTTCTGATCACTTTCCCATTCTCCTCACTTGCGAGCCTATGTCTCCTCCTTTTTAAAACAGAAAGTTTAGATTTGAGAACAGTTGGCTCTTGGAACTAGATTTGGAGATAGTGGTTCGGGACATTTGGAGGCATACGGAGGATAAAGGGCTTGTTGAAAAAGTTAGAAGTTGCACCAACGTTCTCCAACGGTGGGGGAACAAAATTCGTCCTAATTTTAGAAGGGAGATTAAAAAGTACAGCATGCAACTAGAGGAAGCTAGACTCCAAAATGTTTCCAATAATGTTCTTGACTACAACGCCATCGGGGAACGTCTCATGTCTCTTTTGATTCAAGAAGAACTCTATTGGAGCCAACGAGCCAAGTCATGGTGGCTAAAAGAAGGGGACCAAAATACAGGGTTTTTTCACGCAGCAGCAACGGTTAGGCAGAGAAAGAAGACAATTGTTAATCTGCTAGGTCCAGGGGAGATAATGGTTGAAGACCAGATGGGTATAATGGAAGTGGCACAATCTTATTTTAATGACCTTTTCATGCAAAAGGATAGTGTCTATGAGCCTATGATTTCTGCCTTGGAGAGTCACGTGTCCAGTGATGATAATGACCAGCTTATTGCACCATTGTGTATTGAGGAGATAAAATATGCTTTAAGCCAGATGCATCCAGGAAAGTCTCCAACTGACAAGTTAAACTCAGCCTTTTTCTCCAGGTTTTGGGATATTTATGGGCCAGAAATCTTTAGATCGTGTTGTGAGTGGCTTGACCATGGAGTTCTGTACCCTACTATTAATGATACCAACATTATCCTCATTCCTAAAAAGGATGATCCTTCTACCTTGCAAGATTGGCGTCCAATCTCTTTGTGCAATGTTGTATACAAATTGCTCTCCGAAGTGTTGTTAATTGTGAACATCCAATTGACAGGATCTCTTTTGATTTTCATTTAAATTTATCAAAAAATTTAAAATAAATTAAAAAAAATCAAAATCATAAAAAATATGTTAAATTTTGAGAAAATCCAAAAAAGGATCATGGAATTTTATTTCTTCATAAAAGTCCAAAAAATGATAAAATAAAAAATCAAAAAAATATTTTATCATTTATTTATTTATTAAATTTTTATAATTGTTAATTGTTTAAAAAAAAAGAAAAGAAATTATTTTAGTTTATTTATATGTTTTTGGATCATCACGGGCCATTTTATCAAACCCAATCCAAACTCACTATCCATTTTTCCTACCTATCACCCAGATCCACCTTATTTCTTGTTCCCCTTCCTCCAAGAACCCTAGCCGCCTCTCCCCCTCTCCCTTAACCACTCCTTCCTTTTCCTTTTCACCTACCCCAGATCCCCACTTCCCTTCTTCGTCCGCGCACCCTTCTCCATCCCGAAATTCACGGGATTTTATCTTCTTTCATCACCATCCTTTCGTGATCCTGAACGTGAGGGAGGATTTCCTTCCATATCCATTGCGTGTAACGCACAATCACGCGAGGCATGTGTTGCTCCATTCCTTTTTCGTTTCTAATCAAGAGATTTGCTTTTGGGTTTTCATGAATGTGCAGGAAGAATAAATGAAAGAGATGAAGGAGTGACTCTATAAAAGACCAGAAACACAGCACGAAAGGGAGAGGGGGGGAAAGGCAACAAAGAGAGTGAACGGCAACAGATAGAGACAGCCATAGGGGACCGAGTGAAAAGGCAGAGGCGCTGATTTTCGTTTCTCATACTCAAACCTCCGTGTTGACAACACAAACTCTGAGAGAAAGGGAGAACGATGAGGAGAAGCGTTCAAAGAGAAGAAGAGACAGCCATGAACCATAACATAAAGAGGGACTCAACAAGGAGAAGGATGAGATAGAAGATTGGTGTCTAATTTCTTCTGGGCTTGAATAGGAGAGGAGAAGGCTGGGACAGAGTTACACCATCAACGCCCTACGCTGGCACCACTCTGTTAGGGATTTCTATTTTTTATTTATTTCCTCCTATGATTTGAATCTGACATGATGCCTACATTTACATCTAAGGATTTTTCTTATTTTTTTTTTCCGCTTGTAGAAATCTGGGTGTTCAGAATATATGTTTAATCGTGCATTGAAATCTGCTCCTATATTCTGTTGCTCTACAAGATCCTTGAGTTTATTTTGTCTCTACTGAGTTGGTGTGATGAACTGTTTCTTTACCTTCAATATTGCATGATTTATTGAAGAAACTGTAATTGCTTCTTATACGTGTAATTTCTTCATTGTCATTGTTTTTGGCCTCGAACAATGCACATCGCCCTTGCACTGTTCGAAGAAGTGCCTGAACCACCTATAAAAGTTGTTTGCTAATAATGGTGAATGTTGAAGTATGGTTATTGTGTGGAGTTGAAAAACAGTTTAGATCCCTCTCAATAAATAATTTCACAATTACTCCTTGAAACTGTTAGTTTATTTTTTTCTCCTCTCTCAACCTCCACTTTTCTTTTTTCTTTTTTTCTTTTATTTTTGTGGCTTAAGAGTTTTTTTTTTTTTTATTTGGGTGAAATCTTTTAGTCGATTGATAAAAAAAAAAGGAATAAAAAATAGAAATGGTCAGTAAGTTAACTTCATCTCAATGTTTCCAGATTTTTTTTTACAACATTATGTTTATTTTTTTGTTTCTCTTCAACAAGAAGCATTTGCTAATATTTTGATTTTGATTTGAATTAATTTCAGGATAAAATCGGTATTTAATGATCATTAAAAAATTGCAAAATTAATTTGAGTAACTGTTTTTTTTTTATCGGGTGTATTAGGGATGTTGTGGGGTTAAATCCTCATCCTTTCCTATGCGCAACCGACTCCCGAACTCGATTTGGTTTCAAAGATTGTTGTTTAAAGATTTTTCAATTTTTTCCTAAATTAAATAAAAAAAATTGTTGGCGACTCTGCATATTTTTAATAAAATCTTCTTTTTTCATCCTTTCCTTCGTGATTTTTGGTCGCGACACTAATAGGCTTCATAAAGTGCTCCCAAAATGTGTGTCTTTGATGCTCAATCAGCTTTCATAAAGGTGGATTTATTTTAGATAATACTCTCATTGCTTTTGAAATTATCCATTTCTTTAAAAATAAAACAAAAGGGAAAGTGGGTGAGGTTGCCTTGAAAATTGATATTAGTAAAGCTTATGATTGTATTGACTGAGGTTACTTACGGGCAGTTATGGAAAAATTGGGCTTTGCTGAAAAATGGATTAATTGGATGATGATGTGTGTAGAAACTATTTCTTACTCAGTTCAGATTAATCATGAGCAGTTTGGGCCCATGTACCCTGGTAGAGGTCTCCGACAAGGGGATCTGTTATCTCCTTATTTATTTATTTTTGTGTTGAGGGTCTTACTGCTCTGATTGATAAAGCAGAGAGGTGTGGTGATTTACACAGAGCTAGAATTTGTCGCAGGGCTCCTGTTGTTAGTCATCTTCTCTTTGCAGATGAATATTTTTTATTTTTTAAGGCAAAAGATCAGGAAGCTCATGTTTTGAAAAATATTCTCCAAACTTATGAAAAGGCTTCGGGTCAGATGATTAATTTTCAGAAATCCGAGATTTTCTATAGTAAAAATGTCTCCAACAAGTGCAAATCTAGTGTGGCTTCTATTTTGGATGTTCATGTCTGCCTTGGTATTGGAAAGTACCTTGGTTTGCCCTCCATGATAGGTAGAAGTAAGAAAGCAACCTTTAAATTCATTAAGGATCGTGTTTGGAGAAAAATTAATTCTTGGAGTGGAAAATGTCTCTCCAGAGCTGGTAGAGCGGTCCTTATCAAATCGGTTCTCCAGGCTATCCCTTCTTATATTATGAGTATTTTCTTGATTCCTGATTCTCTTAGGGATGAAATTCAGAGGATGATAAACTCCTTTTGGTGGAGATCCAATGGTAGTGTAAGTCGTGGAATAAAATGGTTATCTTAGGACAAATTATCTATAAATAAAAAGGATGGCGGAATGGGTTTTCATAATTTGCATGCTTTTCAATGCTTGCCAAGCAAGTGTGGAGGTTAATGAGCAATCCAAATAATCTTACTTCTAGCTCCTCAAAGCTAAATATTTTCCTAGAAGTGATTTTATGGGAGCTAGCCTAGGTCACAACCCTAGCTTTACTTAGAGGAGTACTTGGAATTCTAGAATCCTATTGGAGAAAGGGCACCGTTGGATTGTGGGAACTGGAGAAAATATTAGGGTTTTCAGGGACCCTTGGTTGCGTGATGATCCCAATAATTTACTTATGCCTAATCACCACAACTCCATGTAGGACTTGTACGTGAAAGACTTTTTTTTGCCTGGGACCAAGAGTTGGAACTTACATCCTATTCACTCGATAGTGTCTCCTGAAGATGTGGCTCGGGTGCTGAATGTCCCATTGTTACTTTCTGTCAAACAAGATACAATCACTTGGTGGCCCAACAAATCAGGTGTATTCACGGTAAAGTCAGCATACCATCTTTGCATGCAATCCCTGTTGGATACTAATCATCTAAAAGTGGCTGGTAATTGGCATAGGCTGTGGTACCTCAAGCTACCCCCTAGAGTCAAGAATTTTCTTTGGCAACTTTGTCGTGGGTGCCTTCCCTCAAGGATGAGAATTCAAAGTCGTGGAGTGGCTTGTCCAATTGTTTGTGTGTTATGTGAAAATGATGTAGAAACAGATTTGCATCTCCTCATTACTTGTCCTCATAGAAGAGAATTATGGGTTGAAAATTGAAATGGGGTTTTGGAGCACTGCATGCATGGTATAGAATGTTTTGCAAATCTATTTTTGAGAATGATGGCAAAACTTGATGGAATGCAACGACAAGTTTGGTGTATGGTTTTGTGGAGTGTGTGGAGGGGTAGAAACAATAAGCTTTGGGAGAATAAAGTAGAGACTAATTCTCAAATCCATTCCCGAGCCATCTCAATGATGCAACAGTGGCTCTGGGCAAAGGAAAGTATGAACTTAGGCATCCATAATACTCCCAGCCAAACTGACAGGCCAATGACTCCTAGATTGTTTTGCAGATCTATTTTGGAGAATGGTGGCAGAACTTGATGGAATGCAACGGCAAGTTTGGTGTATGGTTTTGTGGAGTGTGTGGAAGGGTAGAAACAACAAGCTTTGGGAGAATAAAGTAGAGACTAATTCTCAGATCCATTCCCGAGCCATCTCAATGTTGCAACAGTGGCTCTGGGCAAAGGAAAGTATGAACTTAGGCATCCATAATACTCCCAGCCAAACTGACAGGCCAATGACTCCTAGATTGTTTTGTAGATCTATTTTGGAGAATGGTGGCAGAACTTGATGGAATGCAACGACAAGTTTGGTGTATGGTTTTGTGGAGTGTGTGGAAGGGTAGAAACAACAAGCTTGTTGGGTCAAGCAACCATCACACAAGAGGGGGGTGAATTGGGTGATGTGGGAATTTTAAAAACTTTTCTACAAAACAGATAACCAGCACCAAAAACTCTTTTCTGAATATGTTCAAGGAACATTGAAATGAATCAGAGATGTTTTATTAACATATTTTGTAATACAAAATAAGTTAGAGTTTGTCAGTTTCTCTGAGTCCAATTACATCGGACTATGTTGAGTCCAATTACATCGGACACAAATTGTGTTGAGTCCAATTACATCGGACTATCAATTACATCGGACGCAAATTGTGTTGAGTCCAATTACATCGGACTATGCTGAGTCCAATTACATCGGACGCAAACTGTTGTGAGTCCGATTACATCGGATTATGTTGAGTCCAATTACATCGGACTATACTGAGTCCAATTACATCGGACTATCAATTACATCAGACGCAAATTGTGTTGAGTCCAATTACATCGGACTATGCTGAGTCCAATTACATCGGACGCAAACTATTGTGAGTCCGATTACATCGGACTATGTTGAGTCCAGTTACATTGGACGCTGGACTCTAACCAGATTGGACGCAATCTGTTGTGAGGGGATAAATACTTTTGAAAACAATTTTAGAACATAGTTCTTATCCCTAGATAGAAACTTGTTGAAATACATAAAACAACATAGATAAAGAGATATGGGCAGACAGAAACATGCAACAAGATTTATCCTGGTTCACTCATAAAAACCATGAGCTACGTCCAGTTCCCAGCGTCAACTAAGTTTTCTTTCATTATCATACCAGATAATTACAACAAGTATTATTTGCACACCTAGCCTTTCCAGGCTCAGCAAGTATTGTTCTTAACCGACCTCTTCGGACCGTTGAGTATTCTTTTCACCTAGCCTCTCCAGACTCATTGAGTATTGTTCTTCATCGACCTCTCCAGGCCGTTGAGTATTCTTTTCACCTAGCCTCTTCAGGCTCAATAAGTATTCTTTTTAACCAGCTTTTCCAGACCGTTGCCAGTATTATTTTCGCCTAGCCTCTTCAGGCTCACTGAATTTTGATGAAGGTTATATAGAAATAATCTCACAACACTCACAGAGTGTGTTTTAAAATGAAGTATAGAGAAAGTGTTTTTCTTACACTCACAAGAGTGAATATATAATGAAGTTCATAAGAACTAAAGAAAATCTCTCATAACACTCACTTGAGTGGGTATAGAATAATTATGTTGAGAAGAAATTCTATTGAGATGTAAATAGTGATGCTCTCATTTTTATCAACTGTAATAGCAACAACAGTAGCAACCTTATCTTGTTTAAGCATTCACTCTCACTGATCTTCATCTACAGATGTCCCTTATATAGACATATAAAAATATAGCTGTTGAAATGTAGCTGTTGGAGATTTTTGACTGTTGCACAAAGTCTTTATCCTTTATGCTGAGTACACTTTGGATAATGTGTTTTTGCTTCTGCAGCTTTTGCACTTTTGCTCAGGCTTTTCTTCTCTTTCTTCCTTTTCCTTCTTTCTAATAAAGTTGCTGAAGTTTTTTACTTCTTCTGCTACAGTAACTCATGTTTCAGAACTTTGTTGAAAATAGTGTCTCATTTTCTGATAAAACTTGGATTTTGAATATATTAATACTTTATTCAAAATCACTTGTCCAGCCATCAAATTATTCTATATTCTGAGTAGACACTTTATTAGCTTCATTAGACACTTCTTAAATGAGCTCGGATGCTTTGTTCTGCGGTAGACATATTCACAAGGCTGTCAAATTCGTAAAATCTACCAAATCAGTGTATTTTTCTTCTTTGACCTTCTTAACCTTTGAATTAGTCTTCGATGTATTCATGAAAAATATAGCTATGGAAGTTAGATTTAATTTGACACATATTTCGTTCAATTTGGACACCTACAGCTCCAGATATTTCCATTGGACGCATGAATAGTTTGGCTGTCAGGAACAGCATTACGTCTCCAACTTGCAGACAAAATTTCACCCCGATAGAGATTGATTAAGATCTCGATTTCTTCATAAAAGATGTATATCTTTCTCTTATCTTTCCAACGAGACCAAGATCATCTTATTTGGATAAGTTTATCACATAATATGTCAAATCTTGCTTTTGACCATTGATATCTTTTCTGAACTTCATAGCTTCTTTCCTTATAAGTCTTACGTCGGACCTTCAGTCTTTGTTTTCCTTCATTATATTGGATGCAGAACATTTACTATTGTCGCAACCGGCGCGACGGGAAGGAGGTTTCGCTCCTTTTTTTTTTCTTGCTTTTTGGGAGTCGCCACCAATGTTTTTTTTTTTTTTTTTGAGGAAAAACATTTGGAAAATCCTTTTTTTTTTCTTGAAAAACAACTGGTCTTTTTTTTTTGAACAGAGAATAATAGGGTTCGGGAGTCGATTATGTCTAGGGAAGACATGAGAAATTATCCCCACGGCACCCTAAAGCATCCATCTAGGACGATGGTTACCCTTGGGCTGTGCAAATTAATACTTTAACCCCTTTTTGTTTAAAAAATATTTTTTAAAGTATCTTTAAAAATGAGTCATTGAAATGTTTCAGTTAAAATGACTCAAGCCGTAGAATCGACAAGCTGTTGCAGCTAAATTGATACTTTTCGCCATAAAAAAAATAACAAGGTTTTCATAGTGTATTTTTATTTTGTGTAAAAGGAAATTTTTATTCTTAAAAGAAACTTTGGAGAGATCAAGCTGTAAAAGCTTGAATTCCTCTTAAATGATTAAAGAATCAATAAGTCGTACAACTAAATTGATTTTTTTTTAAATATTATTTTTTTAGCAAAGAGAATAAAAAAAAAAAAGATAAAAAAAGAAAAGAAAAGGGAATTTAATAGCTATTATTTTTTGTGTAAAGGATTTATTTATAAAAGAAACTTCTAAGAGGCCAAGTTGTAGAAACTTAGGCATCTCTCAAAAGAACCAATAAGTTGTACAACTAAATTGTTTCCTTTTATCAAATCTTATCTTCTTTCTTTCTTTTTTTTTTTTTTTTTTTTTTTTTTTTTTTTTTTTTTTTTACAGTTAGCAATTCACTACCAAAGAAAAGGATTTATTTTTATCATTGTGGTCTTTCAAAAAAAAAAAGGAATTAGGATTAATATTACCATTTACGTAAAAAAAGGTCTTCTCGAATTTTGGAACCAATAAATCGTTACGACTAAAATGGGCTCTTTTGTAATGAATACGATACTCCGACATAAAATGAAATGTAATTAAATTGATGGGTGCAATAACAATACAACTATTAAAACAAATCAAAAGAAATATCATATGGCATACTTTGAAACAAAATCACATTTCCTACCAAGTTAGCTTTTAGTTCTTTTGAAACCTTTATTATTTCACTAACTCTTTTTTATTGCTGTTTTCCTTGTCCATTCATGAGTAAAATGAGAAGAAGAATAAACAAGAACATGTATACATACTTGAACTTGATTCAGCAAAGCAATGAAAAGAAGAAAAAAAAATTAATGGAGACTTACCATGCACAATGATCAGACCGTGTAATGCACCAACAAGGAACAAAATAGGAACTTATGAATAGGGATATCACAACCACCTGAGTTCTTTGGATATTATGGGTTGCAACACTCATGTTTATCACAATACCACAAACAATTAGACAAAATTTGAAGGTTGAACTTATTGTGTTTTTATGAGTCCAACAAGTTAATGAAGTCAATCACAATCAATTCTAAAAAATATAGAACAATATTCAACTTACTGATGAACAGTAAATCTCACCATGTTGCAAAACACAATATGCATACAATGGACAAACAACAATCACATCTTAACTCAAATTAATTTGCATCTCAAGTGTCCATTAATACACATAGAAAACAAATTATACTGAACAATTCAAACACTCAAAGACACCCAAGAGGGGAGCAGAAAGAAATGTCTAAACATGAATCTATCCATGCTGTCCAAAAATTGAAGCACAAAGAAACAAAGCCTGTTTTGCAAAAAATACTGGCTTCAACTCAGAAGAGCTTTTGGGCTGATATTTTTATGGCATAAAGATTTATATGTTAGCTTTCAAGGAAAAAAAATGGTGCTTGATTCCGAGTTGTATAGCCAAAGTTATAATTTAAACAACACCTGCTGTCAAGAATTGAAATCCAGCAGCACATACATGAATTTTGACAAAAAAATGACCGAACATGTTGAGAGACTTAATCCAAGAATTTTTGTATTAAACACAATGCATCACAGTCCTTTAACAAAATAAACAGAACTAAAATCTGATTTTTATTGCTCAGATTATGAACCAAGTAGCAATAGTGGCTACACAATAAAATATGCATATGATCCATGAAAATCACAAAAGCTATCATTCTAAATCACACAAGAGACATTATATTCTGCATTTTAAAGTAGTTAAGAGATCAAATAGCAACTGCGGATTCAGTTTTTATCAAACCCATAGTATGCAAACATGGAGTTTTCATAAATTACAGGAGCTATGCACTGCACTGCTATGAGTACCCAAAAAAACATTGCTTTATTCTTGTTCACATAATCAATCCAGAAAATTCACATACACCTAGTACATTCACAATATACTCAAAAAATAAGCGCATATTCATTTCTATACGCTCATGAACCAACCAAAGCATGTTTAAAAGTTCTTTACACCCATGAACATAAGATTTAGTACATACATTTCATCAAACAGATTCCAAGCATGGTAGAATTAATGTTAGATCATCAAGTTCATCACAGTGAATTTCCAGAGCTATAAAATCAAAACAGCAATCCAAGCACAAATAAGACAATCAGATTCTCTATAAAGTGTATTGAGTGCAGCAAGCACTGCATACTAAAAATTTAACATTTGATTCAAAAATTGCTTGCCTTACAATCAGGATAGTCAGGGGATGAACATTATCAAATAGAGACTTTACCTATTGGCGTGAGCAACAGCAGTGTTCCTCAAAGTCCCTCCCTGTGCTTACAGATTCAGTGCTATCAGCAGTTACAAAAGAAAAATCCCCAGGTTACAGAATGCAATAGCAGAATACCCAGGAACAAATCAAACCCTCTCTAACAAATTTCCAAAAATTTTCAGACCCAAAGAAAGCCCCAAATTTCGAAAATTCTCGCCCAAAATTACAAAGCAAATAGAGAAAAAAAAAAAAGAACCAATATTCAAACCCTCAGACAGAAATTTTTTCCCAAAAATTTCGGCCCTTTAAATCTTCATCTTCATGCCTTTTATAGCATCAATTTCGCAGCTCTCCCTTCATCCAATTGCCTTCTTCATGATGGCAAATTTAATGCTATTAAATGTTCTTGACATCTCTACACAGGGATTGAAAGGCTCTCAGGTGATTTTCGGCCAAATCAGGAGAGCTCCTCAGACATCTTCTTCGATTTTGCTCAGAGAAGAAGGATGTTATTCGTCTTCTACGGTTGACACGTGTCCCAAGCCGCAATCTTGGACCCCTTTCTTCAAGCTGCTGTCAGAAAATGATGATGAAGGCACATGCAAGAGAAGCTTGCGATTTGGGATTAGAGGCAGAAGTTGAAGTGATGGGATGGCTATGGTAGGCGTGAGCAGAAGATAGATGGCGGTGAGGGCGGAGGTGCGAGAAAAAAAAGGAGACAGAGGGGCGGTGGAGACAGGATAAGGTAGAAGAGCAATGATGAAAAGAAATGATGAAGATGAAGGAGGGGCTTGGTTCGGTTATGGAGGGTGCGGGATAAGGGAGAAGAGGCGGTGAGATGGGGAAGAAGAGAGTGGGGCGGCTAGGGTTGGGATAGAGGAGAGGAAGAGGAGAAAAAAAAATGTGGGCTGGGTCGGTGAACTGGGTCGCGCGCGACCCGGTTTTTGGTGGGTAAGGCGCGGGTCTGGTTAGTGGAGAGGGAAATGGGTGCGGGTCGCGAACCGGGTCAAGCGCGACCCGGTTCAGGAGGTGTGGGTTTGGGCTATTATTTTTCTTTTGGGGAGCCTTTTCCTTTTTTCTTGGTGGGAATTGGGCTGAAACCCAATCTTTTCTCCCTTTTATCTCTTTTCCTCATTTCTTCTTCTTTTCTTTTCTTTTCTTTTCCTTTTTTTTTTATTTCTTCTTCTTCTTTTTTTATTTCTTCATTTATTTTATTCCTGAAAGGCAAAAAATTAAATTAAAATAAAATAAATTAAGAAAAAGGGAGGACAAAATTTGGTATTCACAGCTGCCCCTCTTTACTTGTTTCTTACTAGGTAGTAGGCATAACCAAAGTTTTCATATTACCGTTGTAAGTAACGAGTAAAGACGTGAATTCTAATTTTGTCTGAGAATATGAGAAAGAAGCTTGCAGAGCTGAATATTCGCCAGAGTTTAACATGAAAGGATAAAAAGTTTGCGGAGCCGAATATCCGCCGAAACTTGGCCTGAAACGTAAGAAAGTTTACGGAGAATTGTATCCGCAGAAGCTTGACAAGAAAAGCAAGAAGCTTACGGAGAATTGTATCTGCAGAAGCTTGACAAGAAAGGTAAGAAGCTTACGGAGAACTGTATCCGCGGAAGCTTGACATAAGAGGATAAGAAGCTTACGGAGAATTGTATCCGCAGAAGCTTGAAAAGAAAGGTAAAAGCTTGCAGAGTCGATTATCTGCTGAAGCTTGACATGAAAAACTTGCGGAGTCGATTATCCGCCGAAGTCTGACATGGAGAGTTAATCAAGCTTGCGGAGCCGATTATCCGCCGAAGCTTGAAAGGAAAGATGAAAGCTTATGGAGCTGATGTATCCGCCGAATCTTGATATAGACAGAAAATGTGAGTGACAGGTGTAAGAACCTGAGATGAATCACTAGGAATTTTGAAAGCTGTGTGCAATATGTGTAAAGAACCTAAGACGGTCCACTGGGGAAGAAGATGGGTGTGAAAACATGGCGCTTCCATTGGGAATTAACCCATTAAGTGATGGAGAAATGGGTTGATAGTAAATGATGGAGATGAATGATGCTTGCATGATGCATGACGTCCTACAATCCTTAATTCCCTAAGACCTTGATTGCCTGATTGATCCAAAGATGAACTAGAGCGAAACTTGTCTACCTCATTTTGATAAATCTTGTCTGGAGTGATTCTGTTGGAGCTTTTATGGCGAGCCGGATATCCTGACCAGGCTCCCTTGCGGATATAACGATTTTCACTGGGGATGCTATGATCTGTGCCGATAGTTTTTGAGGTATGTCGTGTGAAGGACCTTTTGATGAATTCCTGAGATTTGATAGAAAAAGTTGAATGGAGCTTTTTCCATTGACGCTCAACTGAGAATGTTGTCGAGTTCCTGCAAAGCTTTCGAAATTATCAAAGAAACTTTTAAATGCTTCCATATTATCAGACACATGCTTTGTTTTCAGTGCACATTAATGAAATGCGAGAATGAGGGGGCGGCAAAATAATAATGGATAGTATTTATTCAAAGGTGGTTTTATTGCAATAATGAAACACAGTGATGGGAATTTGGGATAGTGAATATAAGACAAGAGGTACACATGTCATTGAGTAACACTCTTTATATTGACCAACACCAGCCCTCTGGGCGTGATCTTGAATGCCCATCGGCCAATCTCTGAAGATTTGTTTCAGTCTCCAAGGGTTTGGTACTTTTATCATGAGCTTCTGCCATTTTTTCTGTTTTGCATCCCAACCATTGGACTACTTTTTCTCATTTGTCTGCTTAAGAAGGCTTTTGTTCTTTGACCCTAACTTTGCGTAGGTCTCTCTTTTCGAGTTTTCAACCGACCGGGTCGCTCCAATTTTCAAATTGCTCTTTCGGGTTTTCAACTTAGCAAACATTTTTTTTTTGAGCCTTTCTAAGCATAATATTTCTTTACAGCGTCTGAATTAACCGGAAGAGGTAAGTCTTTGCCGTCCATATTGGTGAGGATCAATGCTCCTCCTGAGAATGCCTTTTTTACAACATAGGGACCCTCATAGTTTGGGGACCATTTTCCGCGGTGATCTTTTTGCATGGGCAAGATCTTCTTAAGCACGAGGTCACCTTCTTGGAAGGGTCGAGGGCGCATTTTCTTGTTATAAGCTCTAATCATTCTCTTTTGATAAAGTTGTCTATGGCACAATGCAGCTAACCTCTTGCCTTCGACAAGGTTTAACTGGTCTAGGTGGGCTTGGACCCATTCGGCCTCTTCTAGCTTGGCCACCATCAACACGCGTAATGAAGGGATATCAACTTCAATGGGAAGGACCGCTTCCATTCCATATACCAAAGAATAAGGAGTTGCCCCAGTCGAGGTGCGAACTGAGGTGCGGTAACCGTGTAGTGCGAAAGGAAGCATTTCGTGCCAGTCTTTGTATGTCATAACCATTTTCTGCACGATCTTGTTAATGTTTTTGTTGGCTGCTTCGACTGCTCCATTCATCTTTGGGCGATAGGGTGAGGAATTGTGGTGTTTGATTTTGAAGTTCTCACACATTTCTTTCATCATTTTGTTGTTAAGGTTAGTGGCATTGTCAGTTATGATTTGACTCGGCAATCCATAACGACATATTGGATCTTTCTTAACAATCTTGATTACCACATTTCTGGTGACATTAGCGTAAGAAGCAGCTTCAACCCACTTTGTGAAGTAGTCGATAGCAACAAGAATGAAACGATGGCCGTTGGAAGCTTTTGGTTCGATGGGACCAATGACATCCATTCCCCACATAGAAAATGGCCAAGGAGCCGTCAACACATTTAATGAAGTAGGCGGCGCATGGATTTGATCTGCATATGTCTAACACTTGTGGCATTTTCTAACGTAATTGCAACAGTCAGCCTCCATCGTTAACCAATAATAGCCGGCTCTCAAGATCTTTCTTGTCATGGCATGTCCATTAGCATGAGTCCCGAAAGAACCTTCATGCACTTCTTTGATTATTGTTTCTGCCTCTGCTGCATCTACGCACCTTAGTAATACCATGTCATGGTTTCTCTTATACAGGGTTTCTCCATTCAAAAAGAAACCCATTGCCAGCCTTCTGAGGGTTCTTTTGTCATTCTCTGAGGTGTTTGGAGGATATTCCCTGTGTTTGATGTATTGCTTGATATCATGGTACCAAGGCTTCCCGTCCGGCTCTTCTTCCACTACTTGACAATATGCCGGGCGACTATGGCTTTCTATTTTGACGAGCGGAAGGCATCCTTCGGCGTCTACCTTAAACATTGAAGCTAAAATGGACAAGGCATCAGCCAGCCGATTATCTTCTCTAGGGACATGATGGAATGAAAGTTTTTCAAAATGCTCTGCTAGATCTTGAATGTATTGATGATAGGGGATCAATTTGGAGTCTCGAGTCTCCCATTCGCCTCTTAATTGGTGAATGACTAAGGCAGAATCTCCATAGACATCAAGGACCTTTGCCCCGGCATCGATGGCCGTTTGAATTCCTAACGCACAGGCTTCATATTCGGCCACATTATTCGTGCAATCGAAGCGAAGTCTGGCTGTGATCGGAATGAAGTCATTATCAGGTGAGATCAGGACGAACCCTATTCCATGTCCTAGTGCGTTGGAGGCCCCGTCTCCACTTTCTTGTATTAGCTTGATCTTCTTCTTTGGACAGAACTAAGATGTCTTCATCGGGAAAATCAAATTTTATTGTCTGATAATCCTTGATTGGCTGGTCAGCAAGATAATCAGCAAGGGCACTTCCTTTTATCGCCTTTTGGGTGACATATATGATGTCGTATTCTGATAAAAGAACTTGCCATCGCGCGATTCGACTTGTGAGGGCTGGCTTGCTAATGATGTACTTAATCGGGTCCAAACGAGACACCAACCAAGTAGTGTGAGATAGTAGGTACTGCCTTAAACGACGAGCTGTCCATGCCAAAGCACAACAGGTACGTTCAATTGCCGAATATTTCGTCTCACAGTCGGTAAATTTCTTGCATAAGTAGTATATAGCATGCTCCTTTCGACCAGACTCATCTTGCTGTCCTAGCACACATCCTATGGATTTCTCCAATATCGCCAAGTACAGGATGACGGGTTTCCTTGGCGTGGGCGGTATCAGCACTGGCGGACTTTGTAAGTACTGCTTGATTTTGTCAAACGCCAGCTGACAATCGCCATTCCACTCTGATGGTTGATTCTTCGGCAATAATTTGAAAATTGGCTCGTAGGTGGCGGTCAATTGAGGTATGAATCTTGCTATATAATTCAACCTTCCTAAAAACCCGCGGACTTCTTTCTCTGTCTGAGGGGCTGGCATTTCGTTTATGGCCTTAACTTTGTCGGGATCAACTTCTATCCCCCTTTTGCTAACCACGAAACCTAGTAGTTTGCCCGATCTCACTCCGAGGTACATTTGGCAGGGTTAAGCCGGAGTTGAAACTTCCTCAACCGGTCAAAGAGTTTCTTTAAGATGGTGATATGATCTTCATCTGGCTTGGATTTCGCAATCATGTCATCTACATACACCTCTATTTCCTTATGCATCATGTCATGGAACAACGTGACCATCACCCTTTGGTAAGTTGCCCCAACATTCTTTAATCCAAACGGCATTACTTTGTAACAGAAGGTGCCCCAAGGGTAATGAATGTGGTCTTTTCCATATCTTGGGGAGCCATCTTAATCTGATTATACCCGGAAAAGCCATCCATGAAAGAAAACATTGAGTGTTGAGCCGTATTGTAAACTAACACATCAATGTGAGGTAATGGAAAATCATCTTTGGGATTGGATCTGTTCAAGTCTCGGTAGTCAACGAAAACACGAACTTTCCCGTTCTTCTTCATGACTGGGACAACATTGGCAACCCATTGAGGATATTTTGATACCGCCAAGAAGCCTGCATCGAATTGTTTCTTGACTTCTTCTTTGATTTTTAAAGATAGATCGGGTTTCATCCTCCTAAGTTTCTGTTTCACCAGAGGACAGTCCGGTCTTAAAGGTAGCTTGTGCTCTACAATGCTGGTATCCAATCCTGGCATATCCTCATAAGACCAAGCGAATACATCCTTGGAGTCAGCCAAAAGTTCGATCATCTTGCAACGTTCTTTGCTGTCCATGGAGATGCCAATCTTAACTTCCTTCCTATTTTCATCTGTCCCCAAGTTAATTATTTCCACTGGCTCTTCATGGGGTTGGATTTCTTTTGCCTTTTGTTCCATTAATCGTAGCAGTTCTGATGGAATTTCCGAATCTTCCTCAAATTCTTCATCAGTATGGTTAATGGGACACTCAAAATTGTACACCAGCTGGCTAGTGTTGTCACTTTCAAGAGGGCCACGTTCAAACCTGCATGGTTGATTATTGATAGGTATGAAGGTGAAAGAATAAAAGGTAATCTATGATTTGAGAGAGTATGAATAAAAAAGAAAGATGCATGCATTCATTGATATTATTCGAAAACAAAGCACGTGTGCTCGTTTACAAAAGAGATTGTTCAATTTGAAGCTTCGAGCTGGGCTTAAAGGGAAAGCATTACGAAGTTTACATTGAGACTTTTTCAAACATCATAGGAAACTCGACAATTTCCCAATTGTTCAGTTCTGCAACGTCTGGTGAACTGGGATACACGAGCTCAGCATTCTTCAGAGGATCAGTCTCAATACCATTAGCCTGATCAGTGAACACAAATCCCGCGCTTATGAAGCTCTGCCCGAGGCTGCACAGGGGAATTCTCTCTGTTTCGGATTCTAGGCCTTCTAGTCGGGCTAACCTCTTCTTTTTCTTCTCTGCCAAAATTCTACTTCGATCAGCTTTGGTTGGTCTGTAGCCTAGACCAAACTTGTCTTTGTTGTCCAGGACTAGTAGGATATTCGGGAGACCTTGCTGATTCTTCCCCTAACCACTACCGGGCTGGTATCCACCCCTGATCATGGTTTATGCAACCATTAGAGATGCTTCGGACAGATGAGGTTCTGGGATTGGTAGCCCTTCTTTTATATAAGTAGCGCTGGCGATTTCGAAGGTTTGGAAGGCGGTTTCCAATGCCTCGTCAGCTGCTTCGATGTAGGGAGTTGATGAAGGCTTACTTACTAGCATATCCTCTTCTCCTGAGACGATTATTAACTTTCCATCGATGATAAATTTTACCTTTTGATGGAGAGTAGAAAGGACAGCCCCAGATGAGTGGATCCATGGTCTTCCTAACAAGCAGTTATAGGAGGGCACGATATCCATTACTTGAAATATAACAGCAAAAGTGCATGGGCCAATTTGCATCGGTAATTCCACTTCTCCGACCACTCCTCTTCGAGTACCATCAAAAGCTCTTACCACCATGGAGTTGGGTCTGACATGACTTTCATCAATCGGAAGTTTTGCAAGTGTGGACTTTGGCATTACATTCAATGAAGAGCCGTTGTCAATTAGTACGCGAGCTATGATGAAGTTGTGACACTTGACTGAGATATGGAGTGCTTTGTTATGTCCTGTGCCTTCGGCTGGGTTTTCGTCATCAGTGAAAGTGATGTAATTGTCGGCAACGATGTTACTTACAATCCCGTCGAGTTTATCTATCGAGATATCTTGTGCGACATGGGCGCGATTGAGCACTTTCATGAGCACATTTCTGTGAGGTTCTGAATTTAACAACAGCGACAAGAGGGAGATTCTAGCAGGTGTGCGTCTCAATTGATCAACCACCTGATATTCACTCTGCTTAATATACTTTAGAAATTCACAAGCTTCCTCAACTGACACCTCTTTTTTGTATTCCTTTTGTCTAGTCTCCTCGTCTTTGGTCGAGCCTTCACTAGCTTTTCCTTTTTCAAAAATATTTTGCTTTCGGGCCTCAAGCGGCTCTTTTCCCTGGTCGACGGGAGTGTAGATACGTCCACTTCGCGTCATACCTCCGACATCAGAGATGTTGACGATTGCTGCTGTCGGACGGCAAATTTTTGCCTCGTACTTCCAAGGTACGGTCTTGTCGCTTTTGTATGGGAATGGACTCGGAACTTGAATTGTGATAGGCTTTGGACCGCTGGTGGATGATGTCTTCTCGTCATAGTATATCACCAAGGGTTTTGGCATTCTTGCAGTTGGGCGAGTACCACCATTCTTCCCGTATTGCGCTCCTGAAGATGTGCTTTCATCCAATGTGTTCACGCCATTTTCTTCGATCTCGATGAAGTTTACTCCTTGGTTCCCATGGTTCGGCAACGGGTTATTTCCCACATTGGGAGCTTTCTTATTGAAGCTAAGCCATTTTGCATTGATTAAGTCTTGCACCTTATATTTTAGGGTTCGACAATTTTCCGTGGAGTGTCCTACTGCTCCGGCGTGGTACTCACACGTGGCGTTTGGGTCATACCATGCTGGGTACGGAGGTTCCACGGGCTTCATTGGCACTGGTGCCAACATCGATTCGCTAAATAGCTGAGTTAAAAGTTCAGAGTAACTCATGGGGATTGGGTCAAATTGAACTATCTTTCTTTCTGTACCACCAAATGGCCTTCTTTGGTTGGCATCGTCATTTTGGTTTGGCGATTGTGTGGATTGTGATGGGATAGACGCCACATATGGAGCTGGAGGACGTGATGATGCCCCAGGATTGGCCTCCCTCTTATTGAATCTTTTGGGTCCGTCAGAGACGGCATTTGTCTTTTCCTCCTTTTTCTTGGTGACAGAAGCTTTCCTTGGGTTAAGAGGGCCCTCAATTCTTCCACTTCTCAATCCAGCCTCGATCCTCTCCCCAACAATTACGATATCTGAGAAGTTGGAGGATACACTCCCAATGATACGGTCGTAAAAGGGAGCTTGGAGCGTTTCGATGAACATGGCCACCATTTCCTTTTCTATTAAAGGCGGTTCTACCTGTGCTGCTATTCCCCTCCATCGTTGAGCATAGGCTTTGAAAGTTTCATCATTTCTTTTGGACATGTTTTGAAGCTGTAGTCTGTCAGGGGCCATATCCACATTATACTTGTACTGTTTAATGAATGCTTCAGCTAAATCTCGGAAACAACGGATTTGGAATGGCTCCAGATGCATATACCAGTTAAGTGCTGCCCCGGTTCGACTATCTTGAAAACAATGGACGAGGAGTTTATCATTGTGAGCACATGAGGCCATTTTCCGAACGTACATGGTTAGATGGCTCTTAGGGCAAGTAGTCCCCAGGTACTTGTCAAATTCGGGAACTTTAAATTTCGGGGGAATTACTACATCAGGCACCAGGCAGAGTTCAGCAGCGTTGCGGAGACCGAAGCTGTTCACCCCCTTGACTGCTCTAAGTCTTTCTTCAAGAATTTCCATCTTTTCCTTTGAGTGGTGGTCTTTGATGATGATATTTGACGGTACCCCCTCACCTGCTTTGGGAGCGGGTGCAGATGTATGAACGGGAATGGAAGCGTTGGATGCATGAACATTAACAACAGGTGTCTTTTCGTGTACTAGTGTTACTATCGGAGGGATTTCAGTGGTGTGTTTGTGGTGGACCTGCGAGGTGTCAGCAGGGTTGGAATGATATTCTTGCTCTTCCATAATTGGCGGTTTATAATTAGGAGGAAGGCCGTATGGCGGAGGAGGCTGTTGGATTTCTTGGTTGCTGGCAGGTATGTGGTCGTGTGGCTGAGTTGCTTGGCTCGGTGTTCGCCCTTCGGAATTGGAAGGATTCGCTTCAGTAGCTCTTTTTTCCATTGCGATTAGCATTTGCATCATTTTCGCCATTTGTTCTTTGATTTGAGAAACTTCTTCCCTTAACTCGCTTTGCTCTAGGTCATCCATGGATCTTATTTGCAATCGAGTTCTGTAGGGATGACGACGAGGCTCTTTATAGGCTATTTTGAAAACCTATTGTTATTTACAAAAGCATGATGACGTGTGTATTAGTAAAATGTGATAATTATGTATGCATGAATTGGTCGAGAAATTTCTTGATGATAAGCCAATATCTTTGTCAACCGTACGTTAGAAAGTACATTCAACAGTACTAAGTTGTGAAGTTAAAAGGATCCAATGAACCACAAAAGAAACACTTCTTCATTCATTCATTCAAAAGGTAGTACATTGCTTGTATTACATTTGTTGGAACCACAAAAGCAACACTTTTCACTCATTCACTCAAAAGATAGTACATTTCTTGTATTACACTTGTTGGAATCACAAAAGGAACAATTCTGTACTCAAAAGGTAGTACATTTCTTGTATTACATCTGTTGGTGTTTAGTAACGTAGTCTTTCATCGTCTCTAGCACAATTTTACAATACTCAACGAATTCTTTAATTTCTACCGGAGTATTGAAGGGATCGACCATAGCTTCTGCAGCCTTCAAGTAGGATAGAAAGTCCGCAATTGCACTATTAGTCAAGTTAGCCAATTGTGCGAAACGCATTGCCCATTCCTTGGCGGTCTCATCTTGTTCTGCTGCATAGAGAGCAATTCTATTTTTCTTCTGTTTCTCTTCTGCTAAAGCTTGATTCACATAAGCAAGTTGTTCTTCCAAGCCGTTCATTTTTCCAAAAGCGTCTTTCTCAGCCTGTACGGATTTGGACAACAGAGTCTTGAGTTTCTGAACATCTGTGCGCGCTTCATCTCTTTCTCTCCTTCTAAACCCCAACTCTTGGTTAGCCGCTGCAAGACACTTCTTGGTTTTGACCAAACATTCATGCTTGTCTTTCAGCCTTTGTTCATTTACATCTAAAGCACCTTTCAGTTCGTTATGCACTTTCTTAAGAGTCTCAAACGCTCTTCGAGTTTCCACTAGCTCTTCATCAGCAATTCTTTTCCCCTTTTTGATCTCCAAAAGTTTTGCCCTGACCTCATGAGGATCTTCATTCTCTTGTGGCAGTGTGGGAATTTCCTTTTTAGCCAGTAGAGAAATAAAGGGTAGACCAATAGTTGCTACTCGATCCCTAACCCACTGTCTGTAGGTGTCTTTTGCGCCGCAGCTTCTGACTCCCAGTTCTCTTCCTTTTCGAACAACTCCACCCCAAGCTCTGTGGACGGAGTGAGCAATGTTGGGAAAGGTGCCATCCAAATAGTAATAGATGAATGGTGTTATCGACTCAGTAGTGGGGGGCTCCATCATGGGGTACCCAAGCTGTCTCAAAGCTAAAGAAGGATTGTAGTTGATGCAGCCGTGAGTCCCTATGAGGATCACATTAGGAAAAGTGCCACAATTGTAAAGCACAGTCGTTATGTCTTGCCATCCCATAATGCACCATTGCAGCCTTCCTTCTTGCAAATTCACCAAATACTCAGCCCACTCTTTGCTGTTTTTCATTCCCAATTGATACATTCGAAAATCAGTCATCGGGCAATTGGTCCTGCGAGGTATTTTGAATACATGAGCTGTGAGCCAAATGTAGAGCAAAGGTAAGCAACGCATAAGTTTTTTGCCTCTCCTCTCATGACAGTAATTCATGCTGCAGTAAACATCAGCTAACAGAGCTGGAATCGGACTCTCCATCTGTAGGTAACATGCTAAGAACACATCAATGGCCTGATAAGAAATGTAACCCTCCATGCAAGGGGAGAGGACTAGGCCATAAATGGTGAGTGCTAGTATGTCCTTGAAAGTGTCCCAATCTCCTGTTTGTACCAACTGCTGTAAGCGGGTCTCAAGAAATTCCCTTGGGAATGCCCTGCGACCATGAACATTAACCTCTGCTGCTTGCATTTCTATCGGGTGTACTTTCAACAAACCAGCTACAGTGCTAATAGAAGGAGAGTGTCCATGATACTGGTAAGGTCTTGAGTGTCCGATAGGCAGACCCATAATGTGCTTGAATTCTTCCAAAGTAGGTGCCAATTGGAAGTCTTGGAATGTGAAGACTCTGAGAGGCGGATCATAAAACTGGGTCAGAGCTGTGAGAGCTTCAGCTTGAACATTCACATCTAACAAGTCTAAGATCTTCCCATATTTCTTTGCAAAGGTGAGGCGTTGAGATAGGTTTAACATCTGACTATGTGCTTTGATGCCAACTGCATCTGCATTCTTGGCTTTGATTGAGACGGTTCCTTTGGCCTTGAAGATTGGTCCCATCTCCATCTTCCAAAGATATTGGCTTATCAAGATAGATTTCCCGACCTATATGTATGCACAAAGATGATGATAATTATATTAAATGAAAACACAATAGAGGTATGAAGGATAAGAATGCCCCCACTGTGTCCTAAACTTTGGATCACCTAGGGGATCTATGTTTCTTTTAATGTGCATCCTCACAAAGGTGGTCAATCTATGTCCTAAAGAATTTAGGCCACTAGGACTAAATCTCCATTCTAAGATGTCACCACAACAATAGGGATTTATCAGATGTGGGTCATCCTTTGAGGAGGAGCTCGTCCTAGCTGAGATCTTCATGATAAACCAAAGGAAGTACATCCGAAGGCCTACCACTACACAATCTCGAATCTAATCCTAGGTTTATCTCTCGGACCCGGGTATAGTGTCATACTTGGTGTGTGAATATTGTGTGTGCGGGGGCAAACTTACCTTTCACCACCCTTATCATAAAAATCCGCAAAGAAGACAAAAAAACACATAACAAGTAATGTTGTCTACCCTAAAGTTCAACAAGGGGTTAGTGACATAGCATAATAAAGAAACGAATGCACAATCTATTTAATTGGGCTTGACTCTCTTTTACCAAAATCCATAGCGGAGTCGCCAGCTGTCGTAACCGGCGCGACAGGAAGGAGGTTTCGCCTCCTTTTTTTTTTTTTTTTTTTTTTTTTTTGCGGACAATGTTGTTTTGGCTTATTCATCTCAATGTTTTGAACTTATTCTTATTTCAGTTACTAGCATATCCTCATCCCCAGTGGAGTCGCCAGCTGTCGCAACCGGCGCGACGGGAAGGAGGTTTCGCCTCCTTTTTTTTTTTTTTTTTCCTTGCTTATTGGGAGTCGCCACCAATGTTTTTTTGAGGGAAAACATTGGAAAAATCCTTTTTATTTTCTTGAAAAGCAACTGGTCTTTTTTTTTTGGAATAGAGAATAATAGGGTTCAGGAGTCGATTATGTCTAGGGAAGGCATGAGAAATTATCCTCACGGAACCCTAAAGCATCCATATAGGACGATGGTTACCCTTGGATTGTGCAAATTAATACTTGAACCCCTTTTTGTTTAAAAAATATCTTTTGAAGTATCTTTAAAAATGAGTCATTGAACTATTTCAGTTAAAATGACTCAAGCCGTAGAATCGACAAGCTGTTGCAGCTAAATTGATACTTTTCGCTATAAAAAAAAAAGAACAAGGTTTTCATAGTGTATTTTTATTTTGTGTAAAAGGAAATTTTTATTCTTAAAAGAAACTTTGGAGAGATCAAGCTGTAAAAGCTTGAATTCCTCTTAAATGATTAAAGAATCAATAAGTCGTACAACTAAATTGATTTTTTTTAAATATTATTTTTTTAGCAAAGAGAAGAAAGAAAAAAGAAAAAAAAAAGAAAAGAAAAGGGAATTTAATAGCTATTATTTTTTGTGTAAAGGATTTATTTATAAAAAAAACTTCTAAGAGGCCAAGTTGTAGAAACTTTGGCATCTCTCAAAAGAACCAATAAGTTGTACAACTAAATTGTTTCCTTTTATCAAATCTTATCTTTTTTTTTTTTTTTTTTTTTTTTTTACAGTTAGCAATTCACTACCAAAGAAAAGGATTTATTTTTATCATTGTGGTCTTTCAAAAAAAAGGAATTAGGATTAATATTATCATTTACGTAAAAAAAGGTCTTTTCGAATTTTGGAACCAATAAATCGTTACGACTAAAATGGGCTCTTTTGTAATGAATACGATACTCCGACATAAAACGAAATGTAATTAAATTGATGGGTGCAATAACAGTACAACTATTAAAACAAATCAAAAGGAATATCGTATGGCATACTTTGAAACAAAACCACATTTCCTACCAAGTTAGCTTTTAGTTCTTTTGAAACCTTTATTATTTCACTAACTCTTTTTTATTGCTGTTTTCCTTGTCCATTCATGAGTAAAATGAGAAGAAGAAAAAACAAGAACATGTATACATACTTGAACTTGATTCAGCAAAGCAATGAAAAGAAGAAAAAAAAATTAATGGAGACTTACCATGCACAATGACCAGACCGTGTAATGCACCAACAAGGAACAAAATAGGAACTTATGAATAGGGATATCACAACCACCGGAGTTCTTTGGATATTATGGGTTGCAACACTCATGTTTATCACAATACCACAAACAATTAGACAAAATTTGAAGGTTGAACTTATTGTGTTTTTATGAGTCCTACAAGTTAATGAAGTCAATCACAATCAATTCTAAAAAATACAGAACAATATTCAACTTACTGATGAACAGTAAATCTCACCATGTTGCAAAACACAATATGCATACAATGGACAAACAACAATCACATCTTAACTCAAATTAATTTGCATCTCAAGTGTCCATTAATACACATAGAAAACAAATTATAATGAACAATTCAAACACTCAAAGACACCCAAGAGGGGAGCAGAAAGAAATGTCTAAACATGAATCTATCCATGCTGTCAAAAATTGAAGCACAAAGAAACAGAGCCTGTTTTGCAAAAAATACTGGCGTCAACTAAGAAGAGCTTTTGGGCTGATATTTTTATGGCATGAAGATTTATATGTTAGCTTTCAAGGAAAAAAAACGGTGCTTGATTCCGAGTTGTATAGCCAAAGTTATAATTTAAACAACACTTGCTGTCAAGAATTGAAATCCAGCAGCACATACATGAATTTTGACAAAAAAATGACCCAACATGTTGAGAGACTTAATCCAAGAATTTTTGTATTAAACACAATGCATCACAGTCCTTTAAAAAAATAAACAGAACTAAAATCCGATTTTTATTGCTCAGATTATGAACCAAGTAGCAATAGTGGCTACACAATAAAATATGCTTATGATCCATGAAAATCACAAAAGCATTACGAAGTTTACATTGAGACTTACTTACTAGCATATCCTCTTCTCCTGAGATGATTATTAACTTTCCATCGATAATAAATTTTACCTTTTGATGGAGTCAATAGGACACTCCACGGAAAATTGTCGAACCCTAAAATATAAGGTGCAAGACTTAATCAATGCAAAATGGCTTAGCTTCAATAAGAAAGCTCCCAATGGGGGAAATAACCCGTTGCCGAACCATGGGAACCAAGGAGTAAACTTCATCGAGATCGAAGAAAATGGCGTGAACACATTGGATGAAAGCACATCATCAGGAGCGCAATGCGGGAAGAATGGTGGTACTCGCCCAACTGCAAGAACCCTAAAATATAAGGAGCAAGACTTAATCAATGCAAAATGGCTTAGCTTCAATAAGAAAGCTCCCAATGGGGGAAATAACCCGTTGCCGAACCATGGGAACCAAGGAGTAAACTTCATCGAGATCAAAGAAAATGGCGTGAACACATTGGATGAAAGCACATCATCAGGAGCGCAATGCGGGAAGAATGGTGGTACTCGCCCAACTGCAAGAATACCAAAACCCTTGGTGATATACTATGACGAGAAGCCATCACCCACCAGCGGTCCAAAGCCTATCACCATTCAAGTTCCGAGTCCATTCCCATACAAAAGCGACAGGACCGTACCTTGGAAGTACGAGGCAAAAATTTGCCGCCCGACAGCAGCAATCGTCAACATCTCTGATGTCAGAGGTATGACGCGAAGTTGACGTATCTACACTCCCGTCGACCAGGGAAAAGAGCCGCTTGAGGCCCGAAAGCAAAATATTTTTGAAAAAGGAAAAGCTACTGAAGGCTCGACCAAAGACGAGGAGACTAGACAAAAGGAATACAAAAAAGAGGTGTCAGTTGAGGAAGCTTGTGAATTTCTAAAGTATATTAAGCAGAGTGAATATCAGGTGGTTGATCAATTGAGACGCACACCTGCTAGAATCTCCCTCTTGTCGCTGTTGTTAAATTCAGAACCTCACAGAAATGTGCTCATGAAAGTGCTCAATCGCGCTCATGTCGCACAAGATATCTCGATAGATAAACTCGACGGGATTGTAAGTAACATCGTTGCCGACAATTACATCACTTTCACTGATGACGAAATCCCAGCCGAAGGCACAGGACATAACAAAGCACTACATATCTCAGTCAAGTGTCACGACTTCATCATAGCTCGCGTACTAATTGACAACGGCTCTTCATTGAATGTAATGCCAAAGTCCACACTTGCAAAACTTCCGATTGATGAAAGTCATGTATGACCCAGCTCCATGGTGGTAAGAGCTTTTGATGGTACTCGAAGAGGAGTGGTCGGAGAAGTGGAATTACCGATGCAAATTGGCCCATGCACTTTTGCTGTTATATTTCAAGTAATGGATATCGTGCCCTCCTATAACTGCTTGTTAGGAAGACCATGGATCCATTCATCTGGGGCTGTCCCTTCTACTCTCCATCAAAAGGTAAAATTTATCATCGATGGAAAGTTAATAATCGTCTCAGGAGAAGAGGATATGCTAGTAAGTAAGCCTTCATCAACTCCCTACATCGAAGCAGCTGACGAGGCATTGGAAACCGCCTTCCAAACCTTCGAAATCGCCAACGCTACTTATATAAAAGAAGGGCTACCAATCCCAGAACCACATCTGTCCGAAGCATCTCTAATGGTTGCAAAAACCATGATCAGGGGTGGATACCAGCCCGGTAGTGGTTAGGGGAAGAATCAGCAAGGTCTCCCGAATATCCTGCTAGTCCTGGACAACAAAGACAAGTTTGGTCTAGGCTACAGACCAACCAAAGCTGATCGAAGTAGAATTTTGGCAGAGAAGAAAAAGAAGAGGTTAGCCCGACTAGAAGGCCTAGAATCCGAAACAGAGAGAATTCCCCTGTGCAGCCTCGGGCAGAGCTTCATAAGCGCGGGATTTGTGTTCACTGATCAGGCTAATGGTATTGAGACTGATCCTCTGAAGAATGCTGAGCTCGTGTATCCCAGTTCACCAGACGTTGCAGAACTGAACAATTGGGAAATTGTCGAGTTTCCTGTGATGTTTGAAAAAGTCTCAATGTAAACTTCGTAATGCTTTCCCTTTAAGCCCAGCTCGAAGCTTAAAGTTGAACAATCTCTTTTGTAAACAAGCACACGTGCTTTGTTTTCGAATAATATCAATGAATGCATGCATCTTTCTTATTTATTCATACTCTCTCAAATCATAGATTACCTTTTATTCTTTCACCTTCATACCTATCAATAATCAACCATGCAGGTTTGAAAGTGGCCCTCTCGAAAGTGACAACACTAGCCATCTGGTGTACAATTTTGAGTGTCCCATTAACCATACTGATGAAGAATTTGAGGAAGATTCGGGAATTCCGTCAGAACTGCTACGATTAATGGAACAAGAGGCAAAAGAAATCCAACCCCATGAAGAGCCAGTGGAAATAATTAACTTGGGGACAGATGAAAATAGGAAGGAAGTTAAGATTGGCATCTCCATGGACGGCAAAGAACGTTACAAGATGATCGAACTTTTGGCTGACTACAAGGACGTATTCGCTTGGTCTTATGAGGATATGCCAGGATTGGATACCAGCATTGTAGAGCACAAGCTACCTTTAAGACCGGACTGTCCTCCGGTGAAACAAAAACTCCAGAGGATGAAACCCGATCTATCTTTAAAAATCAAAGATGAAGTCAAGTAACAATTCGATGCAGGCTTCTTGGCGGTATCAAAATATCCTCAATGGGTTTCCAATGTTGTCCCAGTCATGAAGAAGAACGGGAAAGTTCGTGTTTGCGTTGACTACCGAGACTTGAACAGAGCCAGTCCCAAAGATGATTTTCCATTACCTCACATTGATGTGTTAGTTGACAATACGGCTCAACACTCAATGTTTTCTTTCATGGATGGCTTTTCCGGGTATAATCAGATTAAGATGGCTCCCCAAGATATGGAAAAGACCACGTTCATTACCCCTTGGGGCACTTTCTGTTACAAAGTAATGCCGTTTGGATTAAAGAATGCTGGGGCAACTTACCAAAGGGCGATGGTCACTTTGTTCCATGACATGATGCATAAGGAAATAGAGGTGTACGTAGATGACATGAATGCGAAATCCAAGCCAGATGAAGATCATATCACCATCTTAAAGAAACTCTTTGACCGGTTGAGGAAGTTTCAACTCCGGCTTAACCCTGCCAAATGTACCTTCGGAGTGAGATCGGGCAAACTACTAGGTTTCGTGGTTAGCAAAAAGGGGATAGAAGTTGATCCCGACAAAGTTAAGGCCATAATCGAAATGCCAGCCCCTCAGACAGAGAAAGAAGTCTGCGGGTTTTTAGGAAGGTTGAATTATATAGCAAGATTCATATCTCAATTGACCGCCACCTGCGAGCCAATTTTCAAATTATTGCGGAAGAATCAACCATCAGAGTGGAATGGCGATTGTCAGCTGGCGTTTGACAAAATCAAGCAGTACTTACAAAGTCCGCCAGTGCTGATACCGCCCGCGCCAAGGAAACCCCTCATCCTGTACATGACGATATTGGAGAAATCCATGGGATGTGTGCTAGGATAGCAAGATGAGTCTGGTTGAAAGGAGCGTGCTATATACTACTTAAGCAAGAAATTTACCGACCGTGAGACGAAATATTCGGCAATTGAACGTACCTGTTGTGCTTTGGCATGGGCAGCTCGTCGTTTAAGGCAGTACCTACTATCTCACACTACTTGGTTGGTGTCTCGTATGGACCCGATTAAGTACATCTTTAGCAAGCCAGCCCTCACAGGTCGAATCGCGCGATGGCAAGTTCTTTTATCAGAATACGACATCATATATATCACCCAAAAGGCGATAAAAGGAAGTGCCCTTGCTGATTATCTTGCTGACCAGCCAATCAAGGATTATCAGACAATAAAATTTGATTTTCCCGATGAAGACATCTTAGTTCTGTCCAAAGAAGAGGATCAAGCTAATACAAGAAAGTGGACCCTATGGTTCGGCGGGGCCTCCGACGCACTAGGACATGGAATAGGGGTCGTCCTGATCTCACCTGATGATGACTTCATTCCGATCACAGCCAGACTTTGCTTCGACTGCACGAATAATGTGGCCGAATATGAAGCCTGTGCGTTAGGAATTCAAACGGCCATCGATGCCAGGGCAAAGGTCCTTGAGGTCTATGGAGATTCTGCCTTAGTCATTCACCAATTAAGAGGCGAATGGGAGACTCGAGACTCCAAATTGATCCCCTATCATCAATACATTCAAGATCTAGCAGAGCATTTTGAAGAACTTTCATTCCATCATGTCCCTAGAGAAGATAATCGGCTGGCTGATGCCTTGTCCATTTTAGCTTCAATGTTTAAGGTAGACGCCGAAGGATGCCTTCCGCTCGTCAAAATAGAAAGCCATAGTCGCCCGGCATATTGTCAAGTAGTGGAAGAAGAGCCGAACAGGAAGCCTTGGTACCATGATATCAAGCAATACATCAAACACAGGGAATATCCTCCAAACACCTCAGAGAATGATAAAAGAACCCTCAGAAGGCTGGCAATGGGTTTCTTTTTGAATGGAGAAACCCTGTATAAGAGAAACCATGACATGGTATTACTAAGGTGCGTAGATGCCGCAGTGGCAGAAATAATAATCAAAGAAGTGCATGAAGGTTCTTTCGGGACTCATGCTAATGGACATGCCATGACAAGAAAGATCTTGAGGGCCGGCTATTATTGGTTAACGATGGAGGCTGACTGTTGAAATTACGTTAGAAAGTGCCACAAGTGTCAGACATATGCAGATCAAATCCATGCGCCGCCTACTTCATTAAATGTGTTGACGGCTCCTTGGCCATTTTCTATGTGGGGAATGGATGTCATTGGTCCCATCGAACCAAAAGCTTCCAACGGCCATCGTTTCATTCTTGTTGCTATCGACTACTTCACAAAGTGGGTTGAAGCTGCTTCTTACGCTAATGTCACCATAAATGTGGTAATCAAGTTTGTTAAGAAAGATCTAATATGTCGTTATGGATTGCCGAGTCAAATCATAACTGACAATGCCACTAACCTTAACAACAAAATGATGAAAGAAATGTGTGAGAACTTCAAAATCAAACACCACAATTCCTCACCCTATCGCCCAAAGATGAATGGAGCAGTCGAAGCAGCCAACTAAAACATTAAGAAGATCGTGCAGAAAATGGTTGCGACATACAAAGACTGGCACGAAATGCTTCCTTTCGCACTACACGGTTACCGCACCTCAGTTCGCACCTCGACTGGGGCAACTCCTTATTCTTTGGTATATGGAATGGAAGCGGTCCTTCCCATTGAAGTTGAGATCCCTTCATTACGCGTGTTGATGGAGGCCAAGCTAGAAGAGGCCGGATGGGTCCAAGCCCACCTAGACCAGTTAAACCTTGTCGAAGGCAAGAGGTTAGCTGCATTGTGCCATAGACAACTTTATCAAAAGAGAATGATTAGAGCTTATAACAAGAAATGCGCCCTCGACCCTTCCAAGAAGGTGACCTCGTGCTTAAGAAGATCTTGCCCATGCAAAAAGATCACCGCGGAAAATGGTCCCCAAACTATGAGGGTCCCTATGTTGTAAAAAAGGCATTCTCAGGAGGAGCATTGATCCTCACCAATATGGACGGCGAAGACTTACCTCTTCCGGTCAATTCAGACGCTGTAAAGAAATATTATGCTTAGAAAGGCTCAAAAAAAAAAATGTTTGCTAAGCTGAAAACCCGAAAGAGTAATTTGAAAATTGGAGCGACCCGGTCGGTTGAAAACTCGAAAAGAGAGACCTACGCAAAGTTAGGGTCAAAGAAAAAAAGCCTTCTTAAGCAGACAAATGAGAAAAAGTAGTCCAATGGTTGGGATGCAAAACAGAAAAAATGGCAGAAGCTCATGATAAAAGCACCAAACCCTTGGAGACTGAAACAAATCTTCAGAGATTGGGCGATGGGCATTCAAGATCACGCTCAGAGGGCTGGTGTCGGTCAATATAAAGAGTGTTACTCAATGACATGTGTACCTCTTGTCTTATATTCACTATCCCAAATTCCCACCACTGTGTTTCATTATTGCAATAAAACCACCTTTGAATAAATACTATCCATTATTATTTTGTCGCCCCCTCATTCTCGCATTTCATTAATGTGCACTGAAAACAAAGCATGTGTCTGATAATATGGAAGCATTTAAAAGTTTCTTTGATAATTTCGAAAGCTTTGCAGGAACTCGACAACATTCTCAGTTGAGCGTCAATGGAAAAAGCTCCATTCAACTTTTTCTATCAAATCTCAGGAATTCATCAAAAGGTCCTTCACACGACATACCTCAAAATCTATCGGCACAGATCATAGCATCCCCAGTGAAAATCGTTATATCCGCAAGGGAGCCTGGTCAGGATATCTGGCTCGCCATAAAAGCTCCAACAGAATCACTCCAGACAAGATTTATCAAAATGAGGCAGACAAGTTTCGCTCTAGTTCATCTTTGGATCAATCAGGCAATCAAGGTCTTAGGGAATTAAGGATTGTAGGACGTCATGCATCATGCAAGCATCATTCATCTCCATCATTTACCATCAACCCATTTCTCCATCACTTAATGGGTTAATTCCCAATGGAAGCGCCATGTTTTCACACCCATCTTCTTCCCCAGTGGAGTCGCCAGCTGTCGCAACCGGCGCGACGGGAAGGAGGTTTCGCCTCCTTTTTTTTTTTTCTTGCTTTTTGGGAGTCGCCACCATTGTTTTTTTTTATAGCGAAAAGTATCAATTTAGCTGCAACAGCTTCTCGATTCTACGGCTTGAGTCTTTTTAACTGAAATAGTTCAATGACTCATTTTTAAAGATACTTCAAAAAATATTTTTTAAACAAAAAAGGGTTAAAGTATTGATTTGCACAGTCTAAGGGTAACCATCGTCCTAGATGGATGCTTTAGGATGCCGTGGGGATAATTTCTCATGCCTTCCCTAGACATAATCGACTCCCAAACCCTATTATTCTCTATTCAAAAAAAAGACCAGTTGCTTTTCAAGAAAAAAAAAAGGATTTTTCCAATGTTTTCCCTCAAAAAAAAAAAAAAAAACATTGGTGGCTACTCCCAAAAAGCAAGAAGAAAAAAAAAAAAAAAGGAGGCGAAACCTCCTTCCCGTCGCGCTGGTTGCGACCGCTGGCGACTCCACTGGGGAATTTGGTAAAAGAGAGTCAAGCCCAATTAAATAGATTGTGCATTCGTTTCTTTATTATGCTTTGTCACTAACCCCTTGTTGAACTTTAGGGTAGACAACATTACTTGTTATGTGTTTTTTTTGTCTTCTTTGCAGATTTTTATGATAAGGGTGGTGAAAGGTAAGTTTGTCCTCGCACACACAATATTCACACACCAAGTATGACCCTATACCCGGGTCCGAGAGACAAACCTAGGATTAGATTCGAGATTGTGTTGTGGTAGGCCTTCGGATGTACTTCCTTTGGTTTATCATGAAGATCTCAGCTAGGACGAGCTCCTCCTCGAAGGATGACCCACATCTGATAAATCCCTATTGTTGTGGTGACATCTTAGAATGGAGATTTAGTCCTAGTGGCCTAAATTCTTTAGGACATAGATTGACCACCTTTGTGAGGATGCACATTAAAAGAAACATAGATCCCCTAGTTAAGGTAAGGCCCAAACCCATCTTCTTCCCCAGTGGAGTCACCAGCTGTCGCAACCGGCGCGACGGGAAGGAGGTTTCGCCTCCTTTTTTTTTTTTTTTCTTCTTGCTTTTTGGGAGTCGCCACCAATGTTTTTTTTTTTTTTTTTTTTTTGAGGGAAAACATTGGAAAAATCCTTTTTTTTTCTTGAAAAACAACTGGTCTTTTTTTTGGAACAGAGAATAATAGGGTTCGGGATTCGATTATGTCTAGGGAAGGCATGAGAAATTATCCCCACGGCACCCTAAAGCATCCATCTAGGACGATGGTTACCCTTGGACTGTGCAAATTAATACTTTAACCCCTTTTTGTTTAAAAATTAATTTTTGAAGTATCTTTAAAAATGAGTCATTGAACTGTTTCAGTTAAAATGACTCAAGCCGTAGAATCGACAAGCTGTTGCAGCTAAATTGATACTTTTCGCTATAAAAAAAAAAAGCAAGCTTTTCATAGTGTATTTTTATTTTGTGTAAAAGGAAATTTTTATTCTTAAAAGAAACTTTGGAGAGATCAAGCTATAAAAGCTTGAATTCCTCTTAAATGATTAAAGAATCAATAAGTCGTACAACTAAATTGTTTTTTTTAAATATTATTTTTTAGCAAAGAGAAGAAAAAAAAAAAGAAAAAAAAGAAAAGAAAAGGGAATTTAATAGCTATTATTTTTTGTGTAAAGGATTTATTTATAAAAGAAACTTCTAAGAGGCCAAGTTGTAGAAACTTAGGCATCTCTCAAAAGAACCAATAAGTTGTACAACTAAATTGTTTCCTTTTATCAAATCTTATCTTCTTTTTTTTTACAGTTAGCAATTCACTACCAAAGAAAAGGATTTATTTTTATCATTGTGGTCTTTCAAAAAAAAGGAATTAGGATTAATATTATCATTTACGTAAAAAAAGGTCTTTTCGAATTTTGGAACCAATAAATCGTTACGACTAAAATGGGCTCTTTTGTAATGAATACGATACTCCGACATAAAACGAAATGTAATTAAATTGATGGGTGCAATAACAATACAACTATTAAAACAAATCAAAAGGAATATCATATGGCATGCTTTGAAACAAAACCACATTTCCTACCAAGTTAGCTTTTAGTTCTTTTGAAACCTTTATTATTTCACTAACTCTTTTTTATTGCTGTTTTCCTTGTCCATTCATGAGTAAAATGAGAAGAAGAAAAAACAAGAACATGTATACATACTTGAACTTGATTCAGCAAAGCAATGAAAAGAAGAAAAAAAGATTAATGGAGACTTACCATGCACAATGACCAGACCGTGTAATGCACCAACAAGGAACAAAATAGGAACTTATGAATAGGGATATCACAACCACCTGAGTTCTTTGGATATTATGGGTTGCAACACTCATGTTTATCACAATACCACAAACAATTAGACAAAATTTGAAGGTTGAACTTATTGTGTTTTTATGAGTTCAACAAGTTAATGAAGTCAATCACAATCAATTCTAAAAAATACAGAACAATATTCAACTTACTGATGAACAGTAAATCTCACCATGTTGCAAAACACAATATGCATACAATGGACAAACAACAATCACATCTTAACTCAAATTAATTTGCATCTCAAGTGTCCATTAATACACATAGAAAACAAATTATACTGAACAATTCAAACACTCAAAGACACCCAAGAGGGGAGCAGAAAGAAATGTCTAAACTTGAATCTATCCATGCTGTCAAAAATTGAAGCACAAAGAAACAGAGCCTGTTTTGCAAAAAATACTGGCGTCAACTCAGAAGAGCTTTTGGGCCGATATTTTTATGGCATGAAGATTTATATGTTAGCTTTCAAGGAAAAAAAACGGTGCTTGATTCCGAGTTGTATAGCCAAAGTTATAATTTAAACAACACCTGCTGTCAAGAATTGAAATCCAGCAGCACATACATGAATTTTGACAAAAAAATGACCCAACATGTTGAGAGACTTAATCCAAGAATTTTTGTATTAAACACAATGCATCACAATCCTTTAACAAAATAAACAGAACTAAAATCCGATTTTTATTGCTTAGATTATGAACCAAGTAGCAATAGTGGCTACACAATAAAATATGCATATGATCCATGAAAATCACAAAAGCTATCATTCTAAATCACACAAGAGACATTATATTCTGCATTTTAAAGTAGTTAAGAGATCAAATAGCAACTGTGGATTCAGTTTTTATCAAACCCATAGTATGCAAACATGGAGTTTTCATAAATTACAGGAGCTATGCGCTGCACTGCTATGAGTACCCAAAAAAACATTGCTTTATTCTTGTTCACATAATCAATCCAGAAAATTCACATACACCTAGTACATTCACAATATACTCAAAAAATAAGTGCATATTCACTTCTATACGCTCGTGAACCAACCAAAGCATGTTTAAAAGCTCTTTACACCCATGAACATAAGATTTAGTACATACATTTCATCAAACAGATTCCAAGCATGGTAGAATTAATGTTAGATCATCAAGTTCATGACAGTGAATTTCCAGAGCTATAAAATCAAAACAGCAATCCAAGCACAAATAAGATAATCAGATTCTCTATAAAGTGTATTGAGTGCAGCAAGCACTGCATACTAAAAATTTAACATTTGATTCAAAAATTGCTTGCCTTACAATCAGGATAGTCAGGGGATGAACATTATCAAATAGAGACTTTACCTATTGGCGTGAGCAACAGCAGTGTTCCTCAAAGTCCCTCCCTGTGCTTACAGATTCAGTGCTATCAACAGTTACAAAAGAAAAATCCCCAGGTTACAGAATGCAATAGCAGAATACCCAGGAACAAATCAAACCCTCTCTAACAAATTTCCAAAAATTTTCAGACCCAAAGAAAGCCTCAAATTTCGAAAATTCTCTCCCAAAATGACAAAGCAAACAGAGAAAAAAAAAAAAAGAACCAACATTCAAACCCTCAGACAGAAATTTTTTCCCAAAATTTTTTTGGCCCTTTAAATCTTCATCTTCATGCTTTTTATAGCATCAATTTCGCAGCTCTCCCTTCGTCCAATTGCCTTCTTCATCATGGCAAATTTAATGCCATTAAATATTCTTGACATCTCTACACAGGGATTGAAAGGCTCTCAGGTGATTTTCGTCCAAATCAGGAGAGCTCCTCAGACATCTTCTTCGATTTTGCTCAGAGAAGAAGGATGTTCTTCGTCTTCTACGGTTGACACGTGTCCCAAGCCGCAATCTTGGACCCCTTTCTTCAAGCTGCGGTCAGAAAATGATGATGAAGGCACATGCAAGAGAAGCTTGCGATTTGGGATTAGAGGCAGAAGTTGAGGTGATGGGATGGCTATGGTAGGCGTGAGCAGAAGATAGATGGCGGTGAGACATTTATGGTGGGCGGAGGTGCGAGAAAAAAAAGGAGACAGAGGGGCGTTGGAGACAGGATAAGGTAGAAGAGCAATGATGAAAAGAAATGATGAAGATGAAGGAGGGGCTTGGTTCGGTTATGGAGGGTGAGGGATAAGGGAGAAGAGGCGGTGAGATGGGGAAGAAGAGAGTGGGGCGGCTAGGGTTGGGATAGATGAGAGGAAGAGGAGGAAAAAAAAATGTGGGTTGGGTCGGTGAACCGGGTCGCGCGCGACCCGGTTTCTGGTGGGTAAGGCACGGGTCTGGTTAGTGGAGAGAGAAATGGGTGCGGGTCGCGAACCGGGTCAAGCGCGACCCGGTTCAGGAGGTGTGGGTTTGGGCTATTATTTTTATTTTGGGGAGCCTTTTTCTTTTTTTCTTGGTAGGAATTGGGCTGAAACCCAATCTTTTCTCCCTTTTATCTCTTTTCCTCATTTCTTCTTCTTTTCTTTTCTTTTCCTTTTCCTTTTTTTTTTTTATTTCTTCTTCTTTTTTTTTTTATTTCTTCATTTATTTTATTCTTGAAAGGCAACAAATTAAATTAAAATAAAATAAATTAAGAAAAAGGGAGGTCAAAATTTGGTATTCACAGCTGCTCCTCTTTACTTGTTTCTTACTAGGTAGTAGGCATAACCAAAGTTTGCATATTACCGTTGAAAGTAACGAGTAAAGATGTGAATTCTCATTTTGTTCGAGAATATGAGAAAGAAGCTTGTAGAGCTGAATATTCGCCAGAGTTTAACATGAAAGGATAAAAAGTTTGCGGAGCCGAATATCCGCCGAAACTTGACCTGTAACGTAAGAAAGTTTACGGAGAATTGTATACGCAGAAGCTTGACAAGAAAAGCAAGAAGCTTACGGAGAATTGTATCCGCAGAAGCTTGACAAGAAAGGTAAGAAGCTTACGGAGAACTGTATCCGCGGAAGCTTGACATAAGATGATAAGAAGCTTATGGAGAATTGTATCCGCAGAAGCTTGAAAAGAAAGGTAAAAGCTTGCAGAGTCGATTATCTGCTGAAGCTTGACATGAAAAACTTGCGGAGTCGATTATCCGCCGAAGTCTGACATGGAGAGTTAATCAAGCTTGCGGAGCCGATTATCCGCCGAAGCTTGAAAGGAAAGATGAAAGTTTATGGAGCTGATGTATCCGCCGAATCTTGATATAGACAGGTGTAATAACCTGAGATGAATCACTAGGAATTTTGAAAGGTGTGTGCAATATGTGTAAAGAACCTAAGACGGTCCACTGGGGAAGAAGATGGGTGTGAAAACATGGCGCTTCCATTGGGAATTAACCCATTAAGTGATGGAGAAATGGGTTGATGGTAAATGATGGAGATGAATGATGCTTGCATGATGCATGACGTCCTACAATCCTTAATTCCCTAAGACCTTGATTGCCTGATTGATCCAAAGATGAACTAGAGCGAAACTTGTCTGCCTCATTTTGATAAATCTTGTCTGGAGTGATTCTGTTGGAGCTTTTATGGCGAGCCGGATATCCTGACCAGGCTCCCTTGCGGATATAACGATTTTCACTGGGGATGCTATGATCTGTGGCGATAGATTTTGAGGTATGTCGTGTGAAGGACCTTTTGATGAATTCCTGAGATTTGATAGAAAAAGTTGAATGGAGCTTTTTCCATTGACGCTCAACTGAGAATGTTGTCGAGTTCCTGCAAAGCTTTCGAAATTATCAAAGAAACACTACAAGAAAAATGCTGTTTAGCTACCGAATTTTCCGGTAGCTAATATCCAAAATTCGGTAGCTAAATTGTTTAGCTACTGAATTAGCGACCGAATGGAGTTGGTAACTAAAGTGCTGGTAGCTAATCGATTTAGCTACCGAATTTCACTCCGGTCGCCAATAGCTACGGAATATTTCGGTAGCTAAATATAAATATTGTGGTCGCTGAAATGGTCACGTATACCATATCTGTTACCAGTTTATATATCTGTTACCAGTTTAGCGACCGAATTGGCGACGAATAAAATTCGGTCGCTAAATATATATTTTTGGTTTAGCTACCGAATCCTATTCGGTAGCTAAATATATATTTTGGTTTAGCTACCGAATCCTATTCGGTAGCTAACTTTTAAATTTGCAAATTTTATTTAGCTACCGAATAGGATTCGGTAGCTAAATTTTAAATTTGCAAATTATATTTAGCTACCGAATCCGATTCGGTAGCTAAATATCAATTTTTTTTTTTTGCAATAATACCAAACTTTTACCAAAATTACCATCCTGCTTAATCATACAAAACAGAGATAAATTACATAAAATTATACTCAACTCAAACATCAATATAAATCCACCATATATATAAACATCTAATACAATATCCAATATCCAAATAGAAACAACACATGTAGTACAATAGTGGTAGTAACTAAATGTAACAAATATAATATCAATGTGCTGGGGGGGTGGGGGGATCCAGCCATTATCGTCCTCGCCATCGTCCTCATCATCGACATCTGGATCAGCATGCGAATCATCTTGTGGAACGGCACTAGAGGAACCGGGCCTGTATCCTAAGTGCTGGAACAATGCGTGCATCTCTCTCTGTGTCTGATCCATCGTCCTCTCCAAGTGGTTTATCCTGTTGTCCTTCGCTGCCAGCTCAGCATTGAGATTGGCGACAACCTCTCGTATGTCGGGGGTAAGGCCAGGATCGGATTGAGTATGTGACGTCGATGAGGTCAAGTACTCATCCCCCATCCGACCCAACCCATACACAACACCCTTCTTGTTTTTACCACCCACCACCTCCAAGAAAATGGCGTTGTCAGATGCAGCAGAGTGCTCTTGTCCCTGACTGGTGGCATCACCCCGTCTTTCATAAAACTTTTCCTGCATAATAAATCACATTAGGGTTTTTAAATATTAAAAATAATAAAACATATAATCACACAATACCAGACATAATTAATGAGTCAACGAAACTGTATTGTAGGCAGAGCAAATGGCAATATATGAAGCCAATCAAGGAGGGAAGATGCCACTGACATGGAGCCAGACCAGAAATATGCCAATTACTTATAGGGTATGGTATATATAGAGATACATATATACATTGTTAAAAATGTAATGCAAAGTATTTCTGTATGTGTTTGTGCAATTGTATAGCTCATATCTCACAAACAAATAATCAAAGCATGACCAAAATCCTCAACAGTAGTCTTTCTGTATGTGTTTGTGCAATTGTATAGCTCAATTTTAAGAAGCAAAAAAGACTTCTCTCCCATTTTATTTTATTCCCTATGTATCTAGCCATTGTAATTTGCAATGAATCTAGCTGTTGGCTGATAATTGATATTGCCAACAAATTTTTCCCTTATGAAACAAAGCAGCTCTCACCATAACTGATGCTGATTTTACCCTTTGTTTTACACATATCCAACAATCAAAAGTATTAGACAAAGCATAAAACCAGGGCCTCTAGCTCATATGCAAAACAAAACAGTACCATATCATATTCTAAAAGCTGTACTGGCATCATGTACTGAAGTACTGGTCACAAGCATTTCCTAAACAAATGGCAAGGCAACCCGCCCATCAAACCCAAAAATTCACCCATTGACACATTAAAAGCAAAAATGAATATAAACCTTAACCCTTTAGAATGAGGCAAATCCAAGTTTGATTAAGCACTTGAAGAAGATTACAGCACTGTATTTTTATAAACACTGGCAATTTGTGACCATAAAAAAAGATTAAATTAATCTTTTGGTCCTTATAGTTTTACTTGATTTTTAAATAAGTCCCTATAGTTTTGAAGCTTTTAAGTAAGTCTTTATACTTTAAATTTTTTTAAATAAGTCCCCATATTTAAATGAGTTTTTAATCAAATCCGCACTAATTATAAAATTGTTGTAATTAAGTCCCTAAAACTTGTGCTAGTAAGGACCTATTTAAAAAAGTATAGGGACCTACTTAAAACGTGTTAAACTATAGAGACCTATTTAAAAATTTAATGAAACTAAAAAGACCAAAGGAGTAATTTAACAACAACAAAAAATCTCAGTCATCAACAACGATCTACAGATCCACTATATTCTCACAACATGCTAGAAACAGATTGGCTTCTATACTTTCATCAAACAAAATATATTCAAACTACCAAGCACGTTGTCTTATCTAAAAAAGAACTTGAAAGTCATGGCTATGCAAACTATCAGCACATAGGAAAAAAGGAAACATTCAACTGTAGGAAACCATAAGCAAAATCAACAATCACAAAGATAACAACAGCTTGGAATCCCTTCCAAGAAACTCCAGCTCATTCAAACCAAAGTAAAATTACCAACCATCAACCTTGTTAAGCATTAATAGAAAAAATAAACCCATTAAACCAAATAAAATAAAATAAAATAAAAGGTTCATACTTAAGAGAGAGTAGCAGTCAAATATCAAAAATATCCTGAGAATATACAAACATCAACATACAAATTTTACACTTTAATGAGTGATTTTAGAATCAATTGTCTTCTAAATCAAGTTCTATCCAAGACAAAAGTTCAACTAAGATAACAAAAAGACAATAAAATATGGATCCTAAACACTTGCAAGTTGCAACATTAAAAACAAAATACAATGAGATTGAGACCCCAAACCACCTACACTACCACCCATATCATAATTTCCACAAACCCATGTGGATAAAATTCTCATTTTGCTCATTCTACAAACCTCACTATGCATCATCACCACCCAAATCAACAAGTGTCACTTTGAGGACAAGATGTTAGCTTTACCACTCAAATCACAAGTAATATAACAGATATATCCTCTATTTCAGAAGGAAACTTGAATAAAAACCATTCACGGAAGTTGTTAAGTAAGTAATTATTTATTTAATTGACAATAATTATGTTGTAACAATAACTTACAGCAATCTTCTTGGACTTCCCGACCCAAACCCCATCCTTCGTCTTCTTGGTCTCCTCCAAGACCTCAAATGCTGTGGGGAGTCTCTTCTTCGCTTTTGTCTGCATATATAAAGTAGCTATTAAATTTGTAATTAATAATAAAGAGCACAATATATATGAATATATAAATAAACATAAATTTAAATTAACTTACCAATCTTTTATGATGGCCGGGAATAGACACAGAGCCACCTGTGTACAAAGGAGCTCCAGAGTCCACGGCCCTATTTTGCTTGCCGACCGCGCTCCTATGGGCGAACTCCTCATCGGTGGCCCAGTAATCCCTCAAGCGCTGGAGCACATCGGGGCGGATCCAATCGCCCTTATCTTTGTTCTCTCTGATCTTGTTCAAAGCATTCTTGACTATTGAAGACCCTTTGGTCTCAAATGCTTGGCGGATCTCTCGTTCATGTTCAGGCAACCACTTGAAATGTGCCTGGAAGACAAGAAAATATCAAACCAAGTAAAGAAAATGAACATATAGAAATTGAAATAAATTAAACTAAGTAAATGTAGAAATTGAAATAAATCAAAATAAATAAATGATGAAACTTAAATATAATCAAACTAATTATAAAGTCTAGGAGTTTAAATGAAACTTACACCGAAATCGTGAGTGAACCAGTTTTTCCGAACGGCATCCGGGATTTTCTTCCATGTGGGCCAGGGCTCGTTATATTGGCCCCTGACACACCTAGAAATCTGTTTACTAGGCCCCTCTGGAGGATCAAAACTTTTGACACATAATATATAATACACAACTAAGCATTAGTAATAATTAACCAAAATTATAAACCATAAAATCAACCATAATTAATAAATAACTTACTCATTGGTTCCAAATGGGCGAAGCCAGATCCTCCGATCCGTGGGATCTCTCGTCCCTGGCTGCTCAGCTGACACCGTCTCGTTATTCTGCACGGACGATGCTGGTGTGACCGGTGTGGCGGGGGTGGCTGGTGTGGTCGGTGTGGGTGCTGCGACAGAGTCACCTGTGCTCACTCTGAGCTGGTCGGATGTTGAGGGTGGATGGGTGGAACCCTATCTCCCACCACGACGACCACGACTATAACGTCCGCCACGACGACCACGACCAGCGTCGTCTGCCATCTGTTTGGAAGAAAAAATAAAACCAAGTATTACAATGTAATCCACATATATCTATGTATATATATCAATAAGTGACAAACATTTGTTGGAACCTAAACTTTGGTTTTCTACACCAAAACATTAGAGTCATCTTCTCACTCATGTTTATTGTTTCTTGTTCAATTCACAATATAATCAATCTAGTGGATATACAACAAATAACAAAACTTAACAAAAGCAGTTGATATGTGTTTATATATAAATTACATATGTAGAATCTCTATCACTAAATTCACCCTCACTCTCCTCACCATCGGATGTTATGTATGTATCTTCGCTAGATTCGTCCATGTCATATTGATCCAGTAATACAGTGTCAATTATCTCATCCCCAGGCCGAGCATCCGCAAGAATATCATTGTAATTGTCCGGATCAATATGCAACACTACTTGGATTTCGTCAATTTCATGAACATCTTGGTATGGAGCCTCTGTCTCCGGTTGACTAACTACATTATCCGTGATTGCACTGCGTGCCTTTATCTTGATAACACCCCACCAGTCTTGATGTCCCTCGGGATACGGTGTGTAATAAACTTGCTCAGCTTGTTGTGCAAATATGAACGAGTCATATACTTGATATCTTCGTGACTGCTTAACTTCAACAGTTCCATACCTATTGTCTACTTTTGTGCCCCTGTTGGGAGTAGTATCAAACCATTCACACCTGAATAGGACTAAGTTTTTACTAGGATAACCATAATACTCTAATTCAATAATATCAGTCAATATCCCAAAAAAGTCATCCTCTAATTGTCCGTTGGTCCCTCGTATACAAACACCGGAATTAGAAGTTTTCATGCCTTGACCCCATCCCTTTGTGTGAAACTTGTAGCCATTTATAATATAAGTTTCGTATGTTTCAACCCTTCTTTTTGGGCCCCGTGCCAAAGCTTTCAAGATTGGATCTTCAATTTGGTTTTCAATATCTAGAACCTACATAATGAATATGAAATTAAGTTGGAGTATATAAAGCATGTTACGAGGACATAGTACATAATGAATTACAAAGTAACTTACGTAATTTTTGAACCAATTAGGAAAATGGTTGGCAATCTCCTGTTGAATTTGGGAGTCCGAAATGTCGGCATCTAGATCTTTTAGCTCATTGGCATATTTACTAAGAAGAACCAAGAAGAAATTAATGAATCGGAAATAATAGTAGGAACAACAAGAAATTATATGAATACAGACCTACCCTAAATATGGCTCCACCTCGTCACAATTTTGAAGCACATACAACTCAGCAACTTTCTCATCACGTACGTCCAACCAAGCTGTTTTTGATGCACCACACGCACGGCCCGGATAATTAAAAATTGATATCTGAGGACTAGATGAACAACCTTCACCTGCGTCAACATTACGTGGTATTCTAGTCCTCCTGGTCTCTATGTCAGACGGATAGTAAAAAGAAGCAAAAGTAGATGCCTCCTCCACTAAATATGCTTCACAAATAGATCCTTCTATTCTAGCCTTGTTTTTCACTTTTTCTTTCAACGAATGCAAGAACCTGGAATATTGGTTGGTTGTTTGAAGATATTGTGATTAATGAATATATATATATATATATATATATATATATATATATATATATATATATATATATATATATATATAAAAGACTAACACGTTTTATGATTAAAAGGGATGTATACCTCTCAAAGGGATACATCCAACGATATTGAACTGGACCACCAACTCTTGCTTCATATGGTAAGTGGATGGGAAGATGTTCCATTGCATCAAAGAAGCTCGGAGGAAATATTTGTTCCAACTTACATAACAAGACAGGGATCTCACGTTCCATAACCAGCAATTGTTCAACATTTAATGTTGTAGAAGTCAACACTCTGAAAAATAAACTGAGCTCAACAAGCGGCTTCTAAATATCATTCGGTAAAGAGGCAAATGCAATGGGAAGCAACCGTTGCATGAATACGTGACAGTCATGACTTTTCATATCATGCAACTTTCCTTCCTTAGAGTTGACACATCTTGATAAGTTGGATGCATATCCATCTGGCAACTTGAGTTGTTTAACCCATTCACATATAGCTACCGTTTGGGGTTTACTCAATACATATTTTGCCTTTGGTTTTCGAAACTTGCCACCTCCAATGTCCATCAACTCAAGCTCCTGTCGTTTACATATTTCTGCTATATCTAAGCGAGCCTTATATGTATCCTTCGTCTTACCCTTGATATCCATCACCGTGTCAAACACATTCATAAACACATTTCGCTCAGTGTGCATGACATCAATGTTATGGGGGAGGAGGTGCGTTTTCCAATACGGTAAACTCCAAAATATACTTTTTTTTGTCCAATTATGTTCAGTGCCATACCTAGGTATCGGTTCTCCTCCAGACTCATGAATAAACGGGAGTGACTCAATCATCTTCCAAATCTCTTCTCCAGTTAAATGTGTGGGAGGGCGAGCAGTCTCGACACGCCCTTTCTTAAATGCAGTTCTATTCTTTCTGTAAGGATGGTTTTGTGGAAGGAATTGGCGATGACAATCAAAATAAGAAGTCTTGCGACTGTGGTTAAGAGTGTAAGCCTTTGATTGCCCCATACAACAAGGGCAACCAAGCCTCCCCGCGGTCATCCAACCCGACAACATTCCATACGCCGGAAAGTCATTGATCGTCCACATCAAAGCTGCCTTCATCATGAAATTCTGCCTCAATGATACATCATATGTTGCGGCACCATGACTCCACAAACTGGTCAACTCTTCTATCAAAGGCTGCATGTACACATCAATCTTACTTTTCGGATTCGAAGGACCCGGAATTAGAACTGTCAGGAACATAACCTCCCTCTTCATGCACATCCCAGGCGGAAGATTATACGGAGTCATAATAACCGGCCAACACGAGTAAGCTTGACCGTACTGGCCGAAAGGATTGAATCCATCCGTACATAACCCCAATCTGACGTTTCGAGCCTCTTGAGAAAACTCAGGGTACATCCTATCAAAATGCTTCCATGCTTCTCCATCTGACGGATGACACAATACACTTTGATCTCTTTGTTTGTTATCATGCCATCGCATGTGAGGTGCGGTAGCCATTGAAGAGTACATTCTTTGGAGTCTAGGAGTAATCGGGAAGTACCACATTCTTTGTAACGGGGTTCTTTTTTCAATTCCCTTTCGATTGGTTTTGATCTTATACCGATCAGTGCCACAAAATCTACAAACAGTAACCGTCTCAACCGCATATTCGTTACGATATAACATGCATCCATTCGGGCAACATTCAATTTTCTCAACACCCAAACCCAAATTTGCCACCGACTTCTTAGCTTGATAAAAATTTTGAGGCATTCGATTTTCACTTGGCATAACCTCGCCCATAAACTGAACCATACAATCGAAATAACCCTCCGACATATTATAGTCAGACTTGAGGCTAAGAGCAACCAAAGAAGCCGACAATTCCGAGTAATCCTGACAACCATCCCACAACGGGGCTTGCGCAGCCGCCAGCATGTCATAAAATCTTTGTGCATCAGGATTTGGATCCTCCTCTATGTGTACCACATTCTGTTGAATGACCCGACCAACTTCAGGGCCAGCATGATCCATAACCATCTGCTCGAAAGGATTAAATTGTTCCCTCTGTTCACCAGGACCGTAATATGCATCGTCCACCATAACCGGGGATATCTATGGCACGGATTCACCATGGCTGGTCCAATAGTAGTAATTCGGCATGAAACCCTTGTTGTAGAGATGTACCATCACATCATCCCCATAATGGTATCGTCGACACTGACATTTCTTACAAGGACACCTCATTTTTGGATTCACTTGATTTAGATAGCTCTCTTCATTGCTAGCAAACTGAACGAACTCAAGCACCCCCTCTACAAACTCGGGGGTCAAATGTCCACAATCTTTCCTTCTATCCATCCACCTCCGATGCTCAGGTGCTTCCATCGCTGCTAACTAGAACAAGAATTCTTAGTCCAAGTTCTCCACCTTATTAAAATACACGTGCTCATAATATGGAATCTCAAACGGAAAACTAAGACTTTAATAAAATAATTTAAAACTTTAATCCTTAGTACTTGAAATTAAATTTCATATGTTCAACTTAACAAGCAGCAAGGAGACCATGACAATGAAACATTACATATCATGGTAGTTAGCAAATATAATAGTAACATTCACTTTAAACAATCGAGATTTCAAGATCTCAAAGCTAAATCACAGGAAGGTGTGAGAGTGTTGCTACTTGTGTGGGATGATCCTACTTCTAGAAGCTTGCTTGGATATAAAACAGTAATGAACTTGGAATTATGTTATATACAGCAGCAGCAGAAGCAAAAACAACAACAATAACAGCAGAAGCATAAGTAGCAACATAAACAGAGAAGAAATTAAAGAGAAAATCTAAGTCCACCCCACCCCAACACTTACAAGATCTCTCTACTTTCCCCTCTTAAATTCTTCTCCCTTCCCTTCAATATTAAAGCTTCACTTCCCTTTTCTCTCCCTAGAAATTCATTCTCTCTCTGATATACTTGCAGAGAGATAGATAACGCCCCATGAATGAATAACACCCACATTAGATACACATCCAGCTACCATACACATAGATTTACCTTCTATTCCAACCTGCTCATCACAAGATCTATCTAAACCTAACCTAACCTTTATTATTTTTCACAGTATAAACAAACAATGTTAGATTGATTGGGTTTTTGAGATAGATAGATAGATATCAAACACTTTCAGTTGTGATGCAAATTAAACTAACAAAACATATGCTAACCAAAGTTATAAAAAAAAATTACCAGGGAAGACAGGTGTACCAAGACTCACTCCAGGACTTGAGAATTACAAACAAAATATCACGAAATAATTTCAGACAGACGAACCCTTAACAAAATACCTTCTAAGTGAAAGCAAATTGCCAAGGGTGAATGTTATCGCAAACTTGATTGGTTTGAAGAAAACAAACATTGACTGTAAGATGAGACAAAAAATAATGCCATTACATTAGTGCTTATTCGTGTCTGCCAATATTAATTTGAGTTAAAAAGTTAATACGCTACATAAGGTAAAAAGAGTAACATTTGAGAGCCAAGTTTTCAGAGAGGCAGTTAAATAAATTATATTATCGTCGTTACATGACAAAAGTGAGAACTCGTTAAGAGATTTGTTCATTATCCTTGCATAGTATATATGTAGTTTGTATTCTATTTATTCTATTCCAACTGTCAATTTGAGTTAAAAATACAAAAGTATAGAAGTTTACTATTTATGCATTATAATTATAAGGAGAATTCTGCAGCACCTCTGCCTTGGAGCAATGGCAAAGTTGCTGCTTTGTGACTATGGTGGTCATGGATTCTAGTCGTAAAACCAGCCTCTCCACTCACAAGGGTAAGGCTACATACATTTGACCCTCCCCAAAACCCACACTAGTAGGAGCCTCGTGCACCCCGTCCTTTAGTATTGGTCAGATGCCGAAAATAAATTTTTAATATGAACTTAATCATATATTGGAAATTAAATTATATTTTGCATCTACCTTTTACAGAGTGAAAAGCTTTGCAAGTTGTGTTTGTCACAGTCATATTGACAAGGAGAAAGTAAAACTAACATGGTACCTACCTTAATTGCATGGACATAGAAGAATAAAGAAAACCTTAGCATATAAGTTTCTTTTTTTCTCAAATAAACACATTGAGTCAGTCTTCCTAAAAATAAACAAAAAAATATATTTCTTTTCAAAAGGTCTAGAATGATCAGTAGCTGGCTGGTAACTCAGTATTGCTCATGTAGGCAAGAAATTGTATTAAATTTTGCATGACATGTAGTGTGAGACCAAGCAATCAAAAAACTTAAGAAAAAAAATTACAAACAATTCAATTAGTCAAAAGTTTGCAAGTACTCATGTATGGCGACATTTATGGAAAATTTCAAGCTTAAGATTAATCCTCCGCATTCAACTGAAGAACTAGAATATAAAGCTTCATTTATCTAACCTAGTAAGAAAAATCATGCAGTTAAACTTACCAATAGTGTACAAGTTAATCCAGCAGCAAAGCAAATGGCAAAACCGTATGATCTCTGGTCATAGACAGATAGATTATTAGTTAAACTCTGAAAGACAATTTACAGTATAGAAACTTGTTGGATGAATTAAACAAAAGTTTCAATATGACAGAAGAAGTTTGTGTAAGGAAGAAAACTTGAGGAGGTTGATGCACAACTTAGTAAAAACTCAAGATTTTAACTGTTTCTAACTAAGAGAAATTGTTTGTTTTGTGAATTTAATTTCAGTGGCTGATGAAGTGGTATTGGTTGATGAAATCCCCTATCCTTCCAAGTACACTACTACCAAGCCCCTATCTCTGCTTGGTCATGGTATGTTGCTTATATCCTTCACTCTTCAAAATTCTTTTTCATGATTTGATTTTGAAAATGGGGTGAGGTCTAGATTTGCTAATGTTCCTGTGAGCTAATGTTTCAATCCAAGTTAAAAATTAAAGTAATAAACAAAAGGGAGCAAGGGATCTAGATCATTGACTCTACATATTTGTTATATACCAGCAAAACTGATGGATTTATTTGCTTTGGCTTGATTCTATATATAAGTAGCAAGTAGAAACAACTTGATTTCCTTCTTTGATCAGGGATCACCGATATGGAGATTCACTTTCTCCAAGTGAAATTCTATTCAATAGGAATTTACTTGGACCCTGAAATAGTAGGGCACTTGCAGTAGTGGAAAGGTAAATCTGCAAAAGAGCTAGAAGAGATAGATGACTTCTTTGATGCTCTCATTTCTGGTATGTTGTGATCTTTAGTAACCCAAGTTCTATGAATATCTTATACATTATTGCTATTGACAAAAGCTTTAATAACATGAGCCTGTCTATTGATTAATTGGTAGTATTAATGATGCAATAGTGATATATTGCTAAATGCTAAGTAACAGTATTGAATGATAATGTGTATATGTGCAGCTCCGATGGAAAAGGCTATTAGACTTGCGGTAATCAAAGAGATCAAGGGTGCACAGTATGGGGTTCAGATTGAGACTGCTGTGAGGGACAGGTTAGCAGCTGATGTAGCACAAGTTTGGACTGGACAGTGTATTCAAATATATTTTGGGAAAATTTTTAACTAACAGACCATACAACCAATAAAATAAATGCTGGAAAAGGAAAATGTAGAATCTATCAATTAAAGCATTGTACATAAGAAGTTGACTCTGACCCCCTAAATCAAATCCTCCAATGTATAGTTGAGTGGAATGTATCTCTAAAAAGTGTTGTTAATGATATAGCTAATTCAGGATAGCACAACCTGCACCTACAAATTTTCCAGGGCTCTACTCTATGTGCTGGCATGTAGCTGAAATGTTACAGAACATTTTGAACCAAGAAGTCAAGGAGATAGTTGTCTTTGTATAAATTTAAGTCTGTTAGATATTGAAAAAAGGGCTACACTACTAGTATGCTAGCGAATTTTCCGTGGGTTTATACGCGTCATCAAGCAACTCACATTAAAATCAGATAAGTTTTCTTTCTATTTTTTGTTGTATGGTTCAAGGCTTAGTGGGCGAATATTACAGAAAATTCTAGAAACAAGTAATCTGCTCCTTGTATATACTGAATTTCCCACTCACTCTACCATGAATGTTGCATGCCTCTCCAAATTGCAACTCCCTCTCAGAGGAAGGAAAAAAATAGTGAAAAAGATAAGATTAATTTTCATCAGAACACAGATTAATACACACAGAAAAAAGATACAACAACCAGAATGTATAGTACCTCTTCCCGCAGAAGGCCAGGAACTAAAGCATATACCTCAAAACAATCTTTCTGCACAAAAAAAGTTTGCATTGCAATGAGTAAATTAAATATAAAGATGATATTCTATTTGAACACATGATAAAGAGCTTACAGTTTTTTGCACATTGACTTTTACCCAATCAGCAGGAGGTCCAGCATCAACCACAGCTATGTCCAATCTAGCAGCCAAACATATCAACACAGGTAGGCAAGTCAGCTGATGAACTTCAATGTCAAAGCAAACATTTCTAGTATAGCTTGGCAACACATTAAAACCAACAACTTATGTTTCTTTGTCTAATTTCTGAAACCCTAGGGCACCAAAACTCCCTCTTCAATCTCTGCTCACCATTGTGAAGAGTTCTTGGATGTGGACGGTGGAGCTTAGAAGCAAGGCTGGAGTGTGACTTATAGAGGGAATGAGAAACAGTGCGTGGACGGTGGAGCTTAGAAGCAACGGTGTTTGTGGCACATTCACATAATGAATGAAAAAGGGAGAGGGAGGGATGAGCATACCTGTGCGTGGACGGAGCCGAGGCGAGGGGCAGCGATGGAGAGAGAGAGAGTCAACCGGTGATGGAGAAAGAGAGAGAGAGAGTCGATCGGAGGCAGCGGCGCAGAGAGTGAGAGTGAGAGGCAGAGTGCGAGAGAGAGTGAGCGTGGGAGGCAGAGTGCGAGAGAAAGAAGAAAATGGGGGGAAGGTGAACATTTAGGGATTTAGTTTAGCGACCGATATTTCGGTCGCTAAATGCGTCTCTAACTATTAAATATTTAGCTACCGATACATTTTCGGTCGCTAATGTAAAAATATGACCGTTGAAATAGAATTCGGTCTCAGATTCGGTAGCTAAAAAGTCAACAAATTTGACCTTAAAAATCTTAGCTTTGGCGACCGTATTAGCGACCGAATAGTTGCGACCCCAAATTTCGGTAGCTAATCCCGTAGCTAAATGTCAATATTTATTAGTGTTTAGAAAACTAAAATATGGTAGCTAATACGGTCGCCATTAGCTACGGAAAATTTTCCGTAGCTAATTTCGGTCGCTAAAAACACATTTTCTAGTTATGAAACTTTTAAATGCTTCCATATTATCAGACACATGCTTTGTTTTCAGTGCATATTAATGAAATGCGAGAATGAGGGGGCGACAAAATAATAATGGATAGTATTTATTCAAAGGTGGTTTTATTGCAATAATGAAACACAGTGGTGGGAATTTGGGATAGTGAATATAAGACAAGAGGTACACATGTCATTGAGTAACACTCTTTATATTGACCAACACCAGCCCTCTGAGCGTGATCTTGAATGCCCATCACCCAATCTCTGAAGATTTGTTTCAGTCTCCAAGGGTTTGGTGCTTTTATCATGAGCTTCTGCCATTTTTTCTGTTTTGCATCCCAACCATTGGACTACTTTTTCTCATTTGTCTGCTTAAGAAGGTTTTTGTTCTTTGACCCTAACTTTGCATAGGTCTCTCTTTTCGAGTTTTCAACCAACCGTGTCGCTCCAATTTTCAAATTGCTCTTTCGGGTTTTCAGCTTAGCAAACATTTTTTTTTTGAGCCTTTCTAAGCATAATATTTCTTTACAGCGTCTGAATTGACCGGAAGAGGTAAGTCTTCGCCGTCCATATTGGTGAGGATCAATGCTCCTCCTGAGAATGCCTTTTTTACAACATAGGGACCCTCATAGTTTGGGGACCATTTTCCGCGGTGATCTTTTTGCATGGCCAAGATCTTCTTAAGCACGAGGTCACCTTCTTGGAAGGGTCGAGGGCACATTTTCTTGTTATAAGCTCTAATCATTCTCTTTTGATAAAGTTGTCTATGGCACAATGCAGCTAACCTCTTGCCTTCGACAAGGTTTAACTGGTCTAGGTGGGCTTGGACCCATTCGGCCTCTTCTAGCTTGGCCTCCATCAACACGCGTAATGAAGGGATCTCAACTTCAATGGGAAGGACCGCTTCCATTCCATATACCAAAGAATAAGGAGTTGCCCCAGTCGAGGTGCGAACTGAGGTGCGGTAACCGTGTAGTGCGAAAGGAAGCATTTCGTGCCAGTCTTTGTATGTCGCAACCATTTTCTGCACGATCTTCTTAATGTTTTTGTTGGCTGCTTCGACTGCTCCATTCATCTTTGGGCGATAGGGTGAGGAATTGTGGTGTTTGATTTTGAAGTTCTCACACATTTCTTTCATCATTTTGTTGTTAAGGTTAGTGGCATTGTCAGTTATGATTTGACTCGGCAATCCATAACGACATATTAGATCTTTCTTAACAAACTTGATTACCACATTTCTGGTGACATTAGCGTAAGAAGCAGCTTCAACCCACTTTATGAAGTAGTCGATAGCAACAAGAATGAAACGATGGCCGTTGGAAGCTTTTGGTTCGATGGGACCAATGACATCCATTCCCCACATAGAAAATGGCCAAGGAGCCATCAACACATTTAATGAAGTAGGCGGCGCATGGATTTGATCTGCATATGTCTGACAATTGTGGCATTTTCTAACGTAATTTCAACAGTCAGCCTCCATCGTTAACCAATAATAGCCGGCTCTCAAGATCTTTCTTGTCATGGCATTTCCATTAGCATGAGTCCCGAAAGAACCTTCATGCATTTCTTTGATTATTGTTTCTGCCTCTGCTGCATCTACGCACCTTAGTAATACCATGTCATGGTTTCTCTTATACAGGGTTTCTCCATTCAAAAAGAAACCCATTGCCATCCTTCTGAGGGTTCTTTTTGTTGACAAGTGACTTCAAACACAAGAGGGGGGTGAATTGTGGGTGATATGTGTTTTTGAAAAAACTTTTTGCAATTACGGCGCTTGAAGATAAATGACTGAAATTAGAAGCGCTATAAAGTAAATTGCTTGAATAATAAATTCTAGAAAGTAAATAGCAATAAAATAAATCGCTTAAATTAAATTGCAATAAAGTAAATGCGATAAATTAAATTGCAATAAAATAAATTGCGATAAATTAAATTGCAATAAAATAAATGCGATAAATTAAATTGCTGTAAGGTAGAAGACAATAATGAAAGGATAGAGAGAGAGCCACATATTTATCCTGGTTCGGCCACTAAATACCCTGTGGCCTACGTCCAGTCCCCAAGGTCAAACACCAAGGGTTTTCACTCAATAACTAGCTTTTAAATCAGGTGTAGCTAGAAACCTTTACAAACCAAGAGCACTCTCCACACAAAATAATGGGATATAACCTCCCTTTGTGCAAGAGCCTCAAGTTCAAGAGATATTGTTTCTCTTTAAAGAAAAAAAAAAGGGATTCACACCCAAGAACAAGAAGAAGTAGAAGAAGAATGTAGCACTCAAGTAGTGCAGATAAAGATTACAACTTGAAGCTCAAAGTACAATTCAAACTATATGATATGTAAAGCTCTCTATTCAAAAAATAATCAAAAGTGAATATGTGAGAGTAAGTAATAAAATAAACAGAGTTTCAGAGCGCAATAGGATTCGTGTGTTTTAGAGTTGCCTTGGCATTCCTATTTATAGAAAAACTTTTAAGCCCATAGGAATTAGGTTAAGCCCATTTAAAAAACAAGGCAGTCGCTTCATAATCGATTATGGTATGTACATAATCGATTATCCCTTGAGAAAAAACGCGCTGATTTACTTTCGCAGCATAATCGTTTAGGGTAATCGATTATGACTTCTCTGTTTTGAGTGTAATCGATTATGACATATTCATAATCGATTATGACTTCCCTGATTTTAGTGTAATCGATTATGACATAGGCATAATCGATTATGTAAATTTCTTTTTTTTTTTGAAAACTTAACGGCTATAATGAAATTTCTATTATTTTTAGAAAAAGCCTTTTAAGTTAATGTAATGTGTGTGTGTGATTGATTTTAAATATGAGAGCTTTAGAACCATTTACAAAAAGATCCTAATAAACACCGATTACAAGAAATAAAAATTCCCATAACCCAGTCTTGAAGCACTTGATCTCCTTGATCTTCTTTTCCACTTTTTGTATACTTGACTTTCCGGTTCCTTTTGTCAATCATCAAAAACTAGATTAATCCTGTCAAGGCATATATTCACATTCTCCCCCTTTTTGATGATGACAAACATCTCAAGGAGGGATTTGCTCTAGAGACGAGATAGAGTATTTGAATTTTAAGAAATCAGACTTAATACACAGATAAAATACTCTACGCCTTATTTTTATGCAAAATTTAAAAATAGCAACTCCCCCTAAAGCATGCAAACTCTCCCTGAACTATGCAATCATATAACTCTCCCCCTTTTGGCATTATCAAAAAAGCGGGAAAAGTGCAAACAAGAGGAAGGCATATATTCAGGAAAGTTAGAAACAGTCCAAAATGACCAAAATGAACGTTACTGACCTTTTAATCCATTTCATAATCGATTATGTAATTGAGCATAATCGATTATGTCTTACCGTGTTGGCTCCTGATTGGCTCATCCATGACCCATAATCGATTATTGAGTGCCTCATAATCGATTATTCCTTTAGTGGCAACTTTTGGTATTCGCGAAATCGATTATGTAATCGATTATAGTCTGGGTCTTTGAATAATCGATTATCTAATCGGTTATTTGAGATTGTTGAGATGAATATATAATCGATTATGTAATCGATTCTCCTTCCTTGTTCTTTCATTTATAATCGATTAGCCTAATCGATTATGGTTCGTCTGACTTTTGTTCTTTTTCTCCCCCTTTCAATTGTAATCGATTACTATAATCGATTCCTGGTCCTCTGACTTGTGAATAATCGATTATGCCTATGCTATAATCGATTATGGCTAAAGAAATTTGAATTTTAGCACATAGATCATGTATCCTGTTTACACACTTCAACACACAACTTAGGGATAACAAGGGAAAAAATAGTATGATGCACATAAGATATTTCATTCAATGCATGATTCATTAAGAATACCTAATTCCGTTCTTATGAAGAAGAAATTTTCTTTAGGCAATGGTTTAGTAAAAATGTCTGCGAGTTGCTTAGATGTTTCCACAAACTCAATCATGCAATCACCTTTTTGTACATGATCTCTTATGAAGTGATGCCTAATTTCAATGTGTTTGGTTCGAGAGTGATAAACCGGATTTTTAGTGAGGTTTATGGCACTTGTGTTGTCACATTTAATTGGAACAGTTCTAAGATTTATTCCATAGTCATTTAACTGTTGCTTCATCCAAATTATTTGTGCACAACAACTACCTACCGCTACGTATTCCGCTTCAGCAGTGGACAAAGCCACACTGGCTTGCTTCTTACTATGCCAAGAAACTAATGCGTTTCCTAACAAGTGACAAGTCCTACTGGTGCTTTTTCGATCCATTTTGCATCCCGCAAAATTTGAATCCGAGTACCCAATTAAAGTGCAATCAGCACCTTTAGGGTACCATAAACCCATATTTTGTGTGCCAATGAGATATCTCATAATGCGTTTTACCGCTGTGAGATGTGATTCCTTAGGGTTAGATTGAAAACGTGCACACATGCAAACACTAAACATTATATCGGGGCGACTTGCTGTAAGATAAAGAAGTGAACCTATCATACCTCTATACTTACTTACTTCAACCGACTTACTTTCCTCATCTTTATCAAGGTAGCAAGAGGTGCTCATTGGTGTGGATATTTCTTTGGCATTGTTCATTCCAAATTTCTTGAGTAGCTCCTTGCAATATTTTGCTTGATTTGTGAATATTCCTTCTTTTGATTGCTTGATTTGAAGCCCAAGGAAGTAGTTGAGCTCGCCCATCATTGACATTTCGAACTCATTTTGCATTATGTTAGAAAAGTCCTTACACAAAGATTCATTAGTTGCACCAAATATAATATCGTCCACATAAATTTGAACAAGTAAAATGTCATGCTTTTTATTTTTGATAAAAAGAGTGGTGTCCACTTTTCCTCTTTCAAAATCATTTTCAAGTAAAAACTTGCTTAGACGATCATACCAAGCTCTAGGAGCTTGTTTCAAACCATATAGAGCCTTTTTTAATTTGAAGACATGATTAGGAAATTCGAAATTTGAAAAACCAGGGGGTTAGTCCACATAGACTTCTTCTTGAATATAACCATTAAGAAAAGCATTTTTTACATCCATTTGAAAGAGTTTGAAATCCATAATGCATGCAAATGCAAGAAGCATGCGGATGGCTTCTAATCTAGCCACTGGAGCATAGGTTTCATCGAAATCTATGCCCTCTTGTTGATTATATCCTTTAGCGACAAGCCTAGCTTTATTCCTAACAATTATACCGTTTTCATCAAGCTTGTTACGAAAGACCCATTTAGTCCCAATGACTAACTGATCCTTAGGTTTGGGAACAAGTTCCCAAACATTGTTTCTTTCAAATTGGTTCAACTCTTCTTGCATGGCAAGAGTCCAATGTTCATCAATGATAGCATCATCAATATCTTTAGGTTCAATTTGAGATACGAAAGCCATGTAATGACATGCATGTTTAAGAGAGTTTCGAGTTGTTACCCCTTTTGAAATATCACCTATTATGTTGTCAAGAGGATGGTGTCTTGATGTTCTCCATTCTCTTGGAAGATTTGAGTGAGGTGAATCATCGATACTAAGAGGTGGTTGATCTTCATCCTTTTTCTCTTGACTTATTTGTTCCTCAAGGTGGTTATTTCCCAAAAGTTCTGCAAGATCATCAACACTTTCTTCTACCATAGATTTTGGGTTAGTCTCATCAAAAGAAACATGCACAGATTCTTCTATGGTCATAGTTCTTTTATTATAAATTCTAAAAGATTTACTAGAAACTGAGTATCCAAGAAAGATACCTTCATCAGCTTTAGCATCGAATTTGCCAAGGTTATCTTTACCATTATTTAAAACAAAGCATTTACATCCGAATACGTGAAGGTGAGAGATGTTGGGCTTCCTTCCCTTGTAAATTTCATAGGGCGTTCGTTTTAGAATAGGTCTTATAAGGACTCTATTCATGACATAGCATGCGGTACTTACCGCGTCTGCCCAGAAATACTTGGGAAGGTTGGTCTCATTGAGCATCGTCCTCGCTAGCTCTTCGAGAGACCAATTTTTCCTTTCCACCACTCCATTTTGTTGTGGAGTTCTTGGTGCGGAAAAATTATGCTCAATTCCATTTTCAGTACAAAAGGCCTCAAATGCCTCATTTTGGAACTCACCACCATGATCACTTCGGATAGATACAATGTTTAAACCTTTTTCATTTTGAATAACCTTAGCAACTTTCCGAAAGGCAGCAAAAGCGCCATTTTTATGAGAAATAAACAATGTCCATGTATAGCGAGAGTAGTCATCCACAATAACAAGCGCATAGTAATTACCACCAAAGCTCATAGTTCTAGATGGACCAAACAAGTCCATATGTAAAAGCTGTAAAGGCCGATTTGTTGAAACAACGTTTTTAGATTTGAAAGAGGCCTTTACTTGTTTTCCTTTTTGACAAGCGTCACACAACTTATCCTTTTCAAAACGAATCTTTGGTAGACCAATTACTAAGTCCTTGCGAACCAACTTATTTAGATGATCCATGTGAATGTGAGCTATTCTCCTATGCCATAACCATGTTTCATCCTCTTTGCTAATAAGACAGCATGCATCATTTGAAGGTAATTCATCCAAGTTAACCATGTAGATATTTCCAATTCTTTGTCCTATTAATTTAGTTTGTTTGTTATGAGAATCCATGACCATACATTTAGACGAATTGAACACTACCTCAAAACCTTTATCACAAAGTGGCTTATACTTAGTAAATTATGTTTTAGGCCATCGACATACAAAACATTTTCTATGATGGGATTAGGACTTCTACCAATAGTACCAATACCAAGAATTCTACCTTTATTGTTGTCACCACAGAAAACATAGCCACCCTTTTCGGATGATATAGAGGAGAACTTGGTTTTGTCTCCCGTCATGTGCTTTGAACAACCATTGTCAAGATACCAATTAGAGTTCTTGGCCTTCAAGCACACCTACAACACAGAATCAAGTTTTAACCTTTGGTACCCAAATCATTTTGGGTCCTTGAGAGTTAGCTTTGGGTAATACGCCCTTTGGAACCCATGTCTTTATGCCATTCACTTCTTTATTTTTCCTAACATTGCAAATAGAAGCAGTGTGTCCTTTCCTACCACAGTGAAAACATTTGACAAAGGGGCTACTTGATGTGTTGTTTGGACAAAAGAATTTTTTGAAAGATTTTTCATGAACTTTCGGGCGAAAGCCCAAACCAGCTTTGTCATAAGTACCATTTTGATTTCCTAAAAGAACATTTAGATTATCTCTTCCCATAGTAAATTTTGCAAGCGTGTTGTATAAATCCTCGATTTTATTTTTCAAAACCCTACATTCATCACACTTAAAAACTTCATTCTTTTTGTTTTCACAAGAAGTGCATGAGGAGGTTTCGATTGGAACGACTTGTTTTTCTTTAAGAGCTTCCATTTCGTTGTTCAAAATACTTATTTTTGTTTCAAAAAAAGAAATGTTTTTCTTAGATGAAGAAATGCTTTTGCGCAGTCTAACATTTTCATCATTTAACTCCTCACAGGCAATAAGTAAATCATCATAAGTTAAATCAGTTTCAAGCTCAAAATTGTTTACCTCATCTTCCTCATGGTTGGCCATGAGACATAAATTTGCTTCTTCATTATCCGATTCGTCGGAGGAGTTCATGTCGTTCTCATCCCACGCAATATAAGCTCTTCTTGCTTTTCTATCCTTCTGTGGCCTTTTATCTGATTTTTCATGTTTCTTTTGGCCTTAAGGACAGTCGGGTTTAATATGACCCTTTTTGCCACAGTTGTAGCATGTTGGATTGAAGGAAGTTCCTTCCCCCTCATTTTTCTTTTGAGGATTGAAGAATTGTTTTGCCTTGCCTTTCTGTCTCATGAATTTTTTGAACCTTCAACCATTAGGCTCATATTTTCCTCGTTTTCATCGAGGCTATCACATTCATCAAGGTCGTCTTCTTCTTCTGTTTTATTGATACTTGCTTTGAGAGCAATAGTTTTCTTTTTCTTATCGGTTTCCTCATTCTCAATGAGTCGATTTAGTTCGAGCTCATGTTCCTGTAATTTTCCAAACAGAGTCGCCAAAGACATAGAAGATAGATCTCTAGATTCAGATATAGCTGTAACTTTAGGTTGCCAACTTCTATTTAAACATCTAAGAACCTTATTAATTAAATCTTCATTATTGAAGGACTTCCCAAGAGCTCTAAGATGATTAATTATATGGGTAAATCGTTTTTGCATATCATGTATGCTTTCACCCTGTTTCATCCTAAATAGCTCATACTCATAGGTTAATATGTTCATTCGAGCCCTTTTGACCTCGGTAGTACCTTCATGGGTCAATTGAAGGGTGTCCCACATTTCCTTGGCGATCTTACAATTTGAGACCCTATAGAACTCATCGTAGCTTAGAGCTGCAGTGATGATGTTCCTAGCTTTCAAATTATATTGGACCTTTTTCTTTTTCTCGTCGGTCCAAAGATTTCTTGGTTTATTCACCACTGCATCATTAACTGAATGAGTGGGAACAAATGGACCATTTTCCACAGCGTCCCAAACATCGAGGTCTACTGTCTCAAGAAAGATTTGCATCCTTTCCTTCCAATAACCATACCCTTCACCATTGAACAATGGGGGTCTGTTTGTGGAATTGCCCTCATTTTTAAAACCGTTTGAAGTCATGTTACCTCTTGAGGCGATTTAGCCCTTTAGACAAGAGTTAAGCTCTGATGCCACTTGTTGACAAGTGACTTCAAACACAAGAGGGGGGTGAATTGTGGGTGATATGTGTTTTTGAAAAAACTTTTTGCAATTACGGCGCTTGAAGATAAATGACTGAAATTAGAAGCGCTATAAAGTAAATTGCTTGAATAATAAATTCTAGAAAGTAAATAGCAATAAAATAAATCGCTTAAATTAAATTGCAATAAAGTAAATACGATAAATTAAATTGCAATAAAATAAATTGCGATAAATTAAATTGCAATAAAATAAATGCGATAAATTAAATTGTTGTAAGGTAGAAGACAATAATGAAAGGATAGAGAGAGAGCCGCAGATTTATCCTGGTTCGGCCACTAAATACCCTGTGGCCTACGTCCAGTCCCCAAGGTCAAACACCAAGGGTTTTCACTCAATAACTAGCTTTTAAATCAGGTGCAGCTAGAAACCTTTACAAACCAAGAGCACTCTCCACACAAAATAATGGGATATCACCTCCCTTTGTGCAAGAGCCTCAAGTTCAAGAGATATTGTTTCTCTTTAAAGAAAAAAAAAAAAGGATTCACACCCAAGAACAAGAAGAAGTAGAAGAAGAATGTAGCACTCAAGTAGTGCAGATAAAGATTACAAATTGAAGCTCAAAGTACAATTCAAACTATATGATATGTAAAGCTCTCTATTCAAAAAATAATCAAAAGTGAATATGTGAGAGTAAGTAATAAAATAAACAGAGTTTCAGAGCGCAATAGGATTCGTGTGTTTTAGAGTTGCCTTGGCATTCCTATTTATAGAAAAAGTTTTAAGCCCATAGGAATTAGGTTAAGCTCATTTAAAAAACAAGGCAGTCGCTTCATAATCGATTATGGTATGTACATAATCGATTATCCCTTGAGAAAAAACGCGCTGATTTACTTTCGCAGCATAATCGATTAGGGTAATCGATTATGACTTCTCTGTTTTGAGTGTAATCGATTATGACATATTCATAATCGATTATGACTTCCCTGATTTGAGTGTAATCGATTATGACATATGCATAATCGATTATGTACATTTCTTTTTTTTTGAAAACTTAACGGCTATAATGAAATTTCTATTATTTTTAGAAAAAGCCTTTTAAGTTAATGTAATGTGTGTGTGTGATTGATTTTAAATATGAGAGCTTTAGAACCATTTACAAAAAGATCCTAATAAACACCGATTACAAGAAATAAAAATTCCCATAACCCAGTCTTGAAGCACTTGATCTCCTTGATCTTCTTTTCCGCTTTTTGTATACTTGACTTTCCGGTTCCTTTTGTCAATCATCAAAAACTAGATTAATCCTGTCAAGGCATATATATTCACACTTTTGTCATTCTCTGAGGTGTTTGGAGGATATTCCCTGTGTTTGATGTATTGCTTGATATCATGGTACCAAGGCTTCCTGTCCGGCTCTTCTTCCACTACTTGAGAATATGCCGGGCGACTATGGCTTTCTATTTTGACGAGCGGAAGGCATCCTTCGGCGTCTACCTTAAACATTGAAGCTAAAATGGACAAGGCATCAGCCAACCGATTATCTTCTCTAGGGACATGATGGAATGAAAGTTCTTCAAAATGCTCTGCTAGATCTTGAATGTATTGATGATAAGGGATCAATTTGGAGTCTCGAGTCTCCCATTCGCCTCTTAATTGGTGAATGACTAAGGCAGAATCTCCATAGACCTCAAGGACCTTTGCCCTGGCATCGATGGCCGTTTGAATTCCTAACGCACAGGCTTCATATTCGGCCACATTATTCGTGCAGTCGAAGCAAAGTCTGGCTGTGATCGGAATGAAGTCATCATCAGGTGAGATCAGGACGACCCCTATTCCATGTCCTAGTGCGTCGGAGGCCCCACCGAACCATAGGGTCCACTTTCTTGTATTAGCTTGATCCTCTTCTTTGGACAGAACTAAGATGTCTTCATCGGGAAAATCAAATTTTATTGTCTGATAATCCTTGATTGGCTGGTCAGCAAGATAATCAGCAAGGGCACTTCCTTTTATCGCCTTTTGGGTGACATATATGATGTCGTATTCTGATAAAAGAACTTGCCATCGCGCGATTCGACCTGTGAGGGCTGGCTTGCTAAAGATGTACTTAATCGGGTCCATACGAGACACCAACCAAGTAGTGTGAGATAGTAGGTACTGCCTTAAACGACGAGCTGCCCATGCCAAAGCACAACAGGTACGTTCAATTGCCGAATATTTCGTCTCACAGTCGGTAAATTTCTTGCTTAAGTAGTATATAGCATGCTCCTTTCGACCAGACTCATCTTGCTATCCTAGCACACATCCCATGGATTTCTCCAATATCGTCATGTACAGGATGAGGGCTTTCCCTGGCGCGGGCGGTATCAGCACTGGTGGACTTTGTAAGTACTGCTTGATTTTGTCAAACGCCAGCTGACAATCGCCATTCCACTCTGATGGTTGATTCTTCCGCAATAATTTGACAATTGGCTCGCAGGTGGCGGTCAATTGAGATATGAATCTTGCTATATAATTCAACCTTCCTAAAAACCCGTGGACTTCTTTCTCTGTCTGAGGGGCTGGCATTTCGATTATGGCCTTAACTTTGTCGGGATCAACTTCTATCCCCTTTTTGCTAACCACGAAACCTAGTAGTTTGCCCGATCTCACTCCGAAGGTACATTTGGCAGGGTTAAGCCGGAGTTGAAACTTCCTCAACCGGTCAAAGAGTTTCTTTAAGATGGTGATATGATCTTCATCTGGCTTGGATTTCGCAATTATGTCATCTACGTACACCTCTATTTCCTTATGCATCATGTCATGGAACAAAGTGACCATCGCCCTTTGGTAAGTTGCCCCAGCATTCTTTAATCCAAACGGCATTACTTTGTAACAGAAGGTGCCCCAAGGGGTAATGAACGTGGTCTTTTCCATATCTTAGGGAGCCATCTTAATCTGATTATACCCGGAAAAGCCATCCATGAAAGAAAACATTGAGTGTTGAGCCGTATTGTCAACTAACACATCAATGTGAGGTAATGGAAAATCATCTTTGGGACTGGCTCTGTTCAAGTCTCGGTAGTCAACGCAAACACGAACTTTCCCGTTCTTCTTCATGACTGGGACAACATTGGCAACCCATTGAGGATATTTTGATACCGCCAAGAAGCCTGCATCGAATTGTTTCTTGACTTCTTCTTTGATTTTTAAAGATAGATCGGGTTTCATCCTCCGGAGTTTTCGTTTCACCGGAGGACAGTCCGGTCTTAAAAGAAGCTTGTGCTCTACAATGCTGGTATCCAATCCTGGCATATCCTCATAAGACCAAGCGAATACATCCTTGTAGTCAGCCAAAAGTTCGATCATCTTGCAACGTTCTTTGCCGTCCATGGAGATGCCAATCTTAACTTCCTTCCTATTTTCATCTGTCCCCAAGTTAATTATTTCCATTGGCTCTTCATGGGGTTGGATTTCTTTTGCCTCTTGTTCCATTAATCGTAGCAGTTCTGATGGAATTCCCGAATCTTCCTCAAATTCTCCATCAGTATGGTTAATGGGACACTCAAAATTGTACACCAGATGGCTAGTGTTGTCACTTTCGAGTGGGCCACTTTCAAACCTGCATGGTTGATTATTGATAGGTATGAAGGTGAAAGAATAAAAGGTATCCTACCACTCCTCTTTGAGTACCATCAAAAGCTCTTACCACCACGGAGCTGGGTCTGACATGACTTTCATCAATCGGAAGTCTTGCAAGTGTGGACTTTGGCATTACATTCAATGAAGAGCCGTTGTCAATTAATACGCGAGCTATGATGAAGTTGTGACACTTGACTATGATATGGAGTGCTTTGTTATGTCCTGTGCCTTCGGCTGGGATTTCGTCATCAGTGAAAGTGATGTAATTGTCGGCAATGATATTACTTACAATCCCGTCGAGTTTATCTATCTAGATATCTTGTGCGATATGGGCGCGATTGAGCACATAACAGCGACAAGAGGGAGATTCTAGCAGGTGTGCGTCTCAATTGATCAACCACCTGATATTCACTCTGCTTAATATACTTTAGAAATTCACAAGCTTCCTCAACTGACACCTCTTTTTTGTATTCCTTTTGTCTAGTCTCCTCGTCTTTGGTCGAGCCTTCACTAGCTTTTCCTTTTTCAGAAATATTTTGCTTTCGGGCCTCAAGCGGCTCTTTTCCCTGGTCGACGGGAGTGTAGATACGTCCACTTCGCGTCATACCTCCGACATCAGAGATGTTGACGATTGTTGCTGTCGGGCAGCAAATTTTTGCCTCGTACTTCCAAGGTACGATCTTGTCGCTTTTGTATGGGAATGGACTTGGAACTTGAATTGTGATAGGCTTTGGACCGCTGGTGGATGATGGCTTCTCGTCATAGTATATCACCAAGGGTTTTGGTATTCTTGCAGTTGGGAGAGTACCACCATTCTTCCCGCATTGCGCTCTTGATGATGTGCTTTCATCCAATGTGTTCACGCCATTTTCTTCGATCTCGATGAAGTTTACTCCTTGGTTCCCATGGTTCGGCAACGGGTTATTTCCCACATTGGGAGCTTTCTTATTGAAGCTAAGCCATTTTGCATTAATTAAGTCTTGCACCTTATATTTTAGGGTTCGACAATTTTCCATGGAGTCTCCTACTGCTCCGGCGTGGTACTCACACGTGGCGTTTGGGTCATACCATGCTGGGTACGGAGGTTCCACGGGCTTCATTGGCACTGGTGCCAACATCGATTCGCTAAATAGCTGAGTTAAAAGTTCAGAGTAACTCATGGGGATTAGATCAAATTGAACTATCTTTCTTTCTGTACCACCAAATGGCCTTCTTTGGTTGGCATCGTCATTTTGGTTTGGCGATTGTGTGGATTGTGATGGGATAGACGCCACATATGGAGCTGGAGGACGTGATGATGCCCCAGGATTGGCCTCCCTCTTATTGAATCTTTTGGGTCCGTCAGAGGCGGCATTTGTCTCTTCCTCCTTTTTCTTGGTGACAGAAGCTTTCCTTGGGTTAAGAGGGGCCTCAATTCTTCCACTTCTCAATCCAGCCTCGATCCTCTCCCCAACAATTACGATATCTGAGAAGTTGGAGGATACACTCCCAATGATACGGTCGTAGAAGGGAGCTTGGAGCGTTTCGATGAACATGGCCACCATTTCCTTTTCTATTAAAGGCGGTTCTACCTGTGCTGCTATTCCCCTCCATCGTTGAGCATAGGCTTTGAAAGTTTCATCATTTCTTTTGGACATGTTTTGAAGCTGTAGTCTGTCAGGGGCCATATCCACATTATACTTGTACTGTTTAATGAATGCTTCAGCTAAATCTCGGAAACAATGGATTTGGAATGGCTCTAGATGCATATACCAGTTAAGTGCTGCCCCGGTTAGACTGTCTTGAAAAAAATGGATGAGGAGTTTATCATTGTGAGCACATGAGGCCATTTTCCGAACGTACATGGTTAGATGGCTCTTAGGGCAAGTAGTCCCCGTGTACTTGTCAAATTCGGGAACTTTAAATTTCGGGGGAATTACTACATCAGGCACCAAGCAGAGTTCAGCAGCGTCGCGGAGACCGAAGCAGTTCACCCCCTCGACTGCTCTAAGTCTTTCTTCAAGAATTTCCATCTTTTCCTTTCAGTGGTGGTCTTTGATGATGATATTTGACGGTACCCCCTCACCTGCTTTGGGAGCGGGTGCAGATGTATGAACGGGAATGGAAGCGTTGGATGCATGAACATTAACAACAGGTGTCTTTTCGTGTACTGGTGTTACTATCGGAGGGATTTCAGTGGTGTGGTTGTGGTGAACCTGCGAGGTGTCAGCAGGGTTGGAATGATATTCTTGCTCTTCCATAATTGGCGGTGTATAATTAGGAGGAAGGCTGTATGGCGGAGGAGGCTATTGGATTTCTTGGTTGCTGGCAGGTATGTGGTCGTGTGGCTAAGTTGCTTGGCTCGGTGTTCGCCCTCCGGAACTGGAAGGATTCGCTTCAGTAGCTCTTTTTTCCATTGCGATTAGCATTTGCATCATTTTCGCCATTTGTTCTTTGATTTGAGAAACTTCTTCCCTTAACTCGCTTTGCTCTAGGTCATCTATGGATCTTGTTTGCAATCGAATTCTGTAGGGATGACGACGAGGGTCTTTATAGGCTATTTTGAAAACCTATTGTTATTTACAAAAGCATGATGATGTGTGTATTAGTAAAATGTGATAATTATGTATGCATGAATTGGTCGAGAAATTTCTTGATGATAAGCCAATATCTTTGTCAACCGTACGTTAGAAAGTACATTCAACAGTACTAAGTTGTGAAGTTAAAAGGATCCAATGAACCACAAAAGAAACACTTCTTCATTCATTCATTCAAAAGGTAGTACATTGCTTGTATTACATTTGTTGGAACCACAAAAGCAACACTTCTTCACTCATTCACTCAAAAGATAGTACATTTCTTGTATTACACTTGTTGGAATCACAAAAGGAACAATTCTGCACTCAAAAGGTAGTACATTTCTTGTATTACATCTGTTGGTGTTTAGTAACGTAGTCTTTCATCGTCTCTAGCACAATTTTACAATACTCAACGAATTCTTTAATTTCTACCGGAGTATTGAAGGGATCGACCATAGCTTCTGCAGCCTTCAAGTAGGATAGAAAGTCCGCAATTGCACTATTAATCAAGTTAGCCAATTGTGCGAAACGCATTGCCCATTCCTTGGCGGTCTCATCTTGTTCTGCTGCATAGAGAGCAATTCTATTTTTCTTCTGTTTCTCTTCTGCTAAAGCTTGATTCACATAAGCAAGTTGTTCTTCCAAGCCGTTCATTTTTCCAAAAACGTCTTTCTCAGCCTGTACGGATCTGGACAACAGAGTCTTGAGTTTCTGAACATCTGTGCGCGCTTCATCTCTTTCTCTCCTTCTAAACCCCAACTCTTGGTTAGCCGCTGCAAGACACTTCTTGGTTTTGACCAAACATTCATGCTTGTCTTTCAGCCTTTGTTCATTTACATCTAAAGCACCTTTCAGTTCGTTATGCACTTTCTTAAGAGTCTCAAACGCTCTTCGAGTTTCCACAAGCTCTTCATCAGCAATTCTTTTCCACTTTTTGATCTCCAAAAGTTTTTCCCTGACCTCATGAGGATCTTCATTCTCTTGTGGCAGTGTGGGAATTTCCTTTTTAGCCAGTAGAGAAATGAAGGGTAGACCAATAGTTGCTACTCGATCCCTAACCCACTGTCTGTAGGTGTCTTTTGCGCCGCAGCTTCTGACTCCCAGTTCTCTTCCTTTCGAACAACTCCACCCCAAGCTCTGTGGACGGAGTGAGCAATGTTGGGAAAGGTGCCATCCAAATAGTAACAGATGAATGGTGTTATCGACTCAGTAGTGGGGGGCCCATCATGGGGTACCCAAGCTGTCTCAAAGCTAAAGAAGGATTGTAGTTGATGCAGCCGTGAGTCCCTATGAGGATCACATTAGGAAAAGTGCCACAATTGTAAAGCACAGTCGTTATGTCTTGCCATCCCATAATGCACCATTGCAGCCTTCCTTCTTGCAAATTCACGAAATACTCAGCCCACTCTTTGCTGTTTTTCATTCCCAATTGATACATCCGAAAATCAGTCATCGGGCAATTGGTCCTGCGAGGTATTTTGAATACATGAGTTGTGAGCCAAATGTAGAGCAAAGGTAAGCAACACATAAGTTTTTTGCCTCTCCTCTCATGACAGTAATTCATGCTGCAGTAAACATCAGCTAACAGAGCTGGAATCGGACTCTCCATCCGTAGGTAACATGCTAAGAACACATTAATGACCTGATAAGAAATGTAACCCTCCATGCAAGGGAAGAGGACTAGGCCATAAATGGTGAGTGCTAGTATGTCCTTGAAAGTGTCCCAATCTCCTGTTTGTACCAACTGCTGTAAGCGGGTCTCAAAAAATTCCCTTGGGAATGCCCTGCGACCATGAACATTAACCTCTGCTGCTTGCGTTTCTATCGGGTGTACTTTCAACAAACCAGCTACAGTGCTAATAGAAGGAGAGTGTCCATGATACTGGTAAGGTCTTGAGTGTCCAACAGGCAGACCCATAATGTGCTCGAATTCTTCCAAAGTAGGTGCCAACTGGAAGTCTTGGAATGTAAAGACTCTGAAAGGCGGATCATAAAACTGGGTCACAGCTGTGAGAGCTTCAGCTTGAACATTCACATCTAACAAGTCTAAGATCTTCCCATATTGCTTTGCAAAGGTGAGGCGTTGAGATAGGTTTAACATCTGACTAAGTGCTTTGATGCCAACTGCGTCTGCATTCTTGGCTTTGATTGAAACGGTTCCTTTGGCCTTGAAGATTGGTCCCATCTCCATCTTCCAAAGATATTGGCTTATCAAGATAGATTTCCCGACCTATATGTATGCACAAAGATGATGATAATTATATTAAATGAAAACACAATAGTGGTATGAAGGATAAGAATGCCCCCACCGTGTCCTAAACTTTGGATCACCTAGGGGATCTATGTTTCTTTTAATGTGCATCCTCACAAAGGTGGTCAATCTATGTCCTAAAGAATTTAGGCCACTAGGACTAAATCTCCATTCTAAGATGTCACCACAACAACAGGGATTTATCAGATGTGGGTCATCCTTCGAGGAGGAGCTCGTCCTAGCTGAGATCTTCATGATAAACCAAAGGAAGTACATCCGAAGGCCTACCACTACACAATCGCGAATCTAATCCTAGGTTTATCTCTCGGACCCGGGTATAGGGTCATACTTGGTGTGTGAATATTGCGTGTGCGGGGACAAACTTACCTTTCACCACCCTTATCATAAAAATCTGCAAAGAAGACAAAAAAACACATAACAAGTAATGTTGTCTACCCTAAAGTTCAACAAGGGGTTAGTGACAAAGCATAATAAAGAAACGAATGCACAATCTATTTAATTGGGCTTGACTCTCTTTTACCAAAATCCCCAGCAGAGTCGCCAGCTGTCGCAACCGGCGCGAAGGGAAGGAGGTTTCGCCTCCTTTTTTTTTTCTTGCTTTTTGGGAGTTGCCACCAATGTTTTTTTTTTTTTTTTTGAGGGAAAACATTGGAAAAATCCGTTTTTTTTTTCTTGAAAAGCAACTGGTCTTTTTTTTGGAACAGAGAATAATAGGGTTCGGGAGTCGATTATGTCTAGGGAAGGCATGAGAAATTATCCCCACGGCACCCTAAAGCATCCATCTAGGACGATGGTTACCCTGGGACTGTGCAAATTAATACTTTAACCCCTTTTACTTTAACCCATATTTTTTGAAGTATCTTTAAAAATGAGTCATTGAACTGTTTCAGTTAAAATGACTCAAGCCGTAGAATCGACAAGCTGTTGCAGCTAAATTGATACTTTTCACTATAAAAAAAAAAAAAAAACATTGGTGGCGACTCCTAAAAAGCAAGAAAAAAAAAAAAGAGGCGAAACCTCCTTCCCGTCGCGCCGGTTGCGACAGCTGGCGACTCCACTGGGGATACTATGGTAGGCGTGAGCAGAAGACAGATGGCGGTGAGACATTTATGGTGGGCGAAGGTGCGAGGAAAAAAAGGAGACAGAGGGGCGGTGGAGACAGGATAAGGTAGAAGAGCAATGATGAAAAGAAATGATGAAGATGAAGGAGGGGCTTGGTTCGGTTATGAGGGTGAGGGATAAGGGAGAAGAGGCGGTGAGATGGGGAAGAAGAGAGTGGGGCGGCTAGGGTTGGGATAGAGGAGAGGAAGAGGAGAAAAAAAAATGTGGGCTGGGGACCCGGTTTCTGGTGGGTAAGGCGCGGGTCTGGTTAGTGGAGAGGGAAATGGGGGCGGGTCGTGAACCGGGTCAAGCGCGACCCGGTTCAGGAGGTGTGGGTTTGGGCTATTATTTTTCTTTTGGGGAGCCTTTTTCTTTTTTTCTTGGTGGGAATTGGGCTGAAACCTAATCTTTTCTCCCTTTTATCTCTTTTCCTCATTTCTTCTTCTTTTCTTTTTTTCTTGGTGGGAATTGGGCTGAAACCTAATCTTTTCTCCCTTTTATCTCTTTTCCTCATTTCTTCTTCTTTTCTTTTCTTTTCTTTTCCTTTTTTTTTTATTTCTTCTTCTTCTTTTTTTATTTCTTCATTTATTTTATTCCTGAAAGGCAAAAAATTAAATTAAAATAAAATAAATTAAGAAAAAGGGAGGACAAAATTTGGTATTCACAGCTGCCCCTCTTTTGGACATGTTTTGAAAGGAAAGATGAAAGCTTATGGAGCTGATGTATCCGCCGAATCTTGATATAGACAGAAAATGTGAGTGACATGTGTAAGAACCTGAGATGAATCACTAGGAATTTTGAAAGGTGTGTGCAATATGTGGAAAGAACCTAAGACGGTCCACTGGGGAAGAAGATGGGTGTGAAAACATGGCGCTTCCATTGGGAATTAACACATTAAGTGATGGAGAAATGGGTTGATGGTAAATGATGGAGATGAATGATGCTTGCATGATGCATGACGTCCTACAATCCTTAATTCCCTAAGACCTTGATTGCCTGATTGATCCAAAGATGGACTAGAGCGAAACTTGTCTGCCTCATTTTGATAAATCTTGTCTGGAGTGATTCTGTTGGAGCTTTTATGGTGAGCCGGATATCCTGACCAGGCTCCCTTGCGGATATAACGATTTTCACTGGGGATGCTATGATCTGTGCCGATAGATTTTGAGGTATGTCGTGTGAAGGACCTTTTGATGAATTCTTGAGATTTGATAGAAAAAGTTGAATGGAGCTTTTTCCATTGACGCTCAACTGAGAATGTTGTCGAGTTCCTGCAAAGCTTTCGAAATTATCAAAGAAACTTTTAAATGCTTCCATATTATCAGACACATGCTTTGTTTTCAGTGCACATTAATGAAATGCGAGAATGAGGGGGTGACAAAATAATAATGGATAGTATTTATTCAAAGGTGGTTTTATTGCAATAATGAAACACAGTGGTGGGAATTTGGGATAGTGAATATAAGACAAGAGGTACACATGTCATTGAGTAACACTCTTTATATTGACCAACACCAGCCCTCTGAGCGTGATCTTGAATGCCCATCGCCCAATCTCTGAAGATTTGTTTCAGTCTCCAAGGGCTTGGTGCTTTTATCATGAGCTTCTGGCATTTTTTCTGTTTTGCATCCCAACCATTGGACTACTTTTTCTCATTTGTCTGCTTAAGAAGGCTTTTGTTCTTTGACCCTAACTTTGCGTAGGTCTCTCTTTTCGAGTTTTCAACCAACCAGGTCGCTCCAATTTTCAAATTGCTCTTTGGTTTTTCAGTTTAGCATACTTTTTTTTTTTGAGCATTTTTAAGCATAATATTTCTTTACAGCGTCTAAATTGACCGGAAGAGGTAAGTCTTTGCCATCCATATTGGTGAGGATCAATGCTCCTCCTGAGAATGCCTTTTTTACAACATAGGGACCCTCATAGTTTGGGGACCATTTTCCGCGGTGATCTTTTTGCATGGGCAAGATCTTCTTAAGCACGAGGTCACCTTCTTGGAAGGGTCGAGGGCGCATTTTCTTGTTATAAGCTCTAATCATTCTCTTTTGATAAAGTTGTCTATGGCACAATGCAGCTAACCTCTTGCCTTCGACAAGGTTTAACTGGTCTAGGTGGGCTTGGACCCATTCGGCCTCTTCTAGCTTGGCCTCCATCAACACGCGTAATGAAGGGATCTCAACTTCAATGGGAAGGACCGCTTCCATTCCATATACCAAAGAATAAGGAGTTGCCCCAGTCGAGGTGCGAACTGAGGTGCAGTAACCGTGTAGTGCGAAAGGAAGCATTTCGTGCCAGTCTTTGTATGTCACAACCATTTTCTGCACGATCTTCTTAATGTTTTTGTTGGCTGCTTCGACTGCTCCGTTCATCTTTGGGCGATAGGGTGAGGAATTGTGGTGTTTGATTTTGAAGTTCTCACACATTTCTTTCATCATTTTGTTGTTAAGGTTAGTGGCATTGTCAGTTATGATTTGACTCGGCAATCCATAACGACATATTAGATCTTTCTTAACAAACTTGATTACCACATTTCTAGTGACATTAGCGTAAGAAGCAGCTTCAACCCACTTTGTGAAGTAGTCGATGGCAACAAGAATGAAACGATGGCCGTTGGAAGCTTTTGGTTCGATGGGACCAATGACATCCATTCCCCACATAGAAAATGGCCAAGGAGCTGTCAACACATTTAATGAAGTAGGCGGCGCATGGATTTGATCTGCATATATCTGACACTTGTGGCATTTTCTAATGTAATTGCAACAGTCAGCCTCCATCGTTAACCAATAATAGCCGGCTCTCAAGATCTTTCTTGTCATGGCATGTCCATTAGCATGAGTCCCGAAAGAACCTTCATGCACTTCTTTGATTATTGTTTCTGCCACTGCTGCATCTACGCACCTTAGTATTACCATGTCATGGTTTCTCTTATACAGGGTTTCTCCATTCAAAAAGAAACCCATTGCCAGCCTTCTGAGGGTTCTTTTGTCATTCTCTGAGGTGTTTGGAGGATATTCTCTGTTTTTTATGTATTGCTTGATATCATGGTACCAAGGCTTCCCGTCCGGCTCTTCTTCCACTACTTGACAATATGCCGGGCAACTATGGCTTTCTATTTTGACGAGCGGAAGGCATCCTTCGGCGTCTACCTTAAACATTGAAGCTAAAATGGACACGGCATCAGCCAGCCGATTATCTTCTCTAGGGACATGATGGAATGAATGTTCTTCAAAATGCTCTGCTAGATCTTGAATGTATTGATCATAGGGGATCAATTTGGAGTCTCGAGTCTCCCCTTCGCCTCTTAATTGGTGAATGACTAAGGCAGAATCTCCATAGACATCAAGGACCTTTGCCCAGGCATCGATAGCCGTTTGAATTCCTAACACACAGGCTTCATATTCGGCCACATTATTCGTGCAGTCGAAGCAAAGTCTGGCTGTGATCGGAATGAAGTCATTATCAGGTGAGATCGGGACGACCCCTTTTCCATGTCCTAGTGCGTTGGAGGCCCCGTCGAACCATAGGGTCCACTTTCTTGTATTAGCTTGATCCTCTTATTTGGACAGAACTAAGATGTCTTAATCGGGAAAATCAAATTTTATTGTCTGATAATCCTTGACTCGCTGGTCAGCAAGATAATCAGCAAGGGCACTTCCTTTTATCGCCTTTTGGGTGACGTATATGATGTCGTATTCTAATAAAAGAACTTGCCATCGCGCGATTCGACCTGTGAGGGCTGGCTTGCTAAAGATGTACTTAATCGGGTCCAAACGAGATTGGTCCCATCTCCATCTTCCAAAGATATTGGCTTATCAAGATAGATTTCCCGACCTATATGTATGCACAAAGATGATGATAATTATATTAAATGAAAACACAACAGAGGTATGAAGGATAAGAATGCCCCCACCGTGTCCTAAACTTTGGATCACCTAGGGGATCTATGTTTCTTTTAATGTGCATCCTCACAAAGGTGGTCAATCTATGTCCTAAAGAATTTAGGCCACTAGGACTAAATCTCCATTCTAAGATGCCACCACAACAATAGGGATTTATCAGATGTAGGTCATCCTTCGAGAAGGAGCTCGTCCTAGCTGAGATCTTCATGATAAACCAAAGGAAGTACATCCGAAGGCCTACCACTACACAATCTCGAATCTAATCCTAGGTTTATCTCTCAGACCCGGGTATAGGGTCATACTTGGTGTGTGAATATTGTGTGTGCGGGGGCAAACTTACCTTTCACCACCCTTATCATAAAAATCTGCAAAGAAGACAAAAAAACACATAACAAGTAATGTTGTCTACCCTAAAGTTCACCAAGGGGTTAGTGACAAAGCATAATAAAGAAACGAATGCATAATCTATTTAATTGGGCTTGACTCTCTTTTACCAAAATCCCCAGCGGAGTCGCCAGCTGTCGCAACCGGCACGATGGGAAGGAGGTTTCGCCTCCTTTTTTTATTTTTTCTTCTTGCTTTTTGGGAGTCGCCACCAATGTTTTTTTTTTTTTTTTGAGGGAAAACATTGGAAAAATCCTTTTTTTTTTTTCTTGAAAAGCAACTGATTTTTTTTTTTTTGGAACAGAGAATAATAGGGTTCGGGAGTCGATTATGTCTAGGGAAGGCATGAGAAATTATCCCCACGGCATCCTAAAGCATCCATCTAGGACGATGGTTACCCTTGGACTGTGCAAATTAATACTTTAACCCCTTTTTGTTTAAAAAATATTTTTTGAAGTATCTTTAAAAATGAGTCATTGAACTGTTTCAGTTAAAATGACTTATGCCGTAGAATCGACAAGCTGTTGCAGCTAAATTGATACTTTTCGCTATAAAAAAAAACAAGATTTTCATAGTGTATTTTTATTTTGTGTAAAAGGAAATTTTTATTCTTAAAAGAAACTTTGGAGAGATCAAGCTGTAAAAGCTTGAATTCCTCTTAAATGATTAAAGAATCAATAAGTCGTACAACTAAATTGATTTTTTTTTTAAATATTATTTTTTTAGCAAAGAGAAAAAAAAAAAGAAAAGAAAAGAAAAGGGAATTTAATAGCTATTATTTTTTGTGTAAAGGATTTATTTATAAAAGAAACTTCTAAGGGGCCAAGTTGTAGAAACTTAGGCATCTCTCAAAAGAACCAATAAGTTGTACAACTAAATTGTTTCCTTTTATCAAATCTTATCTTTTTATTTTTCTTTTACAGTTAGCAATTCTCTACCAAAGAAAAGGATTTATTTTTATCATTGTGGTCTTTCAAAAAAAAGGAATTACGATTAATATTATCATTTACGTAAAAAAAGGTCTTTTCGAATTTTGGAACCAATAAATCGTTACGACTAAAATGGGCTCTTTTGTAATGAATACGATACTCCGACATAAAACGAAATGTAATTAAATTGATGGGTGCAATAACAGTACAACTATTAAAACAAATCAAAAGGAATATCATAAGGCATATTTTGAAACAAAACCACATTTCCTACCAAGTTAGCTTTTAGTTCTTTTGAAACCTTTATTATTTCACTAACTCTTTTTTATTGCTGTTTTCCTTGTCCATTCATGAGTAAAATGAGAAGAAGAAAAAACAAGAACATGTATACATACTTGAACTTGATTCAGCAAAGCAATGAAAAGAAGAAAAAAAAATTAATGGAGACTTACCATGCACAATGACCAGACCATGTAATGCACCAACAAGGAACAAAATAGGAACTTATGAATAGGGATATCACAACCACCTGAGTTCTTTGGATATTATGGGTTGCAACAGTCATGTTTATCACAATACCACAAACAATTAGACAAAATTTGAAGGCTGAACTTATTGTGTTTTTATGAGTCCAACAAGTTAATGAAGTCAATCACAATCAATTCTAAAAAATACAGAACAATATTCAACTTACTGATGAACAGTAAATCTCACCATGTTGCAAAACACAATATGCATACAATGGACAAATAACAATCACATCTTAACTCAAATTAATTTGCATCTCAAGTCTCCATTAATACACATAGAAAACAAATTATACTGAACAATTCAAACACTCAATGACACCCAAGAGGGCAGCAGAAAGAAATGTCTAAACATGAATCTATCCATGCTGTCCTAAAATTGAAGCACAAAGAAACAGAGCCTGTTTTACAAAAAATACTGGCGTCAACTCAGAAGAGCCTTTGGGCTGATATTTTTATGGCATGAAGATTTATATGTTAGCTTTCAAGGAAAAAAAACGGTGCTTGATTCCGAGTTGTATAGCCAAAGTTATAATTTAAACAACACCTGCTGTCAAGAATTGATACATGAATTTTGACATAAAAATGACCCAACATGTTGAGAGACTTAATCCAAGAATTTTTGTATTAAACACAATGCATCACAGTCCTTTGACAAAATAAACAGAACTAAAATCCGATTTTTATTGCTCAGATTATGAACCAAGTAGCAATAGTGGCTACACAATAAAATATGCATATGATCCATGAAAATCACAAAAGCTATCATTCTAAATCACACAAGAGATGCAACACCCTTTCCCGAGTGTCACATTCCCGAACGTTTATAAGGCCGAAAATATTTATTAATGCAGATAAATAATACTAATAAGTGAACTTAGGTTCACCATGCATTACTAGAACATATATACAGAAAACAGGAAACAGAAATAACAACATTACTATATATACAGACATAAGTCTAATGTATGACTGACATAAGAAAATACAATAAGTACTAGGAGTCATAGCTCCCAAAAGGTACTACAAAAACTGACACAGTCTGGCCGACAACAAAACTAAAACAGCAAAAGAGTCCACCTCCGAACTCAAAGGGACTGCAGAACCGAACCATCGTCGCGTCCATCTGTTCAAGCATCAACAGCAAGTACCAGCAGAAAACATACGGATATGGGTGAGATTCCCGTTCATCAACACAACAAAATAGCAGTAGCAAAAACGGGACGACTCACCGGGTAACAGCGTACCCAACATGCTTACAAGGTTCTCAATATAAATCATGTTAAGCAGTTAACAACATAATAGCATGCTAAACATTTAACAGCATAATATAAGGCATCCTTAAACAATACAGCGATGTATAATAGTAAATGTAAACATCAATAGCCATAAACATCAATAGCCATGCAATGCAATGCAATGTATATGACTCAATGTCAATGTCACTGGGTACTACTCTGACCCCTACTCCATGGAGCTAACAAAACGTCGGAGAGAGTGAATGGGAGGACATGTTCCGGTTTCTGCCAGCCATGAGCAAGATGCTACAACATTCGTAACGTGCACGTATCTGGCTTTACGGTAACACTCTCGACCAAACATGAAAAGTACGGCATCTAGTAGAGGATATCAGTGTATTGCACGGATTCGCCACGACACAGAAGAATCACCAACTGGTCACATGTCAGCCCTTCCAACCCTGATACCTCCAAAAAGACCATTGAAGATCGTCACCGTAAGATTCGCACCCGCATCAAGGTGTAAGCTCAACTCCTAGGCTCAAGGCCTTACAACTATGCACATGAAATGCCAATGCTTACACAAAGCAGATGCGATAAAGCAATGTCTATCCATTAGATAGACCTCAAGGTTCACTAAGGTTCTCTTCCTTAGGAACTACACACATCTTTGTTTTATAAAACATTTATCCATCGGATAAAACAATTATCCATCGGATAATATCTCGTGATTTCTTTGGAATGATCCAGACTTCTTTCAGAATCGCCGACTGTCCCCACAAACCAACACAAGTCTTTTCAGAGTGTTTTGTCCTCACTCACACGCTTTCTAGGAAACTTCCCAGAAGGTCACCCATCCCATAATTACTCTAAGTCAAGCACGCTTAACTATAAAGTTCTTATGTTCTAAGCTCCCGAAAAGAAGATAAATCTTGTTGATATGGGTAGTACCAATCAATTCTTATATGCTTTCCCTTAACTATACAGTCCCATACCTGCATAGCCTCAGGATTCCTTCCACTGTACAGTCCCATACCTGCACAATCTCAGGATCTCTCTCATTCCGGTCATCACAAGACGGAAACAATTGAACGATTAACCTGGATCCGAATCATCGGTCCGTCATCGAACTGCTGTTTCAAAAACCAAAACATTTCATGTTTGTGTTTACGTCTTATGAATTAAGTCTCAAGTCCTAAGCATTATGAGTAAGGATTGAGAATCCTCTTAGATAAGTCTTTGAGCCTTTCTAAGATATTAATCCCTTGTTTTTCAATTAAGAAAATAAGTGTGGATTCACTTAAGTCTTATGAAGTCATTGATGTACTAAGTCATCAATGGTATAGTACATGGTCTTGTTCCACCACATACCATACTTAATTAACCCTTGTCTTCAACTCTAAGTTAATTACTTAACTTAGGTTTTTCACGCGTAAAACTTTACGATTGAGTTAGAAAACTCCTTTTGTAAACCAAACAACTTTTACAGTTGAAAACTCATTTGATTTAAAACAACATTTGAACTACTTACTTCATTTCTAGCATTTTCTGGAACATAAAATTCGCTTAGCGGAATTCCATTCGCTTAGCGAAAATGAGGCAGTAATGCCTCCTTTGGAACTCCTCTGGTTCGCTCGGCGAGACACAAATCGCGTAGCGAAATATATTGTATTCGCTTAGCGAATATGAATTCGCTTAGCGCAAGTTCAGACGGTTGCACCTCTTTAGAAACACCTCTGGATCGCTCGGCGAGACAGAATTCGCGTAGCGAAACTTCACTTTATTCGCTTAGCGAGAATGATTTCGCTTAGCGAAAGTTCAGACGGTTACACCTCTATTGGAGACTTCTCTGGATTGCTCAGCGAGATGTAATTCGCGTAGCGAAATTTGCTGGGTTCTCTGGGTTCGCTTAGCGAATATGAATTCGCTTAGCGAAAATGAGGCAATGATGCCCAACTTAGACTTTCCCTGTTTTTCGCGTAGCGAAAGTAAATTCGCTTAGCGAAAAGTTGCCTCAAAACAAGACATCAACCTTATGGAACCATTTTGATTCTCTTCATGAAAACATTTCTTTTCTCATTTTGAGTCACTTGATTAGCTAGATGAACTAAGGATAAGGTATAAAACATGTTTCACTTTGGTGAAAGCACTTTGAGATTAAATTCCATTTAAAGTCACTTAGGGTTTTTCTTTGAAAAACACAAGTTATTGAAAACACTTTCTTTACATCAAAACTTGACTTGTCCAAGAACTATTCATATCCTTCCTTTCCTCAAGGTCATGGCTAATAGCCAACTAGGAATCAATGTGAAGTTTTACTTCATCAACCAATCAAAGTATGGCTCACCACACTTACACAATCATGATAACCATAATACACATTACTACATCATAATCAAACATCCAAGTCCATCACACATTATGGTCTCATAATCAACAATAAAAAGTCCATACTTGATCTAGTGATCAAAGTAGGTTTTCCAACATACATGAAAATGGTTTTTCATTCAATCATCTCATCATCAACATATGCTAAAACACAACACAACATACCAAAGCATAAACTCATCATGACATTCTTGTTCTCCATGAGAACTTAACAAAACATAAAAGTGAACAACCATCTTCACCACACATAAAAGTGAACCCAAACTAAAGGGTTTCACCCACACATAAAGTAAACAACCATCTTCACCACCACCATCTTGGTGTGATGAGGTTCTTCTCCCCATACCTGTTGAAGAGCAGATTCCCAGATCAAAGTCGGTTGATCGGTTTCTGAACCTCCTGATAATTGACACCAACTACAAACAACCAAACAATCAAACATTAAACAACAATCAAACCAAACTCAACAATTCTCACAAAGAGGGTTTCAGCCACCCTAAAGAGAATAAAGCTAGGAATTGATCTTGATTTTCCATTTCATGGATTCAAAGGCATTAGGAAAGCTAAGGATGAAATCAAGTGTTAAAAATCAAAAATTGATGAAAACACTATTCATCATCATCAAGAACGGTTCGGCCCTAATGTGCTTTTTGAGCTATGATGAGAGTTGAATCATAAGCTCTAGGGTTTAGATAGAGAATGATGAGGTGAGTTCAAAGAACTTGGTCTTACCTCAAAATGATTTTTCTACAATTTCCTATGAATTTTCAAAGTTTTGGATCTAAGAAATAATTTTCATGAAAATGAAGATTGATCTTGAAATAAAGAGATATTCAAGAAGCTAAGAGATCATAGAAGTGATCTTACCTTAAAATGAAGGAAGATTGCTCAAGGAATCAAGTGAATCCAACAAAAACTCAAGCTTTTCTAGGTGCAAATGGAGTTTTCTCTCAAGAAAAACTATGGAGCTTCTAAAGGGGAGAGGGCTGTGCGAAAATGATGAAGTGAGGGGCTGAGTTCAGCCTTAAAACAAGTCACTTAAGGGCAAAAAGGTCATTTGCCAAAAGGGTAAAATGGTAAAAGTGCAAAAGGCTAAGGTTAGGGGCATTTTGGTCATTTTGCATCTAGATTTTCCCGATCATCATGACGACTCTGGCATACTCTCCCAAGTGTCCTGGGATGTTGTGATATCAAGATTATCTGTTGGCAAGTCTCGGTAACTCCATATGTGGCTCCGTTCGTCACCCGATTGAGAATTCCGCCCGAACGAAGGTCAGGAAGTTATTTTTCTGAAATTTTTACGAAATTTAACCAAAACGTAGAGAATCAAATTCTAAGACTTACTGTCTCGTTCACGGGTCTATCTGAGGTCTTCTGAGCAGTAAAATCATACTGTCAGTGTAAAAACGCAGACCGAACTCCGTTTGAGTTTTTGACTCAAAACTTAATCGTAGCTTCCTACGATATCGTCGAGCATGACTATGGTCTCGGAATATTTTATTTCCATTCCTAAGACCTCGAATAAAATAAAGACATTAAAATACTGAAGAATTAGAAAACGTGAAAATCGGGGCGTTACAAGAGACATTATATTCTGCATTTTAAAGTAGTTAAGAGATCAAATAGCAACTGTGGATTCAGTTTTTATTAAACCCATAGTATGCAAGCATGGAGTTTTCATACATTACAGGAGCTATGCGCTGCACTGCTATGAGTACCCAAAAAAACATTGCTTTATTCTTGTTCACATAATCAATCCAGAAAATTCACATACACCTAGTACATTCACAATATACTCAAAAAATAAGCGCATATTCATTTCTATACGCTCATGAACCAAATAAAGCATGTTTAAAAGTTCTTTACACCCATGAACATAAGATTTAGTACATACATTTCATCAAACAGATTCCAAGCATGGTAAGATTAATGTTAGATCATCAAGTTCATCACAGTGAATTTCCAGAGCTATAAAATCAAAACAGCAATCCAAGCACAAATAAGATAATCAGATTCTCTATAAAGTGTATTGAGTGCAGCAAGCACTGCATACTAAAAATTTAACATTTGATTCAAAAATTGCTTGCCTTACAATCAGGATAGTCAGGGGATGAACATTATCAAATAGAGACTTTACCTATTGGCGTGAGCAACAGCAGTGTTCCTCAAAGTCCCTCCTTGTGCTTACAGATTCAGTGCTATCAGCAGTTACAAAAGAAAAATCCCCAGGTTACAGAATGCAATAGCAGAATACCCAGGAACAAATCAAACCCTCTCTAACAAATTTCCAAAAATTTTCAGACCCAAAGAAAGCCCCAAATTTCGAAAATTCTCTCCTAAAATTACAAAGCAAACAGAGAAAAAACAATAAGAACCAACATTCAAACCCTCAGACAGAAATTTTTTCCCAAAATTTTCGTCCCTTTAAATCTTCATCTTCATGCCTTTTATAGCATCAATTTCGCAGCTCTCCCTTCATCCAATTTCCTTCTTCATGATGGCAAATTTAATGCCATTAAATGTTCTTGACATCTCTACACAGGGATTGAAAGGCTCTCAGGTGATTTTCGGCCAAATCAGGGGAGCTCCTCAGACATCTTCTTCGATTTTGCTCAGAGAAGAAGGATGTTCTTCCTCTTCTACGGTTGACACGTGTCCCAAGCCGCAATCTTGGACCCCTTTCTTCAAGCTGCTGTCAGAAAATGATGATGAAGGCACATGCAAGAGAAGCTTGCGATTTGGGATTAGAGGCAGAAGTTGAGGTGATGGGATGGCTATGGTAGGTGTGAGCAGAAGATAGATGGCGGTGAGACATTTATGGTGGGCGGAGGTGCGAGAAAAAAAAGGAGACAGAGGGGCGGTGGAGACAGGATAAGGTAGAAGAGCAATGATGAAAAGAAATGATGAAGATGAAGGAGGGGCTTGGTTCGGTTATGGAGGGTGAGGGATAAGGGAGAAGAGGCGGTGAGATGGGGAAGAAGAGAGTGGGGCGGCTAGGGTTAGGATAGAGGAGAGGAAGACGAGAAAAAAAAATGTGGGCTGGGTCGGTGAACCGGGTCGCGCGCGACCTGGTTTCTGGTGGGTAAGGTGCGGGTCTGGTTAGTGGAGATGGAAATGGGTGCGGGTCACAAACCGGGTCAAGCGCGACCCGGTTCAGGAGGTGTGGGTTTGGGCTATTATTTTTCTTTTGGGGAGCCTTTTTCTTTTTTTCTTGGTGGGAATTGGGCTGAAACCCAATCTTTTCTCCCTTTTATCTCTTTTCCTCATTTCTTCTTCTTTTCTTTTCTTTTCTTTTCCTTTTTTTTTTTTAATTTCTTCTTCTTCTTTTTTTATTTCTTCATTTATTTTATTCCTGAAAGGCAAAAAATTAAATTAGAATAAAATAAATTAAGAAAAAGGGAGGACAAAATTTGGTATTCACAACTATATTCTTAAGGTGTATTCTCCTTATTCTGCTACTTAGCTTCAACTTGTAAGATGTTGCTCATTGAGATATGTTGGACGTGCTTAAGCTTTGGACTTATATAACTTCCTTTGATATCATTGGACTCTTCGTGCAGTCCTTACAGTCTCTAAACTATAAAGACTTATCTTTGATTTATCAATCTGCACACTTGAGCACACAGTTAGCAACGTTCTCACGTTCATATGATAAATTATATATGCAATATTTTAAGCAAACTTATTTCTTTGATTTGTTATTACTCAAAACCACATAAAGTAATTGTTCATAATAACAATTACAACATTTTCAAAGCTTTGGGAGAATAAAGTAGAGACTAATTCTCAGATCCATTCCCGAGCCATCTCAATGTTGCAATAGTGGCTCTGGGCAAAGGAAAGTATGAACTTAGGCATCCATAATACTCCCAGCCAAACTAACAGGCCAATGACTCCTAGATGGCGCTCTCCTCCGCAAGGTATGGTCAAGTGCAACGTTGATGCGTCCTTTTTGTTTCAATCGCGTGTGGGTTTTGGCCTCTATTTGAGAGACAGTGATGGCATCTTCCTCAAGGCTAGAACGCACTTCTTTTCTCCACATCTCAAACCTTATTAGGGAAAAGCTACAGGTCTCCTTTATGCCATGCAATGGATGATTGAGTTGGGCATTGAGGTTGTTATCTGTGAACTTGATGCTCAATATGTGGTGGATAGCTTCTATAATGTCAAGAGGATATTTCAGCTTTTGGTTCTATTATCCATGATTGTAGGAGCTTATTTAGTTCTTTTTTTTCCAACCCTTTGGTAGTGTAACACCCCTCCTTCTCGGGTGTCACTTTCATAACCCCAAACAATATAAAGTATATAAAATAAAGATTTGCTGGTTTACTTTCGGAAAAATCGATTTCTACCTCAAAGGAAAACCTAAGTTGGTCTAACACTAACAAAAGACGTACTACCTAACATACGCCGTATCCCTAAGACGGGGTCTCGTCTTCGACCATCCATACCTCTTCGTCGTCAGCATCGAGCAGATCAAGCTACTGAGTCCCTAAACGACCCAGAGGACTGTTGACAAACATCTGTACGTGTATCCAAAAACACAACATGGTGTCCAACATGTACAGGTGAGGGTGAGAGACCAATATATGAATCCAAAAACAACAACTATATATACTCAAACACAGACAGCAGATTCATATAAGTATGCCTCACATAATCATCATCATGCATAACGTAGTACAACATGCCATAGTACTAAAGTAAATCACAAGGGCTTCATGCCCAACAGTCAACGTTATTTTCAAAACGTATGCATGAACACTTCCACATATATCAACTAACATTCAGTTCTTAATTTCCTAAAATCCCATCACCATTCAAAACGAGCTGATCAGGCTCCAAAATCATTGACCCGCAGGCAACAATGACTAACACCAAAATAGGTAAAAATATAAGTACTTGATTCTCAGGAAATAGCACATGGGCGCACATGTCAGTGGTACTTACGATGTAATCAGTCATACTATATTGTCCACTCAGGGCACAATACGAACACACAGCACGTATGACATCATTATCCATCAAGGCACAATGTTACATGATGACACAAGTCATTCCCACGTTTCATTGCCATCAAGGTCCCCCCATTTCACGGCACGTTTGCCATATGCATGACAAAACCATTTGTTTTCATCAGTTTATCTTTGTTGTATCATTATTTCCTTGTTGAAGCATCAACGCTATCAACCACCACAATATTTTAGACTGTTTAAGCCTTTCCAACATTTTCTCAACAAAAACTGGACACTCAGTCCAAACTCGAAAAGGACACGTAGTCCACATAGCTCAAACCCAAAAATCCCTAACCGATGCACCGGTTTCGGATTTTGGATTTTACAGCTTAAAAATGTCCGTAGAGCCCCTAGGATCACAAAGAATGTCCACCAGCTTTATGGGACCAACACACTAACACGGATCCTTGATCCTCGTGTTCTGTAGAACCCTAGAATCCCGACGTCTCGGTTTCTAGGTTCCGAATCAAAAACCACATTTCTCCTTTAAAAACTCAAAAACTAAAAATCCAAATATCCGAAGCTTACACAAAGCCTTCGGGAACGATTTTCCATAAAACAAAACTCGTGGTTAAAAACCACCTTTTCTCTTTCATTGTATTTCGGTAAAACACAATACCTTGAAATACGGTTCATGAGACAAAACTCTTTCTCTTGGATGAAACCAAATATTTTGAAAAACCATGTTTCCCAAACAAAAAACACTTTTGCTCAAAAAATTCCCTTTTATACTTTAAAAACTATGAAAGTCTCCAAAAACAATTTTCACCCCAAAACTTTGTTTTTCTCCACTACAGTCAAAATTTCCCCATTTTACCCTTTAAGTCAACTTATCCTTAAAAGCAAATGTTTATTATTTTATCATTTTTTTATTCCCAAAAGCCAATTTATTTCTTTTTCCCTTCCAAAGTTCCTTAAAAACACTTTAATATTATTATTTTTCCTTATTCCATGTCTCAAGCTTTTTGAAGCTTTTATATTCCATAATATCATATTCTAACTGGTGTTAGGTCCTTTAATGCAATAATTATCACAATAGTCATACAATGCATTCATACATTATAATCCAATGCCAAGTAATAAAATCAGGTATAAACAGGTAAATTCAAATATAAGCAACTATCAGCAGATAGATGAAATCACAATTATAGCACATAGCTGTCGGAATTGGAATTCCTCAGGTTTGTCCCCTTACCTCTTGGAGTTTCTAATGTAGCGACAAATCTCCCGATCGACTCGAACTTTATCTGATCTCTCGCTCGATTATCCGACAATCACTACACACACACAACGAATCAATGTATTAACACAAAACACAAAGTTTCTCCCTTTCCCCTTTCCTTTAGGGCTCGGCCTTATGCCATTAAAATAGCTAGGGAGTTCCAAAAATTCTCATCTCTTGGATTCTACACTAACTAAGTGTGATGAACCTAGATTCAAGCTTAAAACACCAAAATCAATCAAAACTCTACTCACCCAAGAAGGGGGTAGGTTCGGCCTTTATGTTCCATTGGAGCTAGAGAGATCCTTTGATTCCAACTTTTGATCATAAATCTAGGGCAAGAAAATTGGTTTGACATTAAAAGGATTTTTCTAAAAATTTTCATGGATTTTTGAAGTTTGAGTCAAAACCCCAACCTCCATGAATCAAGAAATCTAAGAGATGAATAGAGAGATTAAGAGAGTTAGAAGAGAGGTAATACCTCCTAGATGTTAAAGCTTGAGAAGAAATGCAACTTGATCTCACAAAATCTTGAAAGTTTTAGAAGAAATTTGAAAGAAAATGGTGGAGAAAGCTTGGAGAAGAAGAAGAAAGAAGATGAAGAGAAAAGAGAGAGTGGGGGGCGTGGGAGTGAGAAGAAAAAGAGATGAGGAGGTTTAGAATTTTAACTTAGGGGTATTATGGTCATTTCACCATGGTCAAGTTGTAATTCCATGAAAGTCCAAGGGCGTTTTGGTCATTTCGCGTCTAGATATTTTAAAAGTTATCATGACACTGGCACGAGTCCCTAGGTGACTTGACTTGATGTGACTTCGAGATTATCTGTTAGCGGGTCCCGTTAAATCCTTCTATAGCTCCAATCGTCTCTCAGTTCGAGTATTCGTCCAAATATTTTATATTATTTTCAGTTTTTAACGTCAAGAACTGATTTAGCCAATTTGTAAAAAATCAAATTCTAAGACTAACGGTCATGTTCGCTAGTTAAAATTAGGTCTTTATAGTAGTAAATACTACTATCCGTGAAAACGTAGACCGGAATTCGTTTGAGTGTTCGACCCAAAATTTAACCGTAGCTTCCTATGATTGCATGGAGTATGAATATAATTTTAGTTTTCCCAAAATCATTTTCTAAAACATAGATAAAAATATAAACTCATTTATATAGTTTACTGATCTCAGAAAGCGTAAAAATCGGGGTGTTACAGGTAGAGTTTACTAGGAGGGAGGCTAATCTAGTTGCTCACACTCTGGCTAGGATGGCTACATCGATAACTACCCCTCATGACTTTGATGAAGTTGCCAATTGTATTGTTGATTTGATTATTAATGGGATGACATAAGTTTTTTTTTTGTCAAAAAAAAAAAAGATAAAATGTAGATAAGATATGATAACATAAAATCAAATCAAATTTTAACATTTTAAAACTAATTAAGTGACCAAGTCAAAATTAGGCCCATTTTTAGATAAAATCAAAGAACTACCACAGAATATCCAACAATTGGTACATAAAAGAAATAGTGATATTATTTGGTCCACCTCTTATTCACATAGTAGGGTATTTTTGGTGAATTTTTTGGTATTCTAAGTATAATTTTATTTTGTTTAAATAACTCAATCAAATGATGATAATCACTTGACTTAACTCATTAATATGAAAAATTTAATTAAGATGATACATCCTAATCGGAGAGGATAATTTTTATGTTAGAATTATTAGGGGTAGGGACGACCACGAGTTACACTTACTAATTTTGAAATAAAATGAGGCTGGTAGGTGTACACCTACCAAAAATTACATCCGTCCCTGCACGTCTATATTATTTGCTGATGATTTGACAGTATTTCATGTGTGAGAATGGGTCCTGGCCTCTAGAATCTTGATTATAGGGAAGGAGAGTACTGTGGGATAGTTGTTGGTTTTCGATAATTAATGAGGCATATCCGGTGGCGAGTGAAAAATGAAGGGGTGTGGTCGATATCGTTTATCAAAATCTCAACCCACGGGAGATATTATTACCTGCGATAAAGTCCACAGGTTCTGGACATGCAATGCTCGGTGGTGGTGTTAGAGAGATTGAAAAATGAGAAGGTTGGAGGAGAGGTAGCGGAGTTAAAAAAAATAATTATGAGATAATAAAAATAAAATAAAATAAAATAAAAGAAGATTAAAAATGAGATAAATTTAAAAAGAGAAAAGGTGGGACCATTAAAGTTATAAAAAAATTTAAGATGGCATAAATAATACAAAATTGTCTTTCTTTATAATTTTTTTTGGTGCTTAAATTGTCTTTCTTTTTTTAGGAGGTGTATCAGTGCCCTTAATATTAAGCAACAAGACGAAAGTGATATATTTATTATTTTAAAATAAATATATTGAACTTTTTATAAATAAATTATTATTTAATTTCTTTAATGACCAGAGTCCTTAATAGATTACAGACCCCTCCTTATGAACCAAAAAAAACAAAAAAAGATTACAGACCCTTTTTATTGATATTTTTAATTTTTAATATGTGAGCGGCATTATTTCATTAGTTGTTTCAGTTTGGGTTTGGGCACTTGCTCTCTCGTAGGATGCGAATTCCGATATTCAATATAAACTTTTCTTTATTGTCAGTACCACGTCGGGCACGCTTGGGCCTCATTTTTCTTCCCTTACTTTTCTATATATGCTCACGTTTCACAACACGACAAACCTTTTAAGCATTTTTAATTTGTTGTCATCTCTCCCTCTCTAATAATCAAACCAAACACCAAAGAGAAACTGCAACTAGCCACCAAAACTTCTCCCCTCTCCACCAAAGATGCAAGAAACAATAGTCCTATATCCAAGTCCAGGCATAGGCCACATAGTATCCATGGTTGAGCTAGCCAAACAGCTCCTAAAACAAAACCACACAAACTCCATAATCATCCTCCTCACCACTGGTCTCCTTGACCATCCCTCCATCGACTCCTACATCCACCGCATCTCCAATTCCCATCCTTCCATCTCCTTCAACCGCCTCCCCCGCCTTGCCCTCAACACCACAAAAACTCGCAGCTTTGGCTCCACGGCTTTTGAGTTCATTCGAAACAACGCCACCAACGTGGGTTCCAGCCTCAACCACATTTCAAAAACCTCCATTATCAGGGCTTTCATCATCGACATGTTTTGCACATCAGCACTAAGCATAGGGTTTTCGATGGGAATCCCAGTGTACTATTTCTTCACTTCAGGAGCTGCTGTTCTTGCCTTATACTGTTACTTCCCTAAGATCCACGAGCAAACAAGCGAGTCCTTGAAGGACCTTTCCGTTGAGCTTCAGATCCCAGGGAACGCTCCGTTGAAGGCGTTCCACATGCCGGAACCAGTGCTTGATAGGAACGATGCTGCTTACTGGGACATGTTGTATTTCTGCACACAACTTCCCCAATCGAATGGAATCATAGTTAACTCGTTCCAAGAGCTCGAACCCGTAGCTGTTAAGGCCATAGAGGAGGGTCTCTGTTTTCCCGACCCGGAACAATCTTCTCCTGTCTACTACGTCGGACCCTTGATTGCCGAGGCAAATGGTCCAACGGATAAACAACACTCAGGTGACATTTTCATATATTCTTTCCCCATTTCTGATTCAATTAGAAAAATTATATATTTTTTAATTTTCAAGAAAAGTAAACTAATGTGTCCAGATTAGTGTTATTTATTTTCTTTAAAAGGATTATAGTAACAAGTTACAACAAAAAAATTGTGAAATATATGTGTACCCACTCATTTGTTAGAAGGAATACATTAGCAAATTATAACTAAAAAATTGACAAATACATTTAAAGATGTAACTTGCTAACATTATAAGTGGGTGAACCTCAGCAAATCTCATAAATATATTATACATGAGCTAAAGTTGAATTTAATTGGTGTCGATGTAAAAAAATTTTATACAATCAATTAATCATAAATTATCACATCAACTAAAATATTTGACTTTTATCCAAATTATCTTAAAAGTCATCATACCTCATGATTTCTAATTAGTTATCCGTATAAAAAAAAATTTACACGGACAGGACATAACACTTAAAATCATTAAAGTTTGGTATAATATAGATAATATATTACTGTTGTCCAAATAACATAATTATATATAAAACTCTTTAAAAGTGAATTTATCTATAAAGTAAGCAAGTAAGAGTATATCTACCCTTAGATTATTTAGTGGATTGAGATCTCTATGTACTTTATCAAATCAAGGGTGATACACCTTTACTTCTTTACTTTAAAAATAAAAACAATTTAAATGAGACTTTTATTATCCTAGCATGAAAAGGTTTTTTTTTTTTTAGAAATATCTGATATCCCGAGGTAACTTTATCCTGCCTAGATGGTCCAATCAGATGGTGAGAACCATTTCACTTGACTCACTAACATAACATATTAAAAATATTTGATATCCCGAGGTAACTTTATCCTGCCTAGATGGTCCAATCAGATGGTGAGAACCATTTCACTTGACTCACTAACATAACATATTTAATTGAGATGATGCATTCTGATTGGATATGGTAACTTTTATCATGCCTAGGTGATCCAATCAGATGGTGAAAATCATTTCACTTGACTCACTAACATGACATATTTAATTGAGATGACGCATTCTGATTGGATATGATAATTTTTATCTCAAAATTATTAGGGAGAAAATACCTTTTTTTTCTTCTTACGATGACTTCACAAGTAACCTTTTTTTTCCTTATTATAAAAAGATAAAAAAGAAAGAAAACTTGCAAAACTCAATTATAAGTTGCCACATAAAAGGTCCAAACCTTGTCTTTCCAATTAAGGTTATGTTTGTTAAAAATTAGCTGATAGCAGATAAGCTAATTGATTGGATTTGAAGTGTTTAATAAAATAGTGAATTCTCTGGTATCCCAAGGGTAACTTTACCTTGCCTAGGTGGCCCAATCAAATGGTGAGGATCATTTGATTTGGCCCATTAACATGATCCATTTAATTGAGGTGACGCATTCTGGTTGGATAGGGTAACTTTTATCCCAAAATTATTGGGGATACCGGAGAAAGCATCTAATAAAATTAGTGGTTAAACTAGCTGATAAATATAAAATGACATAAAATGTCGAATTTATATCTTTTTTAACATAGGTTGATTGGTCCTGTACGTTTATTTAAATTTTCACATTGGTCCCATAAGTTTTCTTTTTCAAATTGGTCCTACACGTTATACTCCGTTTTCACGTTAGTCATTTCCGTCAATTTTGATCTAACGCTGTTAGTTTTGAGCTGACTTGCCTATGATATTAGTACGACATGTGGCTCTTGATCTGACGCCGTAAGGTCGAAATTAACGGAAATGACTAACATGAAAACGAAACATAACGTGTAGGACCAATTTGAAAAAAAAAAAAACTTATGGGACCGATGTGAAAAATTAAATTAAATAAACGTATAAGACCAATCAATCTATTTTGCCCATAAATTATATATATTTATAATATTTATTTTAAAATAATTATTAATTTTAATACTTTTAATTTATTTAAAATTATTTTTCATCTCAAAACTTAAAACTAAATTTTTGATTTTTTTATTAAATAAAATGAGATGTTTATATGATTTTTTATATAAATTTTATTTCTTTTATAGAGCAACATATTCTGTCCTATTTTATATCCTAAATTATATATATATATATATATATATATATATATATATATATATATATATATATATATATAATTAGTGAAATTAGGGATTGAGATTTTTATTTTATTTATGAGAAGATAAAAGAGGAATTTAATTAAAATAATAAAAAAAAATGAGAGAAAAAATAATATGCTAAAATTATAAAGCTTATTCGTTACTTCAAATTGAATATGAAAAAATACTATAAGTTAATGAAAAATCAGTATAAGTTAATAAGGAAAACGTTTTTCAAATATAGCTACAAACTTATCTACTATGGGTAAGTTTGGAAGAGCTTTTGGAGAGTATATAAAAATAGTTTATGGAATTAAACTTATGTAAATAGTTTATGAAAATATGTTATAATCTTTTCATAAGCTTTTTTTAGCTTATTTTCATAAGCTTGTCAGAGAAATTTATGAAAATCAGCTACACTTAATTAAGCTGTTTATTCAAATGTATTGAGTATGGGTAATAAGCTGGCGGTTTGCCTTGAAAAGTTATCATGACTTCTTAGCAATGTTTCTAAACTCGAACAGGAGTTTAGAAACATATTCAATTATTTCAATCAACAAAATTTATGGATAAAATCATAATTAAATAGGCTATTATTTGGAGTCAAAAAAAAAAAAAGGCTATTATTTAAATCAGCAATATGACCAATTCATAATTCAAATTTTAAAACTTGCTTCTCACCTTGTAAAAAAAATTAATGCATTTTGATAAAAAATTCTCGTAAAGTACAACTTAGAACATTAAAATTCATCTCGCTCGTATAACGTAAAAGATAAGAAAAATAAAATGGAATCATCTCAAGAATAAATCATTATATATTTTAAGGATTTAATTGGTATATATTGGTAGTGTAAAATTTTTTTTATACTATCAATTAATTATAATTTGACACATCAAATAAAAGGTTTGACTCTTATCTTAATCACCTTAAAAATTATTCATATCATGATTTCTGATTGGTTGTCAACTGATAGTGCATAATAATTAAACTTATATTTTAATTAAGAATGAAGTACATATTTTAAATTTTGATAGAATTGATTATGAAGAATTAATGTTAAAAGAATTGATTTTAAAAAAATAAGTTTAAAAAAATTAATTTGTGTTTGGTAATGATACTTTAAAAGTGGGTTCAAAAAAATGATTTTGTTTGAATGATAAAAGTAAAATTATTTTTGATGTGTAAATATAAAGAATGTTGTGTGTCTCACACTCAAAATTGATTTTTTCAATGCAAAAGCTAAAAATTCTTATCTCCATCAGAATCAATTATACCTACCTCAGAATCAATTTTACCCATCCTGCTTGTGCCACCCAAATACAAAAACAGTAACTTTCAATTCTTTTAGCCTTGTTTTTGCTTCTAGAATTGATTATGGTCCGTCCAAATTTAAACCAAAAGGACACTAAGAGCCAGTTTGACAAGATACTTCAACGAGTTTATAACGGATAGCTTATAGCGGATGAGAAAGTAGCCCTATTTGGTAAGCGTATCTGTCACGTGTTTATAGCGTTTTTTCACGAGCTTATAGCGTTTTTTTCAGATGTTATTTGAAGTAGAGTTTGAGCTTATAGCTTATAATGTTTCATTTTTCTTTCCCTTTTATCCTTATTATCTTCATTTAATTCTACCTTTATTCTCTTCTCTCTCTTTTATGTAAAATCATTAATGAAGATGTTCTTTTATGTCATTTTATATTTTTCAGCTAGTTCAACCACTAGTTTTATCAAACACTTTCACAGAAAATCAGTTAGTTTATTCGCTATCCACTATCAGTTACCTCATCCGTTATCTACTATAAGCTATCCACTATCAGTTAGCTTATCCACTAACAGCTAATTTTATCAAACAAGCTCTAAGTAATTAGCTTATTGCTGTATTCTAATTTTTTTCAATTGAGGTAAACAAAATATTTAATTTTTGAAGAGAAGCATTATTTCTATTAAATTCAGGTGTGGCGACGAATAATTACTTGTCATGGCTGGAGAAACAACCTAGTAGAAGTGTGGTGTACTTATGTTTCGGAAGTCGTGGATCATTCACAGTGGCACAGTTGAAGGAGATTGCTATTGGGCTGGAGAAAAGTGGACAAAGGTTCTTGTGGGTTGTGAAAAGGCCAACACATGGTGAGGGAACAAAGCAGATTCACGACACAACTACGGAATTCGATTTGGGTTCGGTGTTGCCAAGTGGGTTTTTGGAGAGAACCAAAGAGAGGGGTATAGTGGTATGTTCGTGGGCCCCGCAAGTGAAGGTGCTGAGTTGTGAATCGGTGGGTGGTTTTGTGAGTCATTGTGGTTGGAACTCGGTATTGGAGGGGGTGGTTGCTGGGGTGCCAATGATTGCATGGCCATTGTATGCGGAGCAGCACGTGAATATGCACGTGATGGTGAATGAGATGAAGGTGGCAGTTGGGGTGGAGCAGAGGGAAGGAGATGGATTTGTAACTGGAGAAGAAGTGGAGAGGAGGGTTAAGGAGTTGATGGAGTCAGAGAGAGGGAAGGAGATGAGGGAGAGAAGCTTGAAGATGCGAGAGATGGCTATAGCTGCCCTTGGAGAATTTGGGTCATCCAGCAGAGCACTTGCAAAGTTGGTTGAAACATGGAATGAGTGACATAATCAAATTGATATTCAATTTCAAGGTGACTTGTCATTAGCAGTGTAGTAGAGCTACGCCTTTTTTATCATCTAAATATACTTATAATTTTGATTTAATAATTTTGATTTAATCAATATTTTGATTCCCGCAAATAGAATAAGATTTGGTTTTAGTCCTTCCAAAAAAAAAATTTTTTGGGTTTTGATCCCTAAACGATTTGAAACTTTGAAATTTGTCACTGTCATTAGGGTATCTTCGTTAAGTGATGACATGACAGATGGAATGTCATGTCATCAGTGCCATGTATACAAAATATTAACTTTTAATTCCAAAAAAAATTTTAAATAATTTTTTAATCCCTGCAAAGTTCACTAATTTTGGTTTTAGTCTTTATGAAAAATTAACTTAGAATTTCGTCCTTGTAATCTCAATTTTTTATAAATAATACATGTCTTGTGGGATATATATTTTTCTCTATATTTGTCCTAATTGAGTGAAACCAAATTAGAATTAAAACTGACATTCTCATCTTAGTCTAGTAAAATTGTTAGAAATTTTAGATGTACAAATTGTTACCGGTAAAGATAGAACGTTGCTAGATTTCTGCAAAATCTGGTTGCTAACGACCTGTAAATTGTATCGCATAACTTCCGGTATATGTATCCAAATTGAGCGAAATTGTTACAGCACCTAATTTTTGGACATGGCACCGACGTGGCATGACTGACGTGGTGTTCTGTTTGTCACGTCAGTAATTAATAGAGAGAAATGACGGTAGGACTATTTACAAAAAAAATTGAGATTATAGGGACAAAATTCTACGAAATTTGTTTTTACAGGGACTAAAACCAAAATTGGTGAACTTTGCAGGGACTAAAAACTTATTTAAAAAATTTTGTGGAATCAAAAATTAATATTTTTGTACACGTGACAATGATGACGTGACATTCTATTTATTATGTCATCACTTAACGGAAGTATCCTAGGGACGGAATTTAAAGTTTTAAAACTTTTAGGATCAGAACCTAAGAAATTTTTTTGGAGAGATTAAAATCAAATCTCACCCTATTTGTAAGGATCAAAATATTCATTAAACCTATATTCTTGATTCTGGAATTGGGTATCTTTTGGTATTATTTCTTACAATGTTATAATTTTTCACCCATTTGAGAAGCTAGTTTGAGCCCAACCAACTTGTCCATGATGGAGTGTACCAGTAATGATTATAACACGTCAAACAAATTTGTAAGCCACGAGACATGAAGCATAATTAATTATGCAAATTGCACTATCTTACCTCCCCTTAATCATGCAATTCTCCCCTAATTTTTATTTTCCCCTTTCTAATTTTTTTCTAGATACATTTCCTAAAAGCATTTCAGGAAAGATACAGGAGTTTTGTAGTGAAAATACATATTCCTTAAGTGTAATCAAACTCATGTAATTAAAGAACATTTAAAAGTATATATCCTTTTTTCATTAATCAAAAGCATTAAGGGAATAAAAGCGGTTTAAAGAATGTACTGGCCAAAAATATAAGGTCGGTTAGCTGAACTTAATGAGCGAGACGACCTTTTACTCAGTTTATATATTGAGAATATATATCTTTTTTTTTCGATAATTGTAAATTTATTGAGTAAGCTCTAAGCCAAAGCATCATTGTGCCTAAACTCCCCCCACCTTCTAGGAAGGGTTGGAGAGCAAGCACATAATCATGTGTTCCTAGGCTAGAGCGTCTCCAAAATAGGAGAAAATTACAAAATATACATAACCTTCTGTCAAGTCTCAAAGCCTTTTAATTGCATTAACACCTCATTTCCTAGTTGTAACCGAACAGAAACAAAAGCCAGAATACATAAACAGCCCCTCATGATAAGCTCCCTTTTACTAAAGACCTATTGCAAGTAAAGTTCCTGTAGTTCCATCCATAATATACCATGAAAAAATTAAAGTAAAGAACATCACTAATCCTGTTGAATCGCAGTCCTTTCTTTGAGTCCCCGACTTTTATGTCTTTTGTATTTTGGCAATTTCTTTGATTTTTAATGCTTTGCCATCCATCAAAACCACACCTATCTTTTGTTTTTACCCAGTTTGTGATCCATTTTTTCAATTCTTTGTCTATGCTTGTGCTTTGTTAACGCCATCTCTTTCCGGCCCCCTCAGTTGTTATCCCTTCATTATTTGCACTACAAAACTGCATAAAACACTTGAGAATCATAAGTATATATAGAAAATAATCAGCATTAAAATCCTTTTTATCTAGTGTGTTAGCATCCTATTGAGTGGGATAGTTTTTATGTCCATGATATCCACATTCCTTCTCTTTGGGCCCATTCCTTTGCCAATGAATCTGCAACGCTGTTTGCCTCCCTGCATCTATGTACAAAAGACACCCCTTTTAAAAGTACAAGGATATTTTTTATTTTGTTACCAAAGGAAGCGAATATTCCAAGGACATGACTCAATATTCTTAACCCAAGTTAATACATTCCTAGAGTCTGACTCAACTATTATCTCTTTATCCATAACCCAAGCCTTTTGAAGTGACATTTCTAACGCAAACACTATGACCATGAATTCTGCCTCATTTGAATCTCGAATCCCTATCAATGCCGAGAATATACCTAAGATAGTACCACACTCATCTCTTAGCACACCCCTTATACCTGCTTCCCCCGGTTTTCCTTTAGCTGACCCATCGATGTTCCATTTGAGCATGCTAGGGGGAGGGGGATTCCATTGTATTTGTGGTCTACATCTACTCTCTTGTCTCCATAGTCACACCGCATCAAGGCTATATCCCCTGGATTAAACAGGCTCTCTTTATTCCACCCTTAAAGCCAATAACCGAGTCTCAACCTAATGATAAAGGCTATCAAGTTCCAGTCGGTCGTCACTTTCTCGAACACAACTTGGTTCCTTTGGATCCACAACGTCCACACTACCACATAAAAGAGGGAAATCCATAAGTCCCTCTGAAAATCCCCTGTTATAGCCCCTACCCAGCAGTCAAACCATTGCCCTATTGTTTGTGTCACATGCATTTTAATTCGCCATCAATCTTGGCACTCAACCCATAATCTCCAGACATGTTTACAATGTGGGAAAAGGTGGTCAACTGTTTCTTCATCATCAGTACAAAAGGGGCATTTGACTTTATAGGCTTGCATCAAGTTAAGCCTTTTTAACCTACTCTTAGTATTCAACCTCTGTTGCATAACTAGCCACACCAATAATTCCGCTTTTGGGGGTGCTAGCCCTAGCCAAGACTTTCTTACATTATCTGTTGGAGGGAGTTGATCCCAATAAGCTCTTGAGAAGGATTTGACTGTAAAGTTTCCTTTTTGATCATGTTTCCACCACAGTCTGTCCTTTATATTGTGTGCTAAATTTACCTCATGCAAACACTCGAATAGCTCCTCAACTAAAAGCAACTCCCACTGGAACAACTCTCGTCTCCATATTAGGTTCCAATGCCACTACGCTCCATCCTAGAATCCCATATTTGATATGAACTTCTCCTTTTGCAAGGATATAAGGTGAAGTCTTGGGAACCTTTCTTTTAAGCTTGTGTTTCCTAGCCATTTGTCAATTTAGAATCTCGTATTTGTGCCATCCCCTAGGTTAACCCAACACCCTTCTTTTATGACTTTCTCAATCCCCTCATTCCACCGATTCACAGTCATGATTGAGTTCCAAATTCCACTATTGCTCCTTATAATTCGGTTGTTCTGCAGTGGTTTGTCAGGATCCAGATTATGGATTGAGCAAATTGCTCTTTTCCAGAGAGGATTCCCTTCACTAGAGAATCTCCACCACCATTTAAAGAGCAGGCCAGCATTTTTTATGACTAGATCCCCAACTCCTAATCCTCCCAAGTATTTCAGTTTCTGTATGATTTCCCATTTTATGAGGGGTATTCCTTTCCGGAGCTCTTGTCCGGACCAGAAGAAATTCCTTTGTAGGCTAATTATTTTCCTCACCACAGTGGTAAGCTGTTAAGAACCGATTTTATCAAGACTAGCCTCCCTGCTCTAGACAGGACTTTTGCTTTCCATGTGGCTAGCTTCGTTTGGACCCTATTGATTATGGGGTTCCATACTGCCACAGTTTTTGGATTTGCACCCAGTGGGATACCCAGATAAGTAATAGGAAGTTCCACTAGTTGACATCCTAGTTTAGTCACCCTCTGCTCTCCCCATACTCCATCTTTTCCCAAAGCAATCAACCCAGATTTTTGGAAATTTATTTTTAATCCTGATAGTACTTGAAAGCAGTCCAAAATCCTTCTGATATTTGTCAAAGTCTTTTTCTTTGCAGGGCAGAAGATCAGGGTATCATCCGCAAATTGCAAATGAGATATACTGACCCTGTTCCTCCCAATCCTTATATCTTGGATGACATTCTTTTCAATTGCAGTCTTCATGCGCTGATTAAACGCTTCTGTGACTAATATGAACAGAAAAGGGGATAGTGGGTCCCCTTGTCTAAGGCCCCTCTCCATCTTGAATGGGGCTGTGGGAGACCCATTAACCAGAATTGATATCGTTGTTATTGTTAGACATTGTCCTATCCACCCTCTCCATTTGACACCAAAACCCATTAATTCAAGAAGTTGGTCTATGAAGCTCCATTTAACTGTGTCATAAGCTTTCTGAAAATCAAGTTTCAGCATGGCAACCTTTTTCTTGTTTTTCTTTGCCCATTGGACTACCTCATTTGCAATCAAAGCACCATCTACTATTTGTCTTTCCTTTATGAAGGCCGATTGTGTTTATCTCACTAGATTGGGCATTACCTTTTTGAGTCTGATTGCCATTATTTTAGCAATGATTTTGTATACGCAACCCACCATGCTAATGGGTCTAAAATCTTTTAATTCTGCAGCTCCTTCTACTTTGGGTATCAGAGTTACCCAAGTGGTGTTTACTGCGTTCGGTAGGGTTCCTCTTTCGAAGAATTCCATTACCATCACAATAAACTCGTCCCCCACTATGTCCCACATCTTTTTAACAAAACCCAGGTTGAAACCATCATAACCCGGAGCTTTGGTAGACTCGCAACTCCAAACCGCTCTTTTTATTTCCTCTCTGGTAGGGTTGAGCGCTAGCTCCTCCCTTTGATCCGGGGATAGTCTTGGGAAGCCAGACCTGTTGTGCCTAACATGGACCTCTTCCTCTGTCGCATAGAGATTCTTGAAGTATTTGATGGTTTCTTTCTTTATACTTTTAGGATCTTTCAACACCCTATTACCTACTCTTAAGTTCAATATGCTTTTTCCCTTTTCTCACCGTGGCCATAAGATGGAAGTACTTCGTGTTCCTATCTTTCCCAGATAACGCTTTCGTCCTAGCAATTTGCATCCAATACTTGCCTTTCCTTTTGAGCCGCATCCATAATTGTGATGTTAGAGCTTTTAGCCTTGCCATATTGACTTCAGACAGGTCCTGTTGCTCATTTTGCTGGTCCAGCACTCAAATTTCCTGTTCCAGTTGCTCTACTCTCCTATCAATATCCCCAAAGACCTCCCTGTTCCAATTTTTAATTGGGTTTTTTATATTTTTCAGCTTTGTGTGTAGAGGCATATTGGCGAGATTTTGCATTCGCCCTCAACCATCTTGATAAAGTTTGGATTTGTGAACCAAACGTCTAGTGCTAGGAATGGTCGAAGACAGATGCAAACACTAGAAGGGGATTGAATGGTGTTTGACAAATTTATGCGGAATATAGAAACTTTTTCGCAAGCACAGACGGGTTGTAATAGACGAGTAAACACAGACAGGTCAATCAGACTGATAACTCATCTGAAGGTTTTCACAGAAAACACACAATCATGCAAGATAAGAAAAGTTTTGATAAACACAATTATAAACCCCTTTAGTTAGATGATAGTTAAGACACAAAGTCAAATTAAAGAGTTAAGGGAAAGAGAGATCACTCAGCAGGTTTTATCCTGGTTCACCCCTTAACAATGAGGCTACGTCCAGTCCTTGGCAGCACCAAGTTTTCTCACTATAACTGATTTAGGTTACAGGACAGACAAGTATTGTTTTCACACCTAGCCTCTTCAGGCTCCAGACGAGTATTGTTTTCACACCTAGCCTCTCCAGGCTCCAGACAAGTATTATTTTCACACATAGCCTCTTCAGGCTCAGACGGGTTTGTTTGAGAGAAGTTGTAAAAAGATTACACTTTGCAAGTCTTTCACAAGCACTCAGACGAGTGTATTAAATGTGAAGTTCTAAAAGACTGCGTATTAACTTCAAATGATTGAAGAATAAATAATGAAAAAATGAAGATATAAATGTACAGAGTAATTGCTCTTGATTGCTTTTATCGTTCTCTTGTGTCTTGGAATCTTCAAAGTCTTCTTCATTAAATAGGCTTCAAAAATTTAAAGCCGTTGGACACAAAGTCTGAAGTCTTTGGCTTCTTGCAGATCTTCAATAAAAGCAATAGAATCGTTCTGATCAGCCATTAAAGCATAGGGAACTTCGCTTGTTCTCTTTCATCAGAGTGATGCAGACTTCTGATATACCTTTGTTCTCAGCAGGTCTGTATACGTGCTTTTTGTTTGCAGAGGGAAGACTTTTCCTTTTGGTGTAAGATGCAGTTGTGTTCAGGCAAAGTACTTTGTTGAAGTTCTTTATCAAGGTCGAGACAGCTTTCATCCAATGTATTCTTTAATGTTAGTCTTTAGACGGATGAGTAGCTTCATTAGACGGGTTGACTCTTTAACAAAGAGATGACATTAGTTGCAAAGTCTTTTAGACGGGTGAGTCTTCCTTTGATCAGACGGTTGAAGACTTCATTAGACGAGTGAACTTCTCTTGGTTCAGACGAGTGAACCTTAGCTAGTTCAGACCAGTGAACTTATCTCAGTTCAGACGAGGGAACTTTAGTTAGTTCAGACGAGTGAACTTATCTAAGTTCAGACGAGTGAACTTTAGTTAGTTTAGACGTGTGAACTTAAGCTAGTTCAGACGTGTGAACAGTTCATATAAACGCTTAATGTTACAATCTGCACACTAAGTAGACGAGTTAAATATCACAGACGGGTTCAATTAAATCATTGAATAACTGTTTTAATCTCATCAAAACTAAGGTAAATGCACATCAGACATTTGGAGACTCAACAATCTCCCCCTTTTTGATGATGACAAAACATGTTAAATGATTTAATGAACTTAAGAAAATTCACATAAATCAGTCATGTATATGATTAGTCAGATTAAAACATTGTTCCATAATTATAACATACTCAGACAGATAAGCTTTTAACTTTTTATCTTAGTCTTATCTTAGTATTTTCTCCCCCTTTTGACATTATCAAAAGCAATAGAATATAGAGAGAAAAGAAAAGACACATTATATTAAAAGTAAACATTTGTTCATATCAGACAGTTGTTATATAAAGACATTTTTCATTTAACTTTCTCCCCCTTTTGTCATAATCAAAAAAGAGAAAAGGAGGTATTTGACCATCATTGGCTATGTACAAGGTTCTTTAAAAAGAAGAAAATTACAAATAAGTGTTGAAAAGATCAAAAAGAGCTTCTACTCTAGCTTCTAAAACAATTCTAGCTCTTCTTTCTGCAGCAAGATCTTGGTGAGCAGCTTCTACCAAGGTCCTGAGAGATGCTACTTCAAAAAACAAAGCTTGAAGATCTCGTCTGGGCACAGGAATGTGATCAGCAGAGTCATCAGAATGCCAGGGAAGAGCATAGACAGGTGGTGCAGAAGGGATAGAGAAGGCTTCCGAAATCCGGGGAAAGAAGCATAAGTGAAGATTGCGATTGAAGATAAAGGGTAGAAAGGTGATCTTATGGAAAGAATCATCAGAGGAGTTATCTGCTGGAGGTGAGGGAAAAACAGAGGACAGAATGGAGAGAGATGGATGAAAAGATGCGGGTAAAGGTGCAACAGGAAGTGAGGGATAATCAGGGATTAATAGATCAAGATATTCCATGAAGAAAGTTGATCCAGTAATTAGAATGAAACAAGGTTGTGAATAGTTAGGAAGAATAACAACAGAGTTTGGATGGGTGATGGAAGGATAGGGTGATGAAACATGATAACAATAGGTTCAAAAACACATATATCTCTACAAGTATTGGTAAAGTGAGATAGAGGAGGAGGTACAACAGAGAGGTTAGAGACACTGGTAGACATTAAAAGTTGCAAATCAGACTTGAACAAAAAAGAATTGCCAACAGGTTTGTCAGGAGTTGAATCCCTTGAAATATGACACAAATCAGACACAATGATGAAAGAGGAGGAAGGAGAGAAGTTTTCCTGAAAGGGTGAAGCCTGAGGTTCATCATGAGATGAGGAGGAAGAGGGTGGTGAATACTTGCCAAGGGTAGAGTTTTCTGACATTCTGAGCTTAATGCGTTTAGGAGCCACAAAGACAGCAGGTTGGCTAACTTGAGGGGCTTCTATGGCAGCAGCTACAACAGGAATGCCAGACCTCTTCCTTTTAGGAATAGTGCCAGGACAAAAAACTGGGCGGTCTAAGGTGTGTCCTAAAGGCTTTGGCAGTTGCTCCCCCTGAGCAGGTGCAGTCTCTTCACTAGAGACAGTCTCACTCAGTATAACTTGAGAAGGGGCAGAATCAGAATCTACCACAACAAGATCTTGTCTCTTGGGAGTCAGCTTCCTCTTCTTCAAGGAGAGAATAGGAGCACTTTCTTCTGAAGAGGATGGAGCAGGGGTTGAGAACCTCATCAAGGAGACAGTCTGTTGGGCTAAAGGTCTAGCCATGTCCACAAAGGTGACTTCTTCAGGGACAAAGATTTTGATTCTAAAAAGCTTGGTCAGAAGCATGCCATATGGATATGTAGGAGAGCTAGGTCTCTTAATCAATGACACAAAATGTTTGAAAATGAGGTCATTGATGTCTACCTTGATTTTGTGAATGAGATGAAAGAGGGCAAATGAATCCATCTTAGAGATGTAGTCTCTTGACCCCTTCCTAGGTAGCACACATTCTTGAAAAAGCTTGAGCAAGAAGCGGCATTTGGGAACAAGGTTACTCGATTTGAGATTTGTAGGGTTAGGGTTACCAAAAAGGGCGATGTTGATGTTGCTCTGGCTTACTGAATCTACCCAGTTGTCTGTATAACCAGCACCATGTCTAGGGCATCCAATTACCAATTCCAGAGTGTTGAGGGAGAAGGAGAAGCGTTGGTTGGAAATACGAGCTTGAATCTCCGTGGGAAAGCCACTTGGAGAGTGAAGAACGACGGCGTTGGTCCAGAAGTCAGTGACCAACTTGGGGTGCACAGGCTCCTTCAAGTCGAAGAAAGGAGTCCAGTTGGAGTAGTTGAGCTCGTCAAGCACATCTAAACCCGACCGACTTAGAGCCGAAAGGTCAATAAGCTTCCCTGGGATGATTTTGTGAACAACTTCAACATCAAGGTCGTAACGCTTAGCAATGACATCAGCAGAGAGTTGCTTTGGGGGTGCCATTTCAGAGAAGTTAGGGTTAGAGAAGTTTGGGAGTTAGAGAGTGAGTGAAGAGGGAAGAAGACGAAACGAGAGAGAAATAAAGAGAGTGATTTTGAAAAACGTACGGATGGAGATTTTAAAAGGAAAAAAAAAAAGGACGGTTCAGATTTAAAGTGAGACAAAAACATCCACGTACACATTTTGCCTCAGATAATGAAACGACACTTAAAAGAAAATGAAATACCCATTTAAAAAAGAATTTTTAAAAGAAGAGCGAATGACTCATAAGGTCAGACGATTAAACATAGACGGGTATCATAAAAACTCATCAGACAGGTTATTCATCAAAGCAATGTATATTCAAGTTGTCTCTTATAAACTTAAACCTATCCTCAACTAATGGTTTTGTAAAGATATCTGCCCATTGATTTTCAGTTTTAACAAACTTAACATCAAATACACCTTTTTGAGCATAATCTCTTATGAAGTGATGTTTGATTTCTATGTGCTTAGCCTTAGAATGTTGTATGGGATTCTTGGTTAAGCAAATAGCACTAGAATTATCACACCAGACAGGTATATTATGCTCAAATATAGAGTAATCTTCTAGTTGATGTTTTACCCATAATAGCTGTGAGAAGCAACTTGCAGCAGAGACATATTCTGCTTCTGCAGTTGAGAGGGCGATAGTCGTCTGTCTTTTGCTTGACCAGGAGATTAAGTTTGCTCCAATGAAGTGACATCCTCCACTGGTGCTTTTCCTTTCAAGTCTATCTCCAGCAAAGTCAGCATCACAAAAACCAACTAATCTGTAATCTTGTGTTCTCAAATACATTAAACCAAGATTAGTGGTTCCAAGCAAATATCTAAATATTCTTTTAACAGCCTTAAGATGAGATTCTTTGGGATCAGATTGGAATCTAGCACACATACAGACACTAAATTGAATATCAGGTCTGTTAGATGTTAAGTAAAGAAGAGATACAATCATACCTCTGTAGACAGTTTGGTCTATCTTTTTACCTTCATCAGCTTTGCTTAGATTAGCATTAGTTGCATTGGAGTTTTCATGATCTTTGAGCTATCCATTTTGGACTTCTTTAGAATCTCCTTGATGTACTTTTATTGATGGATGTAGATTCCATCACACGTCTGCTTGATTTGCAGTCCAAGGAAGAACTTCAATTCTCCCATCATGCTCATTTCAAATTCTGCTTGCATCAACTTAGAGAATTCTTTGCACAATTTTTCATTAGTAGCTCCAAAAATAATATCATCAACATATATTTGAACTACTATGAAGTTATCTTTTGAGCATTTCTTAAACAAAGTTGTATCAACTTTTCCTCTTATAAAACCATTATTCATAAGAAAAGAACTAAGTCTATCATACCATGCTCTAGGCGCTTGTTTTAAACCATATAAAGCCTTTTTAAGTTTGAAAACATAATCTGGTTTTTCATTATCTTCAAAACCAGGAGGTTGTTTAACATAAACTTCTTCTTCAATTATTCCATTTAAAAAAGCACTTTTTACATCCATTTGAAATAGAGTAATTTGATGTTGTGCAGCATATGACATGAGTATGCGAATAGCTTCTATTCTAGCTACAGGTGCAAAAGTCTCAGTATAGTCAATACCTTCTTGTTGGTTGTAGCCTTGAGCTACTAACCTTGCTTTGTTTCTGACAACTTTGCCATCTTCATCTAGCTTGTTTCTGAAAACCCATCTTGTTCCAATAACAGACTTGTCTGTGGGTTTGGAGACAAGTTTCCAGACATCATTCCTTTTGAACTGATTAAGTTCTTCTTGCATGGCAAGAATCCAGCTTTCATCTTCAAGAGCTTCCTCAATATGCCTTGGTTCAATTTCAAATTAAAAGGCCATATTGCTTGACTCGATTAAGACAAATCTGGTTCTAACACCTTCAGAGGGACTTCCAATGATAAGATCTTCAGGATGATGAGCTTTGAACTTCCAGTCTCTTCTGAGATCATCATTTTGATGTTGATCTGACTGATGACTTGTCTGCTCCACTTGTCTGACAGATTCCTCAGCAGATTCCATTTTTGATACGTCTGGCTGTTGACTCGTCTCCTGGGTAAGATCAAGTCCTGCAAGATCGTCTCCTAGATCTGATAGTTCCCTATCAGTCTTTAGATTATCATTGAATTTTACATGAATGGATTCCTCAACAACAAAGGTTCTAGAGTTAAAAACTCTAATGCTTTAGACACTTCAGAATATCCAATGAAGATACCTTTGTCTACCTTGGAATCAAACTTTCCAAGTTGATCCTTGGTATTCAAGATGAAGCATTCACATCCAAATGCATGGAAATAAGATATGTTGGGTTTTCTATCTTTCCACAATTCATAAGGAGTCTTCTTTAGGATAGACCTTATAAGTATTCTATTTTGCACATAACATGCAGTGTTTACTGCTTCAGCCCAGAAGTACTTAGGGAGATTATTTTCATTGAGCATTGATCTAGCCATCTCTTGCAAAGATCTGTTCTTTCTCTCAACCACTCCATTTTGCTGTGGAGTTCTTGGTACAGAGAAGTTGTGAGAGATTCCATTCTCTTCACAGAACAGTTTGAATTGCTCATTTTCAAATTCTCCCCCATGATCACTTCTAAGGGTAGAAATACAGAAACCTTGCTCATTTTGTACTTTCTTACAGAATACAGAGAAGGCCTTAAAAGACTCATCCTTGTGGGTTAAGAAAAGTACCCAAGTAAATCTAGAATAGTCATCAACAATGACAAATCCATATTTTCTTTCAGCTAAACTGGCAATATTAACTGGTCCAAACAGATCCATGTGTAACAACTGAAGAGGTCTAGAGGTTGATATAATTTTTTTTGATTTGAAACTTGATTTTACTTGTTTACCTCTCTGACATGCATCACATAAGACATCTTTCTTGAAACTGATATCAGGCAATCCTCTCACAAGGTTACCCTTTTTTAATTTCGAAATAAGTTTCATACTAGCATGTCCTAGTTTCTTATGCCATAACCATCTTTCATCCTCTCTAGACATCAGACAGGTTACACTTTGATCTGAGAGTTCAGTTAGCTCAATCTTATAAAGATTTTGCTGTCTATTAGCTGAGAAGAGGGTCTTGCCACTCTTGTCTTTGACTATGCATTTATTCTTAGTGAAGGAGACGTCAAATCCACTATCACATAATTGACATATGCTAAGTAAATTGTGTCTTAGTCCTTCAACCATGAGCACATTTGAGATAGAGGGAAGAGGGGGTTTACCACCAATTGTACCAACACCAATTACTCTTCCTTTTTGATTGCCTCCAATAGCAACAAATCCACCATTCTTAGACTGGAGATCTTGGAACATAGACCTTTCTCCTGTCATATGTCGCGAGCAGCCACTGTCTAGGTTCCAGTAGAGGCGTCTGCTTTGTCCTATTAAGGATGTCTGCAACAGAAATTATTTTATCTTTAGGTACCCATATTTTTCTGGGTCCTTTTCTGTTAGTTCTAGGAGTCTGTGAAGACTTCCTCTTTTTCTTGTGAAAACACTTAGACATAACATGTCCAGCTTTTCCACAGAAGTTGCAGACGGGTCTAAGTCTAACTAGAATGGGTTTAACATAGACAGTTAAAGATTTTGTTGATACTTTATGATCAGCTTGATGATCATATCCAATGCCTTCTTTATTAAGAGAGTGTCTCTGACATCCTAGCAGTTTTGTCAGATTATCTCTGCCATTAACAAATCTAGCAAGATCAGAAGTGAGCTCCTTCACTTTCTGTTGAAGTGTGAACACTTATTCAGAATGTGATGTTTCACTTGAGATCGAAGCTTCATCAGACTTTTCAGTCCTTAGCTGGCTATTCTCTTTGGCCAGCATCTCACACTCTTGAGATTTTTGTTTATGCTCACTGAGGAGTTTAACATAATCTCTCTTGAGGGATTTGAAGGCCTTAGATAAGCCTTTGGTTTCCTCTACCAGCTCATCATAAGCATCATGCAATTCCTCAAGTTCAGAATGTACCTCAGTTTCAGGTTCGGAATCTGTATTGGCCATCAGATAGAGATTGGCTTCCTCTTCTGTCTCTTCTCCTTTAGAAGATGAGCATTCAAGATCTTCCCATGTGGCCATCATTCCTTTCTTCTTCTTTCTGAAGAACTTCTTTTTGGAAGCTTTCTTCAAAAGAGGGTATTCAGGTTTGATGTGACTAGGCTTCTTGCACTCATAGCAGACAACTGGACTTTTGTCTGTTGATGTGGATTCTTTGTGAGATTTTCTGAAAGGCTTCTCCTTTCTGAACTTCTTCTTTCTCCAGAGCTTTTTCATCTTTCTGGTCATGAGAGAAGTCTCTTCATCATCATCAGAATCCTCATCATCAGACTCGTCTATGTCACAGTCAGACTCGTCTGTCTTTGAAGCTTTTAAGGCTTTAGCTGCCTTTAGATCACCTTTAAGAGCAATGGCTTTGCTCTTTTTGATTGACACATCTTCATTGAGCTCTTGCTCATGAACAGTGAGTGTGCCAAGAAGTTCATCCATAGTAAAGGAGGTGAGATCCTTAGCTTGAGAAATAGCAGTGACAAGAGGTCTCCACTGCCTTGGAAGACTTCTGAGAATCTTAGCAACTTTCTCAGCATTTGTATATGTTTTACCAAGAGATTTCAAACCATTAGTAATAGTTTGGAATCTACCAATCATTTGAGCAACAGATTCACCTTCATCCATGGTGAACAGTTCATATTTTCTAACAAGAATAGAAATTTTAGATTCTTTTACCTTTGCAGTACCTTCATGTGTGACAGATAAGGAGTCCCATATTTCTTTAGCAGAATCACAAGCACATACCTTTTCAAACTCTTCTGGACTGAGAGCACAGATTATAGCATATTTGGCTTTATGGTTTAGATTCCATATTGTCTTTTCTGCAGGTGTCCACTGAGCCTTGGGCTTGCTGAGCCATCACTATTTTGAGGAGTGTAAGGTCCATCAGTAATGACATCCCATACATCATAATTTGTTGACAAGATGAACCAGTGAAACCTTTCTTTCCAGTAGTTATAATTTGAACCATTGAAAAAGGGAGGTCTGGTCATAGAGCCTCCTTCAGGTTGGGGGTTCCTACTTGAGCTTGCTCCAGAATACATTGTCTATTCTTCAGGATCTTTTCTCTACACTGTTAGATGTTCAACCCAGAGGCTGAGCTCTGATACCAACTGAAATAGACAGATGCAAACACTGGAAGGGGGGTTGAATGGTGTTTGACAAATTTATGCGGAATATAGAAACTTTTTCGCAAGCACAGACGGATTGTAATAGACGAGTAAACACAGATAGATCAATCAGACTGACAACTCGTCTGAAGGTTTTCACAGAAAACACACAATCATGCAAGATAAGAAAAGTTTTGATAAACACAATTATAAACCCCTTTAGTTAGATGATAGTTAAGACACAAAGTCAAATTAAAGAGTTAAGGGAGAGAGAGATCACTCAGCAGGTTTTATCCTGGTTCATCCCTTAACAATGAGGCTACGTCCAGTCCTTGGCAGCACCAAGTTTTCTCACTATAACTGATTTAGGTTACAGGACAGACAAGTATTGTTTTCACACCTAGCCTCTTCAGGCTCTAGACGAGTATTGTTTTCACACCTAGCCTCTCCAGGCTCCAGACAAGTATTATTTTCATACTTAGCCTCTTCAGGCTCAGATGGGTTTGTTTGAGAGAAGTTGTAAAAAGATTACACTTTGCAAGTCTTTCACAAACACTCAGACGAGTGTATTAAATGTGAAGTTCTAAAAGACTGCGTATTAACTTCAAATGATTGAAGAATAAATAATGAAGGAATGAAGATATAAATGTACAGAGTAATTGCTCTTGATTGCTTTTATCGTTCTCTTGTGTCTTGGAATCTTCAAAGTCTTCTTCATTAAATAGGCTTCAAAAATTTTAAGCCGTTGGACATAGTCTGAAGTCTTTGGCTTCTTGCAGATCTTCAATAAATGCAATAGAGTCGTTCTGATCAGCCATTAAAGCATAGGGAACTTCGCTTGTTCTCTTTCGTCAGAGTGATGCAGACTTCTGATATACCTTTGTTCTCAGCAGGTCTGTATACGTGCTTTTTGTTTGCAGAGGGAAGACTTTCCCTTTTGGTGTAAGATGCAGTTGTGTTCAGGCAAAGCACTTTGTTGAAGTTCTTTATCAGGGTCGAGACAGCTTTCATCCAATGTATTCTTTAACGTTAGTCTTTAGACGGATGAGTAGCTTCATTAGACGGGTTGACTCTTTAACAAAGAGATGACGTCAGTTGCAAAGTCTTTTAGACGGGTGAGTCTTCCTTTGATTAGACGGTTGAAGACTTCATTAGACGAGTGAACTTCTCTTGGTTCACACGAGTGAACCTTAGCTAGTTCAGACGAGTGAACTTATCTCAGTTCAGACGAGTGAACTTTAGTTAGTTCAGACGAGTGAACTTATCTTAGTTCAGACGAGTGAACTTTCGTTAGTTCAGACGTATGAACTTAAGCTAGTTCAGACGTGTGAACAGTTCATATAGACACTTAATGTTATAATCTTCACACTAAGTAGACGAGTTAAATACCACAGACGGGTTCAATTAAATCATTGAATAACTGTTTTAATCTCATCAAAACTAAGGTAAATTCACATCAGACATTTGGAGACTCAACAGGTCGAGGGCCCCAATTAACTTTTTCACAATCTACCTGCAAAGGGGCATTGATCTGACACTGATCTTTTTAGTCCCCACAGTTTCATTTCCCTATAAAGGTCTAACCACTCTGTGTCCACGAAAACTCTATCAATACGACTTGCCGAATTGTTTCAGTACCAGGTATATTTCCTACTTAGCAAGGGTAGATCCACCATATCCATGGTTGAGTGCCAATGCTGGAAGTCCCTCATGCTTGCAGATATTATGGTATTTCCTTTTCTTTCTTCAGGTTTTAGAACTTCGTTAAAGTCACCCAGTACCATTACTGGATGTGCCACCCCTTCCTTTAAAGCTATTATTTCACTCCAAAGCTCACCTCGCCCATCCCTAGTTGTAGGCCCATAAACAAAAATAAATGCAACCAAGAGAATATATATCTCTTGAGCCAAGAATATTCTTGAGCCAAGAATAGATACTCAGCTAATACAAACATTGAGACCGAAGATATACATCTCAGCATATTATGACTTGGTCAAAGCTGACTTGGTCAAAATATAAATGCACCCTTACCCACTTTCCCACTAAGAGATAACTATCCACTCTCCCGCTAAGGGATCAGATACACTAATATTATAAATAAAGGGGTACACTATGGGTACCTTCATCTTCGAATGGAACGTAGAACTATGTTAGCTTTGATTCCCACTTGGAATATATAGAAACAGAATATCATATTCTAATGTCAAGCTATATCCACAAATGATCCTTACAATTCATACTTAGAAATATTTATGATACTCAGTTTCAGTCATATTCCAATTAAACGGATTTTGGTAGGAACATTTGACGCCCACCATGGGGCCAAGGAAAACTTTTCCAGGACACACAGTCAATTTCATTTGGTGAACCCATTAACAAGTCTATCAAAAAATACGGGATTAGAGAGCCTTTTTTGATTTGGCAGTGATGAAATTAAGGGAAGAATACATTATCCTTATTTACTTTCGTCCATTGTCAAAGTGATTGTGTGCACTAGTTATCGAGTCATTGATATCGTGCCCTGTTTGAAATTAAATTTTCAATTGCCATCTGTGAACATCTAATTTTGTCCGGCTAAAATAAAATAATAAGTTTTGAAATTTGATTAAAGAACATCATGAGCAGGCCCATTGGACCTTGGGCTAAAATAAATAAAGGAGCAATAGCATTTACAATAATAAAATAATAAATAAAATATTGTTTGCTCAAAAAATGGAAAGTTTTCAAAAAATTGATCCTCATCAAATTGATTTGATAATAATAAGATAAGTTGAATTTTTCCAATTTTTATTTGAATAAATTGATTTAATTGAGATTGATTCCATAATTGAACAAAGCTAAGAAGGAAAGTTTTCAAATAAAAAGAGGTGATTAATTGACTCAATCAAATTGATTTGACTCTAAGGAGTTGGTTGTGATTTAAAATTGAAATAAAATTTCCTAATTAGAAAAGCCTAAATGGTGATTATAAATAGGAGAATAGAAAAATTCGAAGAGGGGGAAGCATATATAGAAAAAATGCGGGAGAGGAAAAAGTTCCCATTTGGTTCAATACAACCAGAGTTCTTTTTCTTCTAGCCACCAGACATTCTTCCCCTTTGCTCCTTCAACATCAATGGCCTGAATTCTGAGAAGAAATCACACACCATAGAGCCCCTCGGCCTACACGCGTAGTGGAATCCTCTGCCACGTCACGTCGTTAGCTCCGCCGCATCATGCCGTCAGCTCCTCCGCGTACAACACTAGTAGACACGCCGCGAGCAGAACTGCGGGCAGCCTTAATGATGCCGCTCCGGCGTCCATCTTTGCCCAATCGCAGATAGTCGTGCTTGCCGCCATACGCCATGCCGCCACCAGCTTCAGGCGCATCTTTTGGTCACTCTCTCCCAGGCCTCACGTGACTTCTCTGGAAAAAAAAAAGGTTCAAAAGCTTCACGAGGTAGTTTATCAAAAAAGAAGCTTCACAAGGTTCAGTATTTTGGGTTAATAAAGAAGCACTTTTTTTTCTTTCTATTTTATATTTGTTATAATTTATATAATTTCTGAATTTTTTTAATTGTTTGTAAGTTTGAAAATATAACCGTTGTGCCTTTTGTGAATTTGTCTCATGCCTGTATTTTGTGTTTTTAGAACATTGTCTGGGTGGCAGGCTCCTTATTGTTTTTTCTAAGAAATTCTTCAAAAGTTATTGCCATTATTTTTAATATAAAGAAAAAGAATACTTATTCTTCAAAATAAATGCTTATGCACATGTCTAAATTAAAAATAAATATACATAAATAAAAATGATTTGTTGAAATTAAAGTTTTATTGAGATGCGACATCTTGTTAACTTTTGATTTTAGAACACCTCAGTTTAAAAAGTAATAAATTAAATTAACTTATTTAAAATAAAAAGGGTAAACTGATATGCGACATCTTGTTAACCCTTAGTGTTAGGATACCTGAGTTGTGACAACTTAGTTATTTTAAGCTTTTAAAAAATAACAAAACTAAATTAACTTCTTTTAAATAAAATGGGTAAACTGAAATGCGATATCTTGTTAACCCTTTGATCTTAGGACACCTAAATTGTGACAGCTTGGTGATCCTAAGCTTTTAAAAAATAAAAAAAATTAATTAATTTCTTTAAAATAAAAAGGGTAAATTGAGATGTGACATCTTGTTAATCCTTGATTTTTGGACACCTGAGTTGTGACAGCTTGATGATCTTGAGCTTTTAAAAAAAAATAAAAATAAAAAATTAATTTCTTTAAATAAAAAGGGTTAACTGAGATGTGACATCTTGTTAACCCTTGTTTTTAGGACATCTGAGTTGTGACAATTTGGTGATTCTGAAATTTCTCTATCAAAGTTTAATTCAAAAAATAATTAAAATCAATCAACCCAACAAACATATTTCATTAGAACTACATGGCTTTGAATTTTCCATTGCACCGGGGAATACGTAAGAGCAGAATCAATCATTCTGTCAAGCCAAAATTAAATTTTCATAATTTTTGTGTTCATTTTATTTTCAAGTTTTAAAATAGGTAAGATTAATATTTTCAAAGTTACATAAGAATTTGCACAATTAACTTAAGGTATCGCTCTTAGAACAGGCGATGTAGGGTGCTAATACCTTCCTTATTCGTAACCGACTCCCAAACTCAAACTCTTCTTTTTTAAAAGACCAGTACTTTCCCTTAAAGTAATGGGTTTTCCAATATTTTCCCAAAAATAAAATTGGTAGAGACTCCTTTAAATCATATAATCTTTTTTCGCGGCGTCCGGACAGGACTGTCGTGACAGCTGGCGACTCCGTTGTGTACATTAGAGAGTCAGGCCTATCATAATTAGTTGTGCATTTTTTTAATAACTTTTTGTATTTATTTTACCCATTTGTTTGTTGTTTTGTATTTTTTTAAATATAAACTTGTTTTTATATGTGCTCTTGTAATCATAAGGTACACTTACACTTTTGCCTCACTGGGGTCATTCACCATATATACATCTGCCCACATATGACTGGGACTACAAATCTTTTGCATAGCCTAATCAAGTGATAGAACCGGCATTGGTTCCTTGAATTGTCTACCTTTCTATTGGAATAAAGGTCTTGGCTAACTTGGACCATATATATATATATATATATATATATAAAAGAAATCGGAAAGGCGGTAGTCCGCACTAAACCGGTGAGGGGAGAAGAAGAAGATGAATTGAAAACAAGTTTATTTCAGAAGAAGTTTGATTACAAGATTGAAGAGAAAGATTGGAAAAGGGGGATGGGGAGCTTACAGAGAATCACTCAGAGCCTCTCTAAACTCTCTATCTAGAAACGAAAATGAGACTATTTGAAAGGGTGCCTTGCAACATGGCAAAAGGCCCTTTAAATAGAAAATGAAAGTGACTGGTTTGAGCAATAATCGGTAATTTGATCGGAACTATTACAATAATTGATGAACAATACCAGTAACTTGACTGAAACTATTACAATAATTGATTAACAGTATGGGTAACTTGATCGGATCTTGTTTTAGTCTTCATTGAGGTCTATTACAAAATAATCGTCTTCGTTTTGATAAAAATCATCTGAAAATGATGATTTATCAGAGTTGTCAATTCTGGAAGAAGAAGTCGTTTCTTCTTGGAGGAACTTGAGGATGTTTGCTAGATTTCTTGTTAAATTTTCCTTGCTTGAGTATCCTGGTAAGACAGCTATAATTTAGGCCCTCTGATTTAGACTTTCACAAGTTCTAGGTTTTCTCCTGTTAGCCATTTTGGGTTGTTTTGGAATCACACTTTGACAGTGTCAGTTGTAACTCCATCTGTATTGAATTGGGTCCACCATTTGACATATGCTCCCCTTTGGAGTAATGGAAGTAAACCTGCCTGATGATGGTGTTATTTTTGGTATTTGTATTGTCAGCTAAACGTCCAAGCCAATGAAATTTTGAAAAGAAGTGAAGATCTGTTCGGAATACATTGTCATGATATATATTGGCAGATTAGCTCAGTAATACTAGACTGCTAGTGCCTAGATGCACACCTATATATTTGACTTTGTTTTCCTCCAACCATGTTACACGATATTACCGGGCAATTCTTTAATCCTCCAACCTATGTGTTGAGGATCAGTCCTCCCTCAGTTCGACTGGCAACAATAGGTCTCCGCTTTTAAAGTGAACCGGTAATTAAGGGTTGTATTTAGTAAATATTTAAAATAAATTGGTAATTAAGATGGATTACTATGGTAACTTCATAATCAAGGATTTCATCTTCTTCTTCCTGTCTACCTTTCTCTCTCTGGACAGATTGTATCAGATCTATTTCTTTTTGTGATATGAGTAACATCGTCTTCTTCTTCCTCTCCACCTTTCCCTCTTTACAGTTTCATTAATCGGAACAGATTGAAAGCAGTAGTTAAAAAAATATACATGAAAACAAATAAATTGCAATGATTTATGATATTTATGGTCTTACGGACACAGATCTACAAAGATAAACGCACCACAAGTTCACAAAATTACAGAACAGTACACACAAAAATACATCAAATTAACCAAGCTCATGCCACACCTAGCAAGAATTGGGGCTAGTTGTTTCCTCAGCACCTATGGTACCCGAACCGGGACGAATCAGGAGATAGAAACGGGTTGAGGTGGTGAGCTTGAAGAGAGACCAAGCGAGTAAACTCAGTGAACTCGTTTCCAAGGTTGATGTTGTCGTTTCCAAGCGAGAGACCAAGCGAAAACTCAATAACTCGGTAAGCTCGTTTTCAAGAGAGAGACCAAACGATAACTCGAGCCTGGCCTCAACATGTCTCCTCGAAAGCTCATGTCGTCGTTGATGGTCTCCCTCAATCAGTGGCGTGGTTAATTGTGAGGTTCGTTGGTCGTTGACGAGGTCGAGGTGCTCAGTACTGACGGCGGCAGGGAGGTCGGAGATGACGTCGAAGGTAGAGCTGGGATCTCGATGACGCTGCCACCATCTGCAACACTCCTGTCATTGCCGGCGGACACGCTTCAGCCCACGCTCGCCACCGAGGCCATAGGTGCTGGAAGCTTCACACTTCGCCTTCCACCAACCCTTCCTCCCTAACCCTTTGTCTTCCTCCCTGTGCAGTGAGAGTTGTCTTCCTCCCTTCCTCCCTATATACCCTTTGTCTTCCTTGTTGTGCAGGTATTTCTTGGGTTATGGTTTTTCTTCTTTAATTATTTTAATTTTAATTAGTTGTTCAGTAAAGGGGTTGATAGCTTTTTACTTTCACCTTCCTTTTTGGTTTCCCATGTGTAATCTCAGCCATCCAATTTTTATATCCTTAAATCAAGGGATATTAATGATGGAGGATGGATCCTCCAATATATCAAGGGAGGATTTAAGACATTGCCGTTACTACTATACATGTCGTGCTACTAAAGCAAGTCACTATTTCGAGTTCGTGACCCCTTGATAGCATTACAATGACAAGATGATTGAAAAACGATAATTGCTAAGCTCTGCAAGTATTTAAATCTAATTCCATAGTTGTGCGCATTAGTCTTGAGTTCTCAGCAATTGCCTGAGAAGGCATATATGGAAACAATTGGGAGAGCATATCATCTAAGAAAACTCACTGGTGGCAGTGAATTGTCCAGGAATTTCAAAACACATCATCTAATGCTAGTAGTCAATCCACCGATGAGCTATCTGAAATATTATCACGGGCAGATGCTTGGCTGAGACAAACAAAAATGTTTTGCTGTTATGTGTGACTTGTCGATTACCAAACACTCACATAGAAACATAAGTGAAAGAAAATGAGGCGAAGGCCCAAGCACGAGGAATGTGATACTGACAATAGTGATTTAATGAAAGTGTGGAAAAGTCTAAGTATCAATACACACTCAAGTGTGAGGTGAATTGAGTATTTAAAAAATTTCTTCAAAAAATCACTTCATTTTGAGTTGTGTTTGAAAACAAACAAGGATATGAAATATTTCATGAAAACCAATCAAACAAGATTTGACAATATCAAAAAATAATAAATGAATAAACAATAATAACAAGATTAAAATGCAAAACAATATATCTTGCAAGAAAGTAAAAGTAGAAGGTAAGAAAGATTTACGCAATAGATTTTATACTGGTTCGATCACAACCTTAGTGACCTACATCCAGTCCCCAAACAACGCTTGAGTATTTCCACTAACTTGAAAAACATCTTTTACAAGAAAGCAACCAATAAAGGAAATTACAACCTTGACCTTAATTAATATTGAGTTACCTCCCTCAATACTCAATCCTTGCCTCTAAGGATGCCCCACCCAAGTGCCAATTTGGATACTCCACCAAATTGAGATGCTTTGGATGCCTCACCAAAGACCTGGGAACAGCTTCAAGGATACCTCACCTTGAATGATCACCAAGCTATCTTGCGAACGATGGAAGAGAAACACTCTAAATTCTAGAGCAAAAAATGATTACTAATGAATATGATCTCAAGTATGAAATTGCAAAGCTCAAGTGTGTTTTTGGCAGAGTAACAATAGAAATCAACTTGTTAAAATTTGTGTCCCACTCATGCCAATTTATAGAGAAAGTAGTTTAGATAATGAAGCCCTTGAATTTAAAAATCTGTTTCAAAAGCACTTGAAGTAATCGATTACTTTCAAGAGAGTAGTCGATTACTCTTCTCAAGAAACTTCATTTTTCAGTAACAGACACAAAGTAGTCGATTACTTTAACAAGATAGTCGGTTACTTTGTTCTAACTGAAACTCAAGATCCAAGAACACGTGCAAGTAGTCGATTACTTTGTTATAGAAGAAAGGTATAATTGCTGGACTTATAAAGCAGTCGATTACTTCTCAAGAGTAGTCGATTACTTTACTCAAAAACATATTTTTCATTTATGAAAAAGTCCAGAACTTTGTCTAATTAATTTAGAATATTGAATTAGTATATCTAAACCTTTTTCATTTTTTAATTCACTTTCTTAGCTTTTAATTTCATTCTTGATTACATTTACACAATATAAACTATCTATCAACTATAGCAAGTTGATCTTTATGTCTTCAAGTTCCATTTCTTGCATTTATTAGGTCTTCATCAAAACTATAGAAAGTTGTAAACTGCCATGCAACTTCAGTCTCTCCCTTTTTTATGATGACAAATGCTTCAATACTTTGATCTTTTAAACTTGAATAACTTTTAAATCGTTAATAGATTTGTGTAACATTACTCCCCTTCAAAATTTGCATAATGCCCTGAAATTAAAAAGAAACTACCTTTCTCCCCCTTTTTCACGATAACTTTTAAATCGTTGATAGATTTGTGTAACATTACTCCCCTTCAAAATTTGCATAATGCCCTGAAATTAAAAAGAAACTACCTTTCTCCCCTTTTTTCACGATAAAAAAATAAATGTGTACGTGGAAGCGTGTATGCAATATTATAAGGGAGAAAAATCTGTAAACATAAGCAACGTAAGGGAGCAAATAAAAATGATCCTCATATAAAAATGAATATTAAAGTAGAAGATATAAGAGATCATTGATCGAATGGTTCGTAACCAAACTACATATTTAAACATAAATTTAATTCATTCAAAATTTAGGCTTTTTAGAAAGCCAATTACATAAGTTTGCAATAGAAAAAATTAACCAACCACTTAACAAAAAAAATACCCTCCAACGAAAAACAAAAAACACTCTATGAAGTATCCTTATCATTTGTGTCCTCCTCCATGTGTTTCTCAATAGCAAACAACCTATGATCCAAATGAGAAATATCATGCTTAAGAGAATCAAATTGTGGTGCTTGATCCTCGCGATAAATATGAGTTTCAGCACGATAGGCCAAAGTCTCCTCATAATGCCTTTTTTGATAAGCTGCATTGCTTGAAATTGTTAAGCAACATACAACTGAAAAGGATTATTGAAGGAGGGAGCAGGTGTGGAGCTGGAGGAAGGAGCTGAAGGACCATTCGGTGCAGGAGGAGGGATATCAGGAATTTCCTCATCAATAGATCTAAAAATAGCATGCATATCCTCTGAGTGAATAGGTGGAGGAGGAGTGGGAGCTAAACTATACTTTCAAATCCCATCCTTATTTTTCTTAATGCGCATCTGAGCTAAGATTGCTGTCCTAACCAAGTTGTGTTTATCACTCATCTTGACAACATTAGTTGGCTCAAGAAAATGAAGCTGCTCGAAGAAAGCACTAATCATAACAGCATAGGGAATAGGCTCAAATTGCTTCCTCGTGCACTGACGCAGTCTTTCAATGAAGAACTATGGCCAATTTACCTCAACATTGTTAAGAAGAACCCACATCATAACAATGTCATATTCAAGAATTGTTGCATAATTGCCACCATGAACATTGATAATATGGACAATTATGTAATGAAGAAGACGTCCTTCCTTATTTAGCAAGCTTACTGGAGGTTTTGGATCAGGTATCTCCTGAGGATTCCTCAAGTAGGGACACAGAGCATCAGCACGAATATAGTTTGGCAAAGCATCAATGTTCTTTAACTACAGCTTTGATCCATGATGTACCAGTCCAGTGATTTCAAGCCATACAATGGGAGAAAAGATGAATTTACGGTTGACTAGAGAGCACATCATCATTGCAATTTGAGGGAAGCGCATGGTGCTTATGAATGCATGAATTAACTCCGGATAATAGGGATTGTTTAATTCAACAAACTTTTGGAGTCCGGCATTCACCGCCAAATGAACAATCCATCCATCTTGGCTCAATCACTTTCTTGAATGCATCATCTCCGCAGAAAATTTCATAGGCATCTTGGGTTTCAAACCAGTGAGCCATATGAGGTGGAGGAGTAACTTGTGAAGAACTTGTTTCACCTTTCTTTTTGGAAGCCATCTTCCTGGTTCTTGAGGTTCCTTGAGCAGTGGGTTATTCTTCATTTAATGTTGGCACTTTTTGCTTCTTTTTGGGTGCCATTGAGTCTGAAGAAAAAACTTGGAGGTCCAAAAATGGAGTTTTGGGGTTTAGGGTTTGAAAGAGGGATTTTGATTTTTGGAGGATTAGAGGTTAAATTTTTTATTGGAAAGAGAAATGATGTGATTGGAACGTTGTTATGGGTTGAGAAAACACAATTTAAGGGCTTGAAAACGAGTATTTGTGATATGGGTTTTCTGTTTTTAGAGAGAGAAATGTGAGGAAGAAGAAGAAGTGAGGAAAAGAGAGAGAGAAATGACCGTTATTAATGAAAAATACGAAAAGTAATCGATTACTTTTGCTAAAGTAGTCGATTACTTCCTAGAGTCAGAGACTACGCGCTTCTGTTTAAAGGCAGGTAGTCGATTACCATTGGACAGTAATCGATTACTTTGTGCTTGAATTTTTGGCCTGGTTAAGAACAAAGTAGTCGACTACTTGGTTAGAGTAGTCAATTACTTCTTTAAAACAGAAGTTTTTAGGTCAAAAGTTGAATAGTAATCTATTACAGTTTTAAAGGTAAACGATTACCTTCCTCAAAACTTAATATTTTTCTTCCTAACAAAATATTACTCATTTTAACAAGTTTAAATAAGTTTTAATCAAATTTTGATTCAACCAAGTAACAAACATCATCAAATACAACTTTATAGTCTTTGTCACATAATTGACTAATGCTTAACAAATTATGTTTTAAGCCATCAACTAGCAACATATTTTCAATGCAAGTTGAATTGTTACCTATTTTTCCTTCTTCAAGTAATTTTCCTTTGTTATTGTCTCCATATGTGACATGTTCACTTTTTCTTGGAGATAAGTATGTGAACTTGGAGATGTTTCCGGTCATATGCGTTGAACACTCACAATCCAAGTACCATTCTTTACATTGGGTCTTCAAGCATACCTACAAAACAAGTAATCACCTTTTAGGTACCCAATTTGGTTTGGGTCCTTGAGGGTTAGTTTTAGGTACCAATTCCTTGGGAATCCAAATCAAATTAAAATTTTCAATTCCTCTTTTTCTAATAAAACAATTAGGTGTTATATGTTCATGTTTCATACAAAAGTGACATTTAACATGAGATCTAACTTGTTCACTAGATTTAACAAAATGTGTCTTATGTGATTTTCTCTTATCATATGGATTAGAATTGTTGAGGTACAAACAAGTCCCACATTGTTCAAACAAGAGAAGGTACTTGGGTTTATAAGCACGAGAAATGTCTCCATTGGTATGAAGCCTTTTGGGTGGTATCCAAAAGCAATTCCATGAGGGTATAAGCCCAAAGTGGACAATATTATACCATGGTGTGGAGACATATGCGGTATAAACGGGATCCCCGGTTCCTAACAAGTGGTATCAGAGTCGTTGGTATAAACCGGCTTGGGCAAGCATGGGAACAATTGTTGGTATAAAGATGATAAATACTCGAAGACTTCCACGCTAGATGGGGGATGAACCATGGTCCTTTGTTTGAGGGGAGGATTGTTGAGGTACAAACAAGTCCCACATTGTTCAAACAAGGGAAGGTACTTGAGTTTATAAGCACGGAAAAAGTCTCCATTGATATAAGGCCTTTTGGGTGGTGTTCAAAAGGAAATCCATGAGGGTATAAGCCCAAAGTGGACAATATTATACCATGGTGTGGAGACATGTGCGGTATAAACGGGATCCTCGATTCCCAACAATAACCTAAGCCGGTTTTCACATAAGGCATTTGTTGTTTACCAAGAAGAGTATTTAAGTTTTTCCTTCCGTTAGTGAACCTAGCAAGAGAACTTTTAAGATCAATATTTTCCTTTTCAAGTTTCTTGCAACTTTCACAAGTAGATGAGCTTGCTTTAGAGGAGCATGCATATATCAATGACATTGTTTCAATCTCTAGTTTTAGATCTTCAATTTCTTTATTCAAACTAGACATTTCATTTTCAAAATAAGAAATTATAGTTGAGTCTCCAAAATGTCTGATATGCATTTAGCATAATTTTGATGAGATTAAAACAGTTATTCAATGATTTAATTAAACCCGTCTGTGGTGTTTAACTCGTCTACTCAGTGTGCAGATTAAAACATTAAGTGTCTATATGAACTGAGCTTCAGCGTGTTATCACCTGTCTGAATCTAAGGCAAAAGTTCACTCGTCTGAACAATGGAAAGTTCATTCGTCTGAACAATGGAAAGTTCACTTGTCTGAACTAGGAGAAAGCTCACTCGTCTGAACTATTAAAAGTTCACCCTTCTAAAGATGTCTTCACCAGTCTATTGACAAGCGTTGAATAAATCCCTTCAACCCGTCTAATGAAGAAATCAACCGTCTGATCAAAGGAAGAGTCACCTGTCTGAAAGACAACGCAACTGACGTCATTCTCTTTATTAAGTGTCAACCCGTCTATGAAGTTACTCACCCGTCTGGTAACTAACGTTGAAGAATGTATTGGATGAAAGCTGTCTCGTCTCTAAAAAGGAATTTCAACAAAGAGCTTTACCTGAACACAACTGCAACTTACACCAAAAGGGAAAATCTTCCCTTTGATGGCAAAAAGCAAGTATAAAGACCTGCTAAGACCAAAGGTGTACCAGAAGTCTTCACCATTCTGATGAGAGAGAACAAGCGAAGTTCTCAAGGCTTTAATGGCTGATCAAAACAACTCTTTGCATTTATTGAAGATCTGCAAAAAGCCAAGCCTTCAAACATTGAGTCTAATAGCTTTAAAATCTTGAAGTCTATTTAATGAAGAAGACTTTGAAGATTCAAAAAAGAGAAGTGAAGTGAAAAGAGAAGAGAGCGAACAAAGCAATCAAAGAGCATTTACTCTGCGCATTTATACCTTCATTCTTTCATTATTTATTCTTCAATCATTTGAAGTTATTACGCAGTCTTTTAGAACTTCACATTTAATACACTCGTCTGAGTGCTTGTGAAAGACTTGCAAATTGTAATTTATTTTACAACTTCTCTCAAACAAACCTGTCTGAGCCTGGAGAGGCTAGGTGTGCAAACAATACTCGTCTGAGCCTGAATAGGCTAGGTGTGCAAACAATACTTGTCTGGAGCCTGAAGAGGCTAGGTGTGAAAATAATACTTGTCTGTCCTGTGACCTGATTTAGTTATAGTGAGAAAACTTGGTGCTGCCAAGGACTGGACGTAACCTCATTTGTTAAGGGGTGAACCAGGAAAATCTGTTGAGTGATCTCTCTCTTTCCCTTAACTATTTAGTTTGATTATTTATCGTAACTATCATCTAACTAAAGGGGGTTTTTAACTGTGTTTATCAAACTATTTTCATCTTGCATGATTGTGTGTTTCCTATGAAAACCTTCAGACGAGTTATTAGTCTGATTGACCCGTCTTAGCTTACTCGTCTATTCTCACACGTCTATGCTTGCGAAAAAGTTTCTTAATTCCGCATAAATTTGTCAAACACCATTCAACCCCCCTTCAAGTGTTTGCATTTGTCTATTCAGTTGGTATTTTAGCTCAGCCTCTGGGTTGAGCACCTAATAGTGTAGAGAAAAGATCCTGAAGAATAGACAATGACTTCTAGAGCAAGCTCAAGTGGGAACCCCCAACTTGAAGGAGGCTCCATGACCAGACCTCCCTTGTTCAATGGTGCAAATTATAACTACTGGAAAGAAAGGTTTCACTGGTTCATCTTGTCAACAAACTCTGATGTATGGGATGTCATCGCTGATGGTCCTTACACTCCTCGAAATGATGATGGCTCAGACAAGCCAAAGGCTCAGTGGACACCTGCAAAAAAGACAAGATGGGATCTAAACCATAAAGCCAGATATGTTATAATCTGTGCTCTCAGTCCAGAAGAATTTGAAAAGGTATGTGCTTGTGATTCTGCTAAAGAAATGTGGGACTCCTTATCTGTCACACATGAAGGAACTGCTAAGGTAAAAGAATCTAAAATTTCTATTCTTGTTAGAAAATATGAATTATTCACCATGGATGAAGATGAATCTGTTGCTCAAATGATTGGTAGATTCCAAACAATTACTAACGGTTTGAAATCTCTTGGTAAAATGTATACTAATGCTGAGAAAGTTGCTAAGATTCTCAGAAGTCTTCCAAGGCAGTGGAGACCTCATGTCACTGCTATATCTCAAGCCAAGGATCTCACCTCCTTGACTATGGATGAACTACTTGGCATACTCACTGTTCATCAGCAAGAGCTCAATGAAGATGTGTCAATCAAAAAGAGCAAAGCCATTGCTCTAAAGGTTGATCTAAAGGCAGCTAAAGCCTTAAAAGCTTCAAAGGCAGATGAGTCTGACTATGACATAGACGAGTCTGATGATGAGGATTCTGATGATGATAAAGAGACTTCTTTCATGACCAGAAAGATGAAAAAGCTCTGGAGAAAGAAGAAGTTCAGAAAGGAGAATCCTTTCAGAAAATTCAACAAGGAATCCACATCAACAGACAAAAGCCCCGTTGTTTGCTATGATTGCAAGAAGCCTGGTCACATTAAACCTGAATGCCCTATTTTAAAGAAAGCTTCCAAAAAGAAATTCTTCAGAAAGAAGAAGAAAGGAATGATGGCCACATGGGAAGATCTTGAATGTTCATTTTCTGAAGGAGAAGAGACAGAAGAGGAAGCCAATCTTTGTCTGATGGACAACATAGATTCAGAACCTGAAACTGAGGTACATTCTAAACTTAAGGAATTGCATGATGCTTATGATGAACTGGTAGAGGAATCCAAAGGCTTATTTAAGGCCTTCAAATCCCTCAAGAGAGATTATGTTAAACTCCTTAGTGAGCATAAACAAAAATCTCAAGAGTGTGAGATGCTAGCCAAAGAGAATAGCCAGCTGAGGACTGAAAAGTCTGATAAAGCTTCGATCTCAAGTGAAACATCATATTCTGAAGAAGTTGTCACACTTCAACAGAAAGTGAGGGAGCTCACTTCTGATATTGCTAGATTTGTTAATGGCAGAGATAATCTGACAAAAATGCTATGATGTCAGAGACACTCTCTTAACAAAGAAGGCATTGGATATGATCATCAAGCTGATCATAAAGTATCAACAAAATCTTCAACTGTCTATGTTAAACCCACTCCAGTTAGAATTAGACCCGTCTGTAACATCTGTGGAAAAGCTGGACATGTTATGTCTAAGTGTTTTCACAAGAAGAAGAGGAAGTCTTCACAGACTCCTAGAACTAACAGAAAAGGACCTAGAAAAATATGGGTACCTAAAGATAAAATAATTTCTGTTGTAGATATCCTTAATAAGACAAAGCTGACGCCTCTACTGGTACCTCGACAATGGCTGCTCGCGACATATGACAGGAGAAAGGTCTATGTTCCAAGACCTCCAGTCTAAAAATGGTGGATTTGTTGCCTTTGGAGGCAATCAAAAAGGAAGAGTAATTGGTGTTAGTACAATTGGTGGTAAACCCCTCTTCCTTCAATCTCTAATGTGCTTATGGTTGAAGGACTAAGACACAATTTACTTAGCATAAGTCAATTATGTGATAGTGGATTTGATGTCTCCTTCACTGAGAATGAATGCATAGTCAAAGACAAAAGTGGCAAGACCCTCTTTTCAGCTAATAGACAGCAAAATCTTTATAAGATTGAGCTAACTGAACTTTTAGATCAAAGTGTAACCTGTCTGATGTCTAAAGAGGATGAAAGATGGTTATGGCATAAGAAACTAGGACATGCTAGTATGAAACTTATTTCGAAATTGAAAAAGGATAACCTTGTGAGAGGATTGCCTGATATTAGTTTTAAGAAAGATGTTTTATGTGATGCATGTCAGAGAGGTAAACAAGTAAAATCAAGTTTCAAATCAAAAAACCTTGTATCAACCTCTAGACCTCTTCAGCTGTTACACATGGATCTGTTTGGACCCGTTAGTGTTGCTAGTTTAGCTGGAAGGAAATATGGATTTGTCATTATTGATGACTATTCTAGATTTACATGGGTACTTTTCTTAACCCACAAGGATGAGTCCTTTAAGGCCTTCTCTGTATTCTGCAAGAAAGTACAAAATGAGCAAGGTTTCTGTATTTCTACCCTTAGAAGTGATCATGGGGGAGAATTTGAAAATGAGCAATTCAGATTGTTCTGTGAAGAGAATGGAATCTCTCACAACTTCTCTGCACCTAGAACTCCACAGTTGCAAGAGATGGCTAGGTCAATGCTCAATGAAAATAATCTCCCCAAGTACTTCTGGGTTGAAGCAGTGAACAATGCATGTTATGTGCAAAATAGAATACTTATAAGGTCTATCCTAAAGAAGACTCCTTATGAATTGTGGAAAGGTAGAAAACCCAACATATCTTATTTCCATGCATTTGGATGTGAATGCTTCATCCTAAATACTAAGGATCAACTTGGAAAGTTTGATTCCAAGGTAGACAAAGGTATCTTCATTGATATTCTGAAATGTCTAAGGCATATAGAGTTTTCAACTCTAGAACCTCTGTTGTTGAGGAATCTATTCATGTAAAATTCAATGATAATTTAAAGACTGATAGGGAACTATCAGATTTAGAAGATGATCTTGCAGGACTCGACCTTACCTAGCAGACGAGTCAACAGCCAGACGTATCAAAAATTGAATCTATTGAGGAATCTGTCAGACAAGTGGAGCAGACGAGTCATCAGTCAAGTCAACATCAGCATGATGATCTCAGAAGAGACTGGAAATTCAAAGCTCATCATCCTGAAGATCTTTAGAACCAGATCTGTCTTAAGAGAGTCAAGCAATATGGCTTTTTTATCTGAAATTGAACCAAAGCATATTGAGGAAGCTCTTGAAGATGAAAGCTGGATTGTTGCTATGCAAGATGAACTTAGTCAGTTCAAAAGGAATGATGTTTGGAAACTTGTCTCCAAACCAACAGACAAGTCTGTTATTGGAACAAGATAGGTTTTCAGAAACAAGCTAGATGAAGATGGCAAAGTCGTCAGAAACAAAGCAAGGTTAGTAGCTCAGGGCTACAACCAACAAGAAGGTATTAACTATATTGAGACTTTTGCACCTGTAGCTAGAATAGAAGCTATTCGCATACTCATGTCATATGCTGCACAACAACAAATTACTTTATTTCAAATGGATGTAAAAAGTGCTTTTTTAAATGGAATAATTGAAGAAGTTTATGTTAAACAACCTCCTGGTTTTGAAGATAATGAAAAACCAGATCATGTTTTCAAACTTAAAAAAGCTTTATATGGTTTAAAACAAGCGCCTAGAGCATGGTATGATAGACTTATTTCTTTTCTTATGAATAATGGCTTTATAAGAGGAAAAATTGATACAACTTTATTTAGGAAATACTCAAAAGATAACTTCATAGTAGTTCAAATATATGTTGATGATATTATTTTTGGAGCTACTAATGAAAAATTGTGCAAAGAATTCTCTAAGCTGATGCAAGCAGAATTTGAAATGAGCATGATGGGAGAATTGAAGTTCTTCCTTGGACTGCAAATCAAGCAGACGAGTGATGGTATCTGTTGGGGTAAGCCCTAGTGGCCAATCTATTTTGAATAGATAATCATTTGTATCATGACTTTGATCATATATTTGATATATGTATAAGGCATTTATTTATTATGTTATATTTGACGATCATATTTATAGCATAATAAAGTCCTTAGAATAGGTAGTTCATTTAATGGAACGTCAAGTATGACTTGACCGTGAGATGCCATTAAATTATAGAACACTATTCTTAAATATCCATAATCAAGTATTATTATTAATCAGGACAATAATAATACATTGAGACTATTATGTGAGTGTACTGATGACCACATCTCACGGGTCATAGATATAAGATATCAAGTCTTCACATAGGTATAAATATTAGTGGAATATTTATACTGGAGTGACCCACTATGAGAACGCTGCATAATAGTTATGTAAGTGTTATAAGCGATTCTCATGGTGACCATAGTGAAGTAGTCCTTCGACTTGAAGTCACTACAATTCCTAACATATGTAGTTGTAGGCTTTAATAATATTAAACGTTGTCTGTAACAGGACAACTATAAAGATAGTTATTGGGTCTGCAATGAAACATATTGAGGAATGTGAGTGATGTAGATAGGATTCGTCCCTCCTACATAACAGGAGTAATGTCTATAGGCCTCTTGATGGTATGCGACGTAGAAATGCATGGCCATGCTAAGGTGAGACAATATGAGATATTGGGCTCACATGATCGTACGTCAATTACTAGATCAAGAAATAAATAATTGAACTTAACAAGGATGTCACATTTATGTCTTGTGTTCAATTAAGACATTGTGACGAAAGGACATTGACTTCACATTATATATATGGTTACAAGAAGGTTTTAATTGTATGACCAATATTCTAATTAATTGGGTAGCAATGATATATTGCTAGATGCCGCTCATTATTTATAATATTAATTAGTTATTAATATGATTAATAACAATTAATATTATTGCCAATTAATTGAAAACCTATAGGGTCACACTCATAGAGCAAATGTTCAGAGAATTAATTTAATTGATCAATTAAATATGATTTAAATAATAATTAAATGGAATTGATTTAATTGATTGATTAATTATGATTTGATCAATAATTAAATGGGATTGATTTAATTGATTGACTAAATATGATTTGATTAATTAAATGAGGACAAGTTTAATTGATTAATTAAATATGATTTAATTAATAATTAAACATTGGGCTTGTAGCGTACAATAGCCCAAGTGGGTTAGGTAAAGTGAGTCACAGCTATTAGTAAGCTGCTCACGTCACTTAAGCAACACACAACACAGAGCACTCATAACGGTCGCTGTACACCCTTGACAGCGCGCCCTCTTTTCTCTCTCTGTGTATCGTGGCTCTCCCAATCCTGATAGCTAGCACTACGCTATCTCTGGTGTTGGTTTGCTCACGTGGACTGAGTAGAGGTATTGCTACTTTGTAATACTGGTGATAGAGAAGCCTTTTCTTATGGTGGTTATGGCGGGACAGTTATCGTAATCTCGCGATCCGAGATCCGTTAACCGTTGGATCAAGTTGAATTTTGGACAGCCAGTTCTTGACATTTGGCTCTACCTCTTCATCATTCAGTTTTGCGATACGAGGTCTGGAGCGAAAGTTATGAGCATCGCAAGTATTAGTGTTTTTGGCCAACCGATGTTGTTGGCGCGCTCACAGTGTTCGAGGTAAAGCTACTCTTCAAGAGGTAAACACTTTATCCTTGTGATGCATGTGCAATACGTGGTCCTTTCGTAAAGGGATTTTTCTGCTCTAGAGGTTTTTGAAAATTGTTTTTAGAAAATTATCCCTCTTGAAACCCCAAGCGTCTGGTCGTAGTTTGCCATGTATCCTAGGATGTTTGCCTTGTTGGATAACATGTTTATTGCTTTTGAATGTGATTCAATAGAATGCCTGTTATCCCTCTGCGTGTGACTTTTAAAATTGTTTTAAACTTTCACTGTGCAATTCATGTTCCTTTTAAAATTGATGTTTAAAATTTGTTCTAAATATCACTATGCGCAATTATCCAATTTGAAGTTTAAAGTTGGTTATTGTGCGCAATGATATAAATTGCGCGGCGTATATTTTGACAATAAATTGGTTTCAAAAATTTATTTATTTTTGAAATCAATTGGGGATCATGTGTATGATTTGATCTCAAGTTTATTTATTTATTTTTAAAATCAATTGGAGATCATGTGTATGATTTTTCCTTTTAATAAATTGTTTATTAAATGTGAGGTGTGTGGTTATAGCCTTAGATTGTGGTGTTATTTTATTTGGTAGATACGGCCTGCGTGTCGTGATTTATTGTATTTATTTTATAAATACGACCTGCGTGTCGTGACATTTATTTTATTTATTTTCTTTTAAATTTTATAAATTTTTAGGGTTGATATGGAGGCAACACCAAATCATGACGCCAGTAGGAGAAACTTTGGAAGTTTCTCGAGGGTCAAAGATTGTAATAATTAGTTTTAATTATTGCACATTAGGAGGCCATAATCATAATACCTTTTATATGTCTTGTATGTTTATGTATGTGATGCATGAAATGTATGAGATATATGATTTAAATTTAGAATTTAAATTGTATGATAGCATGTATGTCATTGTATGCTTAATATATTTTGAATGTATGTAAGCTAGTATGCCATGTATGCTATGAGAGACGTTTATATGATAAACAAGCCGGTGAGATAACTTAATTATTAAATTCCCTCAATAAATTAAGTTATTAAATGCCTCCTGATGTGTGGCACTCGTCAAGGCCAGAATCATTTAAGTGTGAGTGATGCCACAGCTGAGCACCTTAATATATTCCGGTGAGGCGCGAAAGGTGAAATAACCTACTGCCAACCATTAGGTTGAACTTAACTAAGTGTATTCAATAGGATTGAAACGGCTTAGAGGCATGGGGTTGGGCATTAATTCATATGATGGATTAGAATATGGAGTTATTCACCCAACTGGTCAAAGAATTACATTGGATGTAATTGGAAAGGAGTTTCCTACCTAAATAGCTGAGTTCTGGGCGATTAGCCACAGCTGACTCAGAACGAGGTGAAATATGGATCTTGGTCCCACTATAAAATCTTTCAACGGGATTTTCCGATTCAATGATGAGGGTCATTGATTTGAGTAAAATAGTGGGAGCGTATTTAATAAAAGACCTATTAAATATGTTTTAATCATGATACTTATATTCTGTATATTTCTGTATTAAATAATTATGGCTACAAACACAACTTTTATTGTTGCGATACATCCTTGAGAAGGATGAGTTATCTAGAATTAATTTTCTGGATTGGTACAAATTTTGAGGATTGTCCTCAAGTACGAGAAAAGAACTGTATGTTCTCAAACAATTAATTCTCAAGCAATTTGTTGCTACTGCCATAAGGATCGAAAGGGATGCTTAATAGAAGCATCAAGTCGATGCCATTGATGTACGACATCTCATGCTTGCAATCATAGAGACGTATGATATGATCATGCACCTTATGATGCTTTAACAAGAGCTAGCAAGGCATAAGAGGTACTAGAAAGAGTAAAAAGACAAGAAAGGAAGTATGACTTCTTGTTTAGGCATATTTATAAAAGTCAACATATCTACTCCAACATTATGGGTATTGGATACCACATATGGATCTCACATTAATGTGAAGGATCAAAGGGAGTAGGACATTGACTAATAGGTAAAGGTCTACCCTATGAGTAGAGATCAAGCAAAAGTTGCTACATTGACTATAGGAGTTTGAATTTACCATTAGGTGAAGGTCTACCCTATGAGTGGAGATGAAGCAAAAGTTGTTACATTGACTATAGGAATTTGAATTTACCATTAGGTAAAGTTCTACGCTATGAGTCGAAATGGAGCAAAAGTTACTACATTAACCACAAGAGTTTGACTTTGCCTTATGGGCATTAATGGAAGTAAATAACTATTATTTTATTCTAGTTGATAATAGAAACAGCATCTCTATATCTTGCATAGACAAGAAAGAATTTTTAATTGCAATAAATGGACAATTGTTGTTTCATTTATTCAACTGATATCTTCTATGCTTGTATTCATGTGAGATATGGACTTTGTGTCCTTGATCTTGATATGCCCATCTATAACATAAATGCGAATAGGGTCAAACCAAGTGATTTGGACCCTATATGTCTTTAGCAATATCTTTAGACCATATAAGTAAGAAACACATTTCTAAGCTCCACTAATTTGGACTGTTGGACTCATCCAATTATGAATTGTTTGAGGTCTGTGAATCTTACTTGTTTGGAAAGATGACTACGCTCCATTCACTAGTAAGGTGGAAGGGTTGGTAATCTTTTGGCATGATACATTGTGATGTATGAGAGCCTCTAAACAAGTTTGCTAGAAGACAAGTTTCCGTACTTCGTCTCGTTTATTGATAATTTCAGTGAAGATGGATTTGTATAAGACACAAGTCAAAAATCTTTGAAATGTTCAAAGAATTCAAGAAGGAAGTGGAGAAATAATTTTGGAAAAGTATTAAGATCATGCGATCAGATCGTGGTGATAAGTACTTAAGCCAATTGTTTGATGACTATCAGAAGGAGTGTGGGATTATATCTCGACTCACTCCTCCTGGAATACTATAATGGAATGGTGTGTCCGAGAGGAGAAAATCGAACCTTGTTGGACATGGTACGATCTACGATGAGCCAATCAGACTTCTCTGACTCTTTCAAGGGATATGCTTTACATACAACAGCTTTCACACCTAATCATGTTCCATCTAAGACAGCTGAAAGACACCATATGAGATGTGGATTGGTGTGCGACCAAGTATGTCTTTCATTAAGATTTAGGGTGTCAAAATTTATAGAAACGTTTGGTTTCAGATAAACTTTGACCCAAGTGTGACAAATGTATCTTTGTGGGTTGTCCTAAGGAAGCAAACAGACTCTATTTCTACAACACTTCCGAAGACAAAATGTTTGTCACTAGAACTGGAGTATTCCTTGAGAAGGAACACATCTCCAAGGGAGACAGTGGGAGGAATGTAGTACTTGGATAAATCCAAGCACCACAAAGTAATGATCCGCTTGCAATGGACCAAGAACTGGTTCCACAAGATGTTGTAGTCCAATCACCAGTTCAAGTAACACAAGAGTCGCGTAGGTCAAACAGGACATGTCACCAACCCGAGAGATATGGAATACTCCTAACTCAAGAAGGTGATGAACCGCTCATGGATCATGATGAGCTTGTGACTTACCAGGAGGCCGTCGTTGGCCCTGATTCTGAGAAGTAGCTAGGAGCCATGGGATCCGAAGTAGAATCCATATACATCAACCGAGTATGGACCTTGGTTGAGTCACCTGAAAGGGGTAAAACCCATAAGGTGCAAGTGGGTTTTCAGTAAGAAGACTAACATGGATGGCAAGGTGAATACCTTTAAGGAGCGACTGATTGCGAAAGGTTTCAAGCAAATTGATAGTATGACTATGATGAGACCTTTTGTCCAGATGCTTTGATTCAGATCTCACTTGTTATTGCTTCATAGTATGACTATGAGATCTGGCAAATGAATGTCAAAACAGCATTTCTTGACAGGAATCTTCCCAAGGATGTGTACATGACACAACTTGAGAGTTTTGTCTATTCAGATAATGTTGGAAAGGTTTTGCAAGTTGCAAACATCCATTTATGGATTAAAGCAAACTTTCAGAAGTTGGAATCTTCATTTTGATGAAAACTGTAAGACAGTTCGGATTCATCAAGAACGAGGATGGATTTTGTGTGTACAAGAAGGTTAGTGGGAGCATAATTATTTTTCCTCATATTGTATGTGTATGACATAGTACTTTTGGAAACAATATTCCTACACCACAAAATGTGAAAACATGGTTAAGGAATTATTTTTCAATGAAGGACTTAGGCGAAACGTCCTATGTATTAGGAATCAGGATCTATGGAGATAGATCGCTGAAATTGTTAGGCCTTAGTCAAAGGTACATAAATTGACAAAGTGCTTGGGAGCTTTAAATGTGAATTATTCCAAAAGGGGTATCTTGCCTATGACACGTGGCATATACCTATCCAAGGGATAGTCCCTATTACATCAGATGTAGAGGGAACGCATGAATAAGATTCTATATGCTTCAGCAATTGAATTTGTTATGCATGCCATGATATGTACTCGAACAAATGTCTCGTATGCTTCGAGCATGATGAGAAGGAACCAATCCAATCCCAGTGAAGGTCACTGGACCGAAGTCAAGAATGTCCTTAAGTACTTGAGAAGAACTTAGGATTCATTCTTGATCTCAAATGGTGAGGAAGAGCTCATAGTAATGAATTACAGTGATGCTAGCTTCCAAACTGATAAGGATAACTGTAGATTGCAATCTGGTTTTGTGTTTTGCCTTAATGGTGGCACTGTGAGCTTGAAAAGGTTCCAAGCATAAGACAGTTGCTGATTTTATAATTGAGGCCGAGTATATAGTTGCCTTAAATACAGATTTAAAGGCCGTTTGGATCAGAAAGTTCATTATGAACTAATCGAAGTTCCTAACTTTGCTAACTCCATAGATCTTGTTGCGATGATGATGGAGTATTCGCCTAAGCTAAGGAAACTTGATCTCACCAGTGATCCGAAACATATACTTAGATGCTTCCATCTCACTCGATAGATGATCGATAGAGGAGATGTGAAGATGTGCAGAATAACAACACTAAACAATTCACTATTGGAGTCTCTTGCTCAGTGGTAGCATGACACTCACACTAGACCGATGAGTGCTATATTGACGTCCGATTGGCTCTAGTGCTAGTGGGAGATTGTTGGGGTAAGCCCTAGTGGCCAATCTATTTTGAATAGATAATCATTTGTATAATGACTTTGATCATATATTTGATATATGTATAAGGCATTTATTTATTATGTTATATTTGATGATCATATTTATAGCATAATAAAGTCCTTAGAATATGTAATTCATTTTATGGAACGTCAAGTATGACTTGACCGTGAGATGCCATTAAATTATAGAACACTATTCTTAAATATCCATAGTCAAGTATTATTATTAATCAGGACAATAATAATACATTGATACTATTATGTGAGTGTATTGATGACCACATCTCACGGGTCATAGATATAAGATATCAAGTCTTCACATAGGTATAAATATTAGTGGAATATTTATACTGGAGTGACCCTCTATGAGAACGCTGCATAATAGTTATGTAAGTGTCATAAGCGATTCTCATGGTGACCATAGTGAAGTAGTCCTCCGACTTGAAGTCACTACGATTTCTAACATATGTAGTTGTAGGCTTTAATACTATTAAACGTTGTCTATAACAGGACAACTATAAAGATAGTTATTGGGTCTGCAATGAAACATATTGAGGAATGTGAGTGATGTAGATAGGATTCGTCCCTCCTACATAACAGGAGTAATGTTTATAGGCCTCTTGATGGTATGCGACGTAGAAATGCATGGCCATGCTAAGTTGGGATAATATGAGATATTGGGCTCACATGATCGTACGTCAATTACTAGATCAAGAAATAAATAATTGAACTTAACAAGGATGGCACATTTATGTTTTGTGTTCAATTAAGACATTGTAATGAAAGGACACTGACTTCACATTATATATATGGTTACAACAAGGTTTTAATTGTATCACCAATATTCTAATTAATTGGGTAGCAATGATGTATTGCTAGATGCCGCTCATTATTTATAATATTAATTAGTTATTAATATGATTAATAACAATTAATATTATTGCCAATTAATTGAGAACCTATAGGGTCACACGCATAGAGCAAATGTTCAGAGAATTAATTTAATTGATTAATTAAATATGATTTAATTAATAATTAAATGTGATTGATTTAATTGATTGATTAATGATTAATTATGACTTGATCAATAATTAAATGGGATTGATTTAATTGATTGATTAAATATGATTTGATTGATAATTAAATGAGGATAAGTTTAATTGATTAATTAAATATGATTTAATTAATAATTAAACATTGGGCTTGTAGCGTATAATAGCCCAAGTGGGTTAGGTAAAGTGAGTGGCAACTATTAGTAAGCTGCTCACGTCACTTAAGCAACACACAACACAGAGCACTCATAACGGCCGCTGTACACCCTTGACAGCGCGCCCTCTTTTCTCTCTCTTTGTATCGTGCCTCTCCCAATCCTGATAGCTAGCACTACGCTATCTCTGACGTTGATTTGCTCACGTGGACTGAGTAGATGTATTGCTACTTTGCAATATTGGTGATAGAGAAGCCTTTTCTTATGGTGGTTATGGCTGGACAGTTATTGTAATCTCGCGATCTGCGATTCGTTAACCGTTGGATCGGGCTAATTTTTGGATAGCCGGTTCGTGACATGTGGCTCTACATCTTCACCGTTCAGTTTTATGATACGAGGTCTGGAGCGAAAGTTATGAGGATTGTAAGTATTAGCATTTTTGGCTAACCGGTGTTATTGGCGCGCTCACAATGTTCGAGGTAAAGCTACTCTTCAAGAGGTAAACACTTTATCCTTGTGATTCATGTGCAATACGTGGTTCTTTCCTAAAGGGGTTTTTCTGCTCAAGAGGTTTTTGAAAATTGTTTTTAGAAAATTATCCCTCTTGAAACCCCAACAATATCTACATCCATCAACAAAAGTACATCAAGGAAATTCTAAAGAAGTACAAAATGGATAGCTCAAAGATCATGAAAACTCCCATGTAAACTAATGCTAATCTAAGCAAAGATGAGGAAGGTAAAAAGGTAGACCCAACTGTCTACAGAGGTATGATTGGATCTCTTCTTTATTTAACATCTAGCAGACCTGATATTCAGTTTAGTGTCTGTATGTGTGCTAGATTCGAATCTGATTCCAAAGAATCTCATCTTAAGGCTGTTAAAAGAATCTTTAGATATTTGCTTGGAACTACTAATCTTTGTTTAATGTACTTGAGAACACAAGATTACAGATTAGTTGATTTTTGTGATGCTGACTTTGTTGGAGATAGAATAGAAAGGAAAAGCACCAGTGGAGGATGTCACTTCATTGGAGCAAACTTAGTCTCCTGGTCAAGCAAAAGACAGACGACTATCGTACTCTCAACTATAGAAGCAGAATAGGTCTCTGCTACAAGTTGCTGCTCACAACTTTTATGGGTAAAACATCAACTCGAAGATTACTCTATATTTGAGCATAATATATTTGTCTGGTGTGATAATTCAAGTGTTATTTGCTTAACTAAGAATCCCATACAACATTCTAAGTCTAAGCACATAGAAATCAAACATCATTTCATAAGAGATTATGTTCAAAAAGGTGTATTTGATGTTAAGTTTGTTAAAACTGAAAATCAATGGGTTGATATCTTTACAAAACCATTAGCTGAGGATAAGTTGAAGTATATAATAGATAACTTGAATATACACTGCATTGTTGAATAACCTGTCTAATGTGTTTTGCATTACCTGTTTGTGTTTAACCGTTTGACCCTTTGAATCATACTTTTATTTGAAATATTTTCTTTTAAATGGTTATTATCTTTAATGCCATTTCTTTCTCTGAGGCAAAATGTGTACATGGCTGTTTTTATTTTAAATTTAAACCGTTTTTTTTAAACCTCCATCTTTTTGTTGTGTTCATTTAAAATTAAAAACTGTCTTTGTTCTTTAAAAAAGGAAAACCCTTTTTTTTAAAAAGTATTTCGTTTTTACGTTTTCAAATCTCTTTCTCTTCTTTTTTAAAACCATCAAGAGGATGCATTTGCTCAGGTGGAGCAGTTGAAGAAGCCTTTAGGCAAAACCAAAGGACAAACTTGCTTTTAACTCTTTTTGTTCTCTTAGTACCTTTTTGTAATTCTTTTTTAAATTACCTGGTACACAGTCAATGATGGTTAAATACAATTACCTCCTTTGTTTCTCCGTTTATCTTTTTTGCTGATGTCAAAAGGGGGAGAAAGCTAAATAAAAAATGCTTTAATGTTATAAGCTGATATGAACAATTTTTTATCCGTCTGATATGGAAATATGATAAATAATATGTATCTTTTCTTTTCTCTCAGTCTATGTTTTATTGCTTTTGATAATGTCAAAAGGGAGAGAAAATACTAAGATAAGACTAAGATAAAAATATCAATGCTTTCAATGCTTATCTGCCTGAGTATGTTGTAATAATGGAACAATGTTTAACCTGTCTGATCATGTTACAATTGTCTGATACATATACATGACTGCTTTTTTGTGAATTTTTCTTAAGTTCATTAAATCATTTAACATGTTTTGTCATCATCAAAAAGGGGGAGATTGTTGAGTCTTCAAAATGTCTGATGTGCATTTACCATAGTTTTGATGAGATTAAAACAGTTATTCAATGATTTAATTGAATCAGTCTATGGTGTTTAACTCGTCTACTCAATGTGCAGATTAAAACATTAAGTGTCTATATGAACTGAGCTTTAGCGTGTTATCACCCGTCTCAGAACAATGGAAAGTTCATTCGTCTGAACAATGGAAAGTTCACTCGTCTGAACTAGGAGAAAGTTCACTCGTCTGAACTATTAAAAGTTCACCCGTCTAAAGAAGTCTTCACCAGTCTGTTGACCAGCGTTGAAGAAATCCCTTCAACCCCTCTAATGAAGAAATCAACCGTCTGGTCAAAGGAAGACTCACCTGTATGAAAGACTACGCAACTAACGTCATTCTCTTTATTAAGAGTCAACCGTCTAATGAAGTTACTCACCCGTCTGGTAACTAACGTTGAAGAATCTATTGGATGAAAGCTGTCTCGTCTCTAAAAAGGAATTTCAACAAAGAGCTTTACCTGAACACAACTGCAACTTACTCCAAAAGGGAAAGTCTTCCCTCTGATGGCAAAAAGCAAGTATAAAGACTTGCTAAGACCAAAGGTGTATCAGAAGTCGTCACCATTCTGATGAGAGAGAACAAGCGAAGTTCTCAAGGCTTTAATGGCCGATCAGAACGACTCTTTGCATTTATTGAAGTTCTGCAAAAAGCCAAGCCTTCAAACATTGTGTCTAACGGCTTTAAAATCTTGAAGCCTATTTAATGAAGAAGACTTTGAAGATTTAAAATGGAGAAGTGAAGTGAAAAGAGAAGAGAACGAAAAAAGCAATCAAAGAGCATTTACTCTGTGCATTTATACCTTCATTCTTTCATTGTTTATTCTTCAATCAATTGAAGTTATTACGCAGTCTTTTAGAACTTCACATTTAATACCCTCATCTCAGTGCTTGTGAAAGACTTCCAAGTTGTAATTTATTTTACAACTTCTCTCAAACAAACCCGTCTGAGCCTGGAGAGGCTAGGTGTGCAAACACTACTCGTCTGAGCCTGAAGAGGCTAGGTGTGCAAACAATACTTGTCTGGAGCCTGAAAAGGCTAGGTGTGAAAATAATACTTGTTTGTCCTGTAACCTGATTCAGTTATAGTGAGAAAACTTGGTGCTACCAAGGACTGGACGTAGTCTCATTTGTTAAGGGGTGAACCAGAATAAAATCTGCTGAGTGATCTCTCTCTTTCACTTAACTCTTTAGTTTGATTATTTATCTTAACTATCATCTAACTAAAGGGGTTTTTAACTGTGTTTATCAAACTATTTTCATCTTGCATGATTGTGTGTTTTCTGTGAAAACCTTCAGACAAGTTATTAGTCTGATTGACCTGTCTTAGCTTACTCGTCTATTCTCACACGCCTGTGCTTGAGAAAAAGTTTCTTAATTCCGCATAAATTTGTCAAACACCATTCAACCCCCTTTTAGTGTTTGCATCTGTCTATTTCAATTATTGATTTTTGTCTAGTAATCGTTCTTGCTAATCCTAGAGATGCTTCATGCAATTCTTCAAAAGCTTGATGCAATTCATCATAATTATAAGATAATGCAAATTCATCATCACTTACCTCTTGTTCTTCATCATGACTTGCCATCAAACATAGGTTAGCTTCTTCACTATCACTACTATCATCACTTGAAGAATTTTGATCATTGTCCTCTCATGCTATGTAGGCTCTTCTACTTTTCTTTTCCTTCTTGGTCATTTTGTCACCCTTATCTTTATCCTTCTTTTGGAAGTTTCTACATTCAAACTTTATATGTCCTGGTTTTCCACATTCATAACGTAGAGGTGTTGAAGAAGATTTTTCCTTCTTTGATGGCTTCATATTGTTGTTGAACTTTTTCCAATTTCCCTTATTTTTGATAAACTTTCTAAACCTTCTTACCAACATATTCAATTGCTCATCTTGAAGGTCTTCATGATTGGACCTTTCATCTTCATCATTTTCATGCTTGGAGGAATATGCAACAAGAGCTATACCTTTATTCTTCTTGTCCGTTTCTTCACTCTCATTCAATCTTTTGAGCTCCAATTCATGCTCTTTGAGTTTCCTAAACAAGGTAGCTAAAGTCATGTTTGAAATATCTTCTGACTCCGCTATTGCCGTTACCTTTGGTTGCCAAGATCTATTCAAACATATCAGCACTTTGGTAATAAGATCCTCATTAGTAAAGGTTTTACCCAAATCAAATAGTTTATTGACAACAAGTTGAAATCGTTTTTGCATTTCATTTATAGATTCACCTTGTTTCATTCTAAACAACTCATATTGATGAGTTAGGGTATTTACCCTAGCTCTTTTCGCTCCACTAGTTCCCTCATGGGTAACTTGTAAGTATCCCAAATCTCTTTTGCACTTTGGAAATTTGAGATTCTAAAGAATTCATCAACCGTTAATGTGTTTGTCAGTATGTTCTTTGCCTCGAGATCAAGTTGAACCTTTCTTTTTTCCTCTTCGGTCCATAAGCTCCTTGGCTTATCTTTTTCCTCATTCCCAACACCATGTTTTGGAATGAAAGGACCATTTAACACTATATCCCATAGGTCTAACTGTATGCCTTCAATAAAGATTTTCATCCTAGCTTTCCAATATGAATAGCCTTCACTATCAAAAATAGGAGGAGTGATTGTAGAAATATGTTTATGACCTTTACCCGAGTTTTGTGCCATTTTCACAAGAAATCTTGAAAGCTATTAAGCTTTTAACAAGACCCTAGCTATGTATACCAATTGTTGGAATAATGGACACACTCAAGAGGGGGGTGAATTGAGTATTTAAAAAATTTCTTCAAAAAATCACTCCTTTTTGAATGGTGTTTGAAAACAATCAAGGATATGAAATCTTTCTTGAAAACCAATCAAACAAGATTTGACAATATCACAAAATAACAAATGAATACACAATATAACAAGATTAAAATGTAAAACAATATATCTTGCAAGAAAGTAAAAGTGTAAGGTAAGAAAGATTTACGCAATAAATTTAATACTGGTTCGATCACAACTTTAGTGACCTACATCCAGCCCCCAAGTAACACTTGAATATTTCCACTAACTTGAAAAACGTCTTTTAAAAGAAAGCAACCAATAAAGGAAATTGCAACCTTTACCTTGATTGATATTGTGTTACCTCCCTCAACACTCAATCCTTACCTCTAAGGATACCCCACCTAAGAGCCAATTTGGATACCCCACCAAATTGAGATGCTTTAGACGCCTCACCAGAGACCTATGAACAACTTCAACGATACCTCAACTTGAATGATCACCAAGCTATCTTGTGAAAGATGGAAGAGAAACACTCTAAATTCTAGAGCGAAAAATGATTACTAATGAATCTAATCTCAAGTATGAAATTGCAAAGCTCAAATGTGTTTTTGGAAGACTAACAATAGTAATCAACTTGTTAAATTTCGTGTCACACTCATGCCAATTTATAGAGAAAGTAGTTTAGATAATGAAGCCCTTGAATTTAAAAATCTGTTTCAAAAGTACTTGAAGTAATCGATTACTTTCAAGAGAGTAGTCGATTACTCTTCTCAAGAAACTTTATTTTTCAGTAACGGACACAAAGTAGTCGATTACTTTAACGAGGTAGTCGATTACTTTGTTCTACAACAAAGTTATAACTTCTGGACTTATAAAGTAGTCGATTACTTCTCAAGAGTAGTCGATTACTTTACTCAAAAACATATTTTTCATTTATGAAAAAGTCAAGAACTTTGTCTAATTAATTTAGAATCTTGAATTAATATATCTAAACCTTTTTCACTTTTTTAATTCACTTGTTTAGCTTTTAATTTTATTCTTGATTACATCTACACAATATAAACTATCTATCAACTATAGCAAGTTGCTCTTTATGTCTTCAAGTTCCATTTCTTGCATTTATTAGGTCTTCGTCAAAACCATAGAAAGTTGTAAATTGCCTTGCAACTTCAAGACCTCCACCGAATAATCACAATCACGTGATGGAACTGGAAGGTGAAGGGAGAAAGTTAGTTGTCTTATTGATATCGAGAAGGAAAAGATTTTTTTTTTTTTTACGTCTGTCAAGGGTATATTTGGATTGGTGGTAGGGGATGGAATGGAGGGGAATGGAATGAAATGACATGATATTCCATTGTTTGAATTGCATTAAAGAGAACAGAAGGGGTTGGAGTCTAATGAAATCCATTCCATCCTATTCCTTTACATACCCTCATTTTTCTTCCCTCCCAATTTGGAGGGAATGGAATGGAACAAAAGACCTTAGTTTTATAAAATTATAAAATTACCATTATATCCTATATAATAATCATAATCTTCTTCCTTTTCTCCTGAGCCCATTTTTAAGTTGAAAATCTATCACAGCAGCGTCGGCATGCCCGTGCTCATGTTCGGCACGTCCGGGCAGAAAAGAGCACGGTTTGAGTCGCGCTCAAGAGCACGCCCGTGCTCTATGTCAGGACGCGTTAAAAATAGAATTTTAAGAGGAAAACGTGGGTAGCCCTATATAAACCAATCCTAACACTCCTAGTGCGGCTACAAATCCTAATAACACTCTAAGAACTCTATCTTTCTATCTTTGTGGAATCAAGGTCCTGGAGAGGGTGAAGCTGGTCAAGGAGGAGCCTAAGGGGGGAGAAGAGTAGGCGATCTTGGAGGATTTTATTGGCATGTTCGTGGGAGACGCTTGGAGATTCTTGGAGGTCTTCAAGAGGTGAGTAAAAATGACATTTTTCTCACCCTTCCATGGTTTAAACGGTTTTGGAAAAAGGGGTTTGATTTATCTAATGAACTTGAGAGAGATTTCAATGGAAAAATACATGTTTTTGTCAAATCCTATTTTCCAAATTTGGGGATTTTCATAGAAAATGAAATTAATATTTAATTAGGGAATTTTATGATATGAATGCTATTGCTATGAATGTTTGTTTATTCGATGTGAATTCTGGAATTCCCTGATGATTGAATTGGTGTGTTGCTATATGTCATATATGGTATGTGTTATTAAATGAGATTGATATGCCATGAATGATTACTATGAAAAGAATGATTTATTGATTGTTTGGCATGTACTTAATACTACCATAGTAGGGGTATTAAGGATTGAGGACATACCACAATTGTAGGTGTATTGACCTTGAGAAAAACATCACCATTGTAAGGATGTTAACAATACCACCACAACAGGTGTATTGTGAATGAGAAAATATCCCGTGGTAGGGGAATCAAAAATAAGAAACATCACCACAACAGGGATGTCGAAAAATACCACCACAACAGGGGTATTGAAATGAGAAACATCACCACAACAGGAATGTCGAAAAATACCACCACAGCAGGGGCATTGATATGAGAAGCATCACCGCAGTAGGGATCTCAAAAAATACCACCATAGCAGGGGTATTGAAATGAGAAACATCACCGCAGCAGGGATGTCGAAAAATACCACCATAGCAGGGGTATTGAATGAGAAACATCACCACATCAGGGATGTTGAAAAATACTACCACAGCACGGGTATTGATTTGGTAACTTCACCACAGGAGGTGAGGTCGAAACAATTCTCATGAGTAGGGGTGGACAATGGGACGCCATTGTTGTGTGCTTATGATTGGTAGAATAAGTGCATAGGTTAAATGTTCTTGCTAATAATTGAAATATGTTGTGTATTGGTCTGAATATTTTTATTATTGATATTATGGAAAAATTATATTATTTTCGAAGTAGCAGGTGCCATGGTTGTTTTTCCGGTTACTGCGCCGGCTAAGAATAACAGTATTTGTGAAAATAATTTATAATTGTTTTTATTCACTGGGATTCCCATATCATTAGTAGTGTTATTTTCAGAGTACGAGGACGATATTCCTAAGACCGAGGAGGCTTGAAGACTTGAGTTATTTTCTAGTGTTATTTATAGCATTGGTTAGTATTATAATGCACTGGAGTCGTATGTGGCTAAACTTTCGTTATTTTATTTTTATACGTTTGGGTTTTTAGTTGGTGCCTCGTTTTAAGAGTTTTTGGATTAATTATATTATTTCAAATTTGAGAATTTTATGATGTAAAGACCATTTGAGTATTATTATTATTATTATTATTATTATTATTATTATTATTATTATTATATTAAGTATTATATTATGAAAATTTTATTTCACGAGGTTTTTTTTAAATATTTTATTCGGGTTACTAATGTAACGATGGACGTTACAACAGTGGGGTAGAAAGGCCAGAGTTACGCCCAAAATGGCTAGCAGTTTTCACTATCGAGAAGGCTTGTTTATCTGTCGTATCTTTGGACAAAAAAGTGGCTAAAGTGCCACATGAAAAGTGGCATTTTTTTATTTTCATATGAATTATTATTTTTTTAAATTAAAATAAATTAAAATAAAAATATATTATTAAATTAAATGGGTTGCCTGAGCTCGGTTGGGCTAGCCCGCTTCGGATTTGAGCTCCTTTAAGCTGGGCCAAAAAGCTCGGGATTAATTCGGGCTCAAATTTCACAGCCCAAACCCTATGGTTTATCGGGCTTATTTGGGTCGGCCCATTATACTAGCTCTAGTTCTGCTACTCTCACAGCTACTCACTCATAGTCTCACACCAAGCATTTCCTAAACCCATCTTCCCTAACTGAAAAATTTTAATAAAAGAAAGAGAGAGAAAAGCAAGCATAAGGGACAACCTATCTGTTCTGGACAAGCCCAAAACACAATCTTCCAGATAACCTTGGGCGTAGATTCTGCTCTCCTTCTCTTGCATCTTTGTTGGGTTACTCTTTTTGCTGGACCAAATGGGGGGGTACCCGCGAAGACACTCTGATGCTTAATTCAGCAATGTGGTACGCAGTGTATATTTGTGAGTTGGATATTACTTACCTTTTTTTTGGGCTGTGGGTCCTTTTTACAGGCAGGTCCAAGGGGCTCCTACTCCCATGGGATGGTCCCCCATGCCCCCGTTATGGGCTAGGTACGCGGGACAACACATTTTCGGGCGGCGGGTTCAGTTCATTGCGTGATTTCGAAGCGACTTTAGTCAGAGGGCGGTGTCGAAGGGTCCATGCCTCTAGGGACAAGGTCTCTTCATAGGCTGACCCATGAAGGGGGTTCCTGAATGGCGGTTGGCCACCTGGGCTGGAGGTTTGGTCCGATAGGTTGGATCCTTATTGAGCTCTTTCTATCGAGTTAGGCTAGAAATGGTCCAGAACAGTTGCCCCTGGGCCGACGCTAGTCCTTTATGGGCTAGTGTCAGGCCATCTTTTGGAGCTCTTGGTGTATTTACTTCTTTTCTCTAGATTCCCCCTTAAATGATTACGCGCGGTGTTCGGGGGCTGTCGCCATTTCGTTTACACCCATTGGAGTAAATGTGTCATTTCGTTCCTTGCTCTTAGCGTCGTTTGCCCTTTATAAATTTCTCGAACTTTTGGCTTTCCCTCACGTTTTCTCTTGCCCTTGGACTGCTACTCCATTCTATCGAGTTCTTGCTGGTTCCATTCGTGCTTCTTCTCTTCGCATTCCTTGTCTCAAGTTCCAGTTGTTGCTTAGGTACTATTTCATCCCTTCTATCACTTTCTGCCATTTCTCTTCGTGAGTGAAAATGGTGAGGTTGAGGTAATGGGGGGAGGAGGACATTGATTCCGATGTGGAGGTCTTATCCAATCCTCCTACCTGTTTCGCTCGCTGCCGTCAGACGGTGGTTCGTACTTTTCTTCCTAAAGGCGTTGTGAGTATTTGTACTTCGTCTCAACCATTGGGGGTTCTGGATACAGCGTCTGCTCCCCCGAGGGCAAACTCCTCAACTCTTTGGGAGGGAGTCTTATGAAAGGCAGGGGTCGGTTCCACTTCTAATTCTGACTCTTCTTTTGTTTAAGGGGTTGGCCTTATGCATAAGCGAAAATTTAACGTTGGTGACGTCGAATGGTACCCCCAGCCTCCTGATGCCGACTGCTACTCTTGGATAGACCGGGAAGTGTTAGGTTCACGCTCGGAGACGCGGTCTCCGAGCGATTTTGTGGTGAGTGACAAGATATCCGAGGAGGTTCCGGAGAAATATGAAGTCTTTGTCCCCTCGGCTGGTGAGAGTGTGTGTATGGATCGGTCGGTGGTAGATGGTGACCGCTGCTTTTACATGTATTGTGCTCTTTTTACGGAGTTGGGGGTTTGTCTCCCCTTTACCACTTTCGAGATGACCATTCTGGATTTTCTTCAAGTGGCTCCTTCTCAGCTTCACCCTAACTCATGGGGCTTTGTGAGGGAGTTCGAGATCTTTTGCAACACCCTTTCCTGAGTGTCACATTCCCGAACGTTTATAAGGCCGAAAATAATATTAATGCGGAAAATGCAGTTTTTTTTTCTTTTCACAATGAGGTAATGGGATTAGTAAAGGTAAGTAATAATAAATGAACTTGGGTTCACTATGAATTTCTAGAAGTCATACTGAATTAAAATACAGAAACAAAAATAGAAATAGTACTGTATACAGACATAGGTCCAATGCATAACTGACACAAGAATATAATAAGTACTAGGAGTCACAGCTCCCAAAAAGGTACAACGGACACCCGACACAGCCTGGCCAAAAACTAAACAGCAAAAGGAGTCCCTCTCTGGACTCAAAGTAAAAGCTGAAATGAACCGTCGTTATGTCTATTTGCTTAGGCAGCAACAGCAATACCAGCAGAAAAGATATACAGATATGGGTGAGATTCCTGATCATCAACACAACAAAATAGCAGAAGTAAAAACAGGATGACTCACCAGGTAACAACGTACCCAACATGCTTACCATAAATATTCTCAATATAAATCATGTTAAACAATTAGCAGCATAAAGTAAGGCATTCTCGAAAAACAGAACAGCGGTGTACAACAAGTAAATGTAATCATCAACAGTCATGCAATGCAATGCAATGTACACGACTCAATGCCATATGCCACAAGGGTAAACTCTGGCCCCTACTCCATGGAGTTAACAAAACATCGGAGAGAGTGAATGGGAAGACATGTTCCGTGTACGCCAGCCTTGGGCAAGATGCTACAACATTCGTAACGTGCACATATCTGGCTTTACGGAAACACTCTGCACCAAACATGAATAGTACGGCATCTAGTCGAGGATATTAGTGTATTGCTCGGATTCGCCACGCCACAGAAGAGCTACCAACTGGTCACATGTCAGCCTTTCCAATCCTGATACCTCCAAGATTATTTAAATCTTCACCGTATGATTTGCATCCCCATCAAGGTGTAAGCTCAACTCCTAGGTTCAAGGCCTTACAACTCATGCAATGAAATGCCAATGCTTACACAAAGTAGATGCGATAAAGCAATGTCTATCCATTGGATAAACCTCAAGGTTCACTAAGGTTCTCTTCCCTAGGAACTATACACATCTTTGTATTTCTAAACTTTTATCCACCAGATAAATCTAGTGATCCCTTCGGGATCGAGTCATCACAAGACTGAAACAATTGAGTGATTGACCTAGATCCGAATCATCGGTCCGTCATCGAACTATGTTTCAAAACCCAAAACGTTTCATGTTTGTGTTTATGTCTTATGAATTATGTCTCAAGTCCTAAGCATTATGAATAAGGATTGAGAATCCTCTTAGATAAGTCTTTGATCATTTCTGAGATATTAACTCCTTGATTTTCAACTAAGGAAATAAGTGTTGATTCACTTAAGTTTTATGAAGTCATTGATAAACTAAGTCATCAATGGTATAGTACATGGTCTTGTTCCACCACATACCATACTTAAAAATCTCTTTTCTTCAACCTCTAAGTTAATTACTTTAACTTAGATTTTCACGCGTAAAACTTTACGATTTGAGTTGAAAACTCTCTTTGTAAACCATAACCCTTTTCAATTGAAAACACATTAATTTAAAAGGACTTTGTTATTTGATTAAGGTAAAGTACCTTAACTAACTTGGAAATACTTTTCCTTACTAGCTTAGTGTGAAACCATAATCTAAGTTAGTATAAAGGAAATATAATCTTATCTATTGTTCTTACTAAAGTTTATTTTAATCAAACTTAAGGATAAAGTCCTCTTTATGTTTGAAACTGGAACATTGTCTTAGTCCTAATCTAGAGGTGATATCTCTTCAAAACTATACTAACTTTCATGAAACTACTTCATTATTTTTCTTTTTAAAACACTTTAGTTAATTATCTAATTATGGCTAAAGTAAAAAGACATTTTTCACTTTGGTGAAATACTTGAATGTTGGAACTTTATTTGATCTTTGGATCAAAATCACTTATTGTTTTTCTTTGAAACATAAGTTATTAAAACACTTTGTTATTCCAAAACTTTGAAGGTTCAAGAACAACACATGTTCTTCTATTTTTTTTCTCACTAAGGCCGCAAGCCTCCTCAAAAGAAAAGTGAAGATTTTGCTTCACACAAAAGACAAGTCATAGCTCAAAATGCTCACAAAATGATGACAAACAACAATCATACATCATTGCATCATAATCAAGCATAAAAATCCTTACTTGATCTAGAGATCAAAGCAGGGTTTTTCAACATACAATGAAAATATTTTTCATCCAATCAACATCATCAAAAACACCTACTAGACATAGAACCATTATTACAAACTTTTTTCTCCAAGAGAACTTCACAACTAAAGTGGTGAACCCAAACCAAAGGGTTTCACCCAAACCACATAAACAACCATTTTTCACCTCCATCAATTTTGGTGTGATGAGGTTTACCCCCCATACCTGTTGATGAATAATCCTCCATATCAAAGTCGGTCGACTGGTTGCAAATCTCCCGATTACTCGTCCGAATACTCGTCACCAACTCCTAGATTCAAAGACTTATGAGAAAAGAAACTTGATTTCACTAAAAACTTCAACTTTTTCAAGATCAAAGGTGGTTTTTGTGAAGAACTTATGAAGAACAAGTGAAGAACTTGAAGAACAATGAAGAAAAAGTGAGGGAAGAGAGAAAAAAGAGAGAGCTCGAAATGGCCAAGTGAGGAGTGAATGATATAGATATTTTGTTATCATGACAAACTTGTAAATAACCAAAGGACAATTTGGTAATTTCCTTAAAAGACCGGGGGCATTTTGGTCATTTTACGTCCAGATATTTTCAGTCTGTCATCATGAGGGTGGCCATGAAATTCAACTTGATGTGACCTGCTGTGACATCAAGTTTATCCGTTAGCCGGTCCCGTTAAATCCCTTCACAGCTCCAAACGTCTCCCGGTTCGAGTATACACCCAAATCTAATATATTATTTTCAATTTTGGACGTCAGGACCGATTTTAGCAAATATGTAGAGAATTAAATTCTAAGACTTACTGTCTCGTTCGTCAGTCAAAATTAGGTCTTGATAGTAGAAAAACACTACTATCCGTGAAAAACGTAGACCGGGATCTGTTTGAGTTTTCGACCCAAACTTAACCATAGCTTCCTACGATAGCCTAGAGCATGAGTATGGTCTCAGATTATTTTATTTCACTCTCTAGACGCTCCAATAAAATATAAACGCTTAAATACTGAATAATTGTAAAACTTGAAAATCGGGGCGTTACACTTTTTGCCAGGTCCGGGATCTCCTATGCAGGGTCTGGACCTTCTTCTTTTTCTTTCAAGTGGGTCATTCTTCTAACAAGTCTGAGAGCACGGGGGGTCGTCGCGGTTGGACGTCCGTGTCCTCTGGGCGTGGGTAGTAATGTTTATTCCCTTCAAAGAATCCTTCAAAGGCTTCAAGAGGGATTTCGTGCGCGTCTGTGTCCCTACTCGCTTTCCAGCTTTTTTCGTTGGGGAGGACGTATCAGCTCTATTCCGCTTATACTGGAGCAGGGCCGGCGTGGGGATAGTGCCCTCTTTTTACAACATTCTGGAGGATGCGCTTAGCGCTAACGAAACGCGTACCGTTCGGTATCTTACGGACTGGGTGAAGTTGTAGGGTAGTCTTAGCTGTCAAAGTCTCCTTTCCTTTGAGGAGGACGCTGGTACCGTGTTAGGTAGCTCTTTGGTTTTTTTTTTTTTTTTTTTTGTTGACTTTTTATTTTTTACCTACTTTCTTCATCCTTTTATCGTACCTTTTTTTTGTTTGTGCAGAGGAGATGGCTTCTATCAACGCCATGCTTGCTGCCCTTGCTCGGAAGAGAAAGTTGGTGGCCGTCGAGGGTCCTTCTCAGCCAGCTGCCTCCGAGGTTTCTGGGCCTATTTATGCCCCAGTCGTTGAAGTTCCCTACTCGAATTCCTCCGCGGGCATTGTTGGGGTTGCACCTCTACCGTCCCACAAGCGGAGCTTTTCTGAGCAGCAGGCTCCATTTTCTATCAATCAGGGCAAGGAAAAGTCTCTAAGACCGAATCCGTCGCCTATCTCCCAGCACCCCTTTGGTCAGTTTGCTGATGGTAATTACGCTCGCAGGATTAATTCGGTATTGCTTCCTGCGAACTGGGATTACTCCGCGCTTCAGGCAGCTACTCCCAAGCGGATTGTTTCCACGACATAAGCGTGAATGTGTGTGGCCGCCGCCTTGCTTCGTTTCGTGGAAGTCAAGGACGCCTGGCAAGTTCAGTAAGATGCCATGGCGAAAGAATTGGAAGAAGCTCGGAGTGCTTCTTTGATTTTCGAGAAGAAGGTGAAAGCTGCTGAAGAGGCGGCTTCTAAGGTTGAACAAGCCCGTTTGGAGGCCGATGATGCCCGAAAGAATAAGGAGCGAGAACTTTAGTCGGATTTGTCGGCTTCAAAGAGGACCAGGGAGGAACTCAAGGAGTTGCGGTCCGCTCGAGACCGTCTGAGCGTCGAGTTGGACCACTGGAAGGCGGAGGCCTTTAAGTATGAAGGCTTCTTTTATGTTGCAGCCAGTTCTTCCTTCCAGAATGCCCTTGACTAGATTCGTTTCCTTAATCCAGATGTCGGTCTTCGAACCGACCTTTTTGCGGTAAACCGAGTGGTGGAGAATGGGTGCTTTTTGGAGGTGTTGGAGTCTGGCAAGAGGATCTCAGTGCCCTCGGGGTCAGGTGGACCGGTTGACCCTTCTCAAAGAGCCAGTCCGAATGATGAAGCAGCCTCTGTTTAGGACTTCTTGTAGCCATGAGGCATTAGTTAGGCCTCTATTCTATACCGTTTTTACTTTCCTTCTTGTAATCAAATCTTTATTTATTTTGTTGAATGTATGTGTTCGGCTGGTAATGTAAGTATCTTTATCTACCTGACATGATCTTTTGTGATTAGACGCGTTCTGACGAGGTCAGTTGAGTAGTCTTTTCATGCGTGTTTTCCATGTTGCTTTTCTTGGGAGTGTGCCCCTTGGATTGGAAAACTGTGCATTTTCCCGAGGAGTTCTTGGTGGCTCCTCTGGATTTTCTTAAACGCTTCTTTAATGTTAGTTGCTTCCTGAGGGGTCCAGCTTTCTATGAATAGGCCTCTTCTTGGTGTCTTTTTCTCCACGCTCAGTCCCTTGTTCTTACCAAGTCTAGGCGAGATGTTCTCGTTTTCCCCCTTCTGTTGTTGGAGCGATGGGTTCCCTTTTCGGTTCTGCCTCTAAAGGACTCTGTATTGATGGTAAATCTATTTTGAGTAGAGATGATATTTGCTAGGATGGGAATGAGTGGAGATGAGATTTGCTTTGGATCTCTGCCTCTGCTTCGTGTGAGGGCATAAGGGTAACTCGGGGGATTGCCAGCTCCTCCCTTACTTGGGAGGAAAAAGGTGGGTTTTTATTAACTTAGTCTGGATGGGAGTCTTTCGCCGGACTCCTTAGCCGAGGCACCTGTTTTTCCTAATTCGCAAGTATGGAGTCGACCTTCGTTCGGGTTCCCTTCCTCCTTGGGGCCGTACCGTTCCGTCCATTTCTCATGCGGATCGGTCCTTATGTCCGTGCAGGAGGAATTGATATATTATTTCCTCTTGCCTCTGACATTTCTAGGAGGATGTCCCTCGCTTCCCATCATTCCTCCCCCTCCTTTTTCTAGAGTCCATCCTTCCTGGTTGTGTTTTATAGTCAGCCGCCAATGTCCTTCCCTATCCTTTCAGGACGGACATTGTGGTTCCATTAAACCCGGCGGTGGTTGTTGTAAAGGAGGTTAGCTTCCCTTGAGAATGTTTCGCCTCACGTCCGGAAGTTCAGATACGACTACGGATGTGGAATCTTGACTTGCCTGCGGGGAGCCATGCGATTGTTATATTTTTACACGGTTATTCTACCCTTCATTTGTAATCTTCTCCTGTTGTAATTTGAGCATATTTTAATGAAGAAGAGTATTATTGCTTATGTTCGTTATTTTTTATTCTTTGCCTTATTATGCTCATTCCTTTAGACTGGTCGGGTCCAAAGACTCGAACCATGCCCTTCCAAGATTTATTAGGATTGACCAATTGAGTGGACACGCTGATCATGCAGCCCTTCAGGACTGGCCAAATCTAAAGACCTGGACCGTTTCACCCTGAAGTTTATCCGAGTGGATACATTGGTCGTTTCGCTTTCGTCGCTTATCAGGACTAGTCAAGTCCAAAGGCTTGGACCGTTTTGCCCTGGAGCTTACCTAGATGGACGGACGGAGTGGATACACCGGTCGTTTCATCCCTCGTCAGGACCGGTCAAGTCTAGAGACTTGGGCCGTTTCGCCTCGGAGCTTGTTTAGATGGATTGACCAAGTGGACATACTGGTCGTTTTGCCCATGTCGCTCGTCAGGACCGGTCAAGTCTAGGGACTTGGACCATTTCGCCCCGAAGTTAATTTAGGTGGACCGACCGAGGGGATACACTAATCATTTCGCCCATGCCGCCCGTCAAGATCGATCAAGTCTGGAGACTTAGATTGTTTTTATTTTGGAGTTTATTTAGGTGGATCGACCGAGTGGATACACTAGTCGTTTCGCCTATGTCGCCCGTCAGTACTGGTCAAGTTTGGAAACTTGGACCGTTTTTGCCTCGGAGCTTATTTAGGTGGATCGACCATCAGGACTGGTCAAGTCTAGAGATTTGGACCGTTTTTATTTTAGGTCGTGTTGACAAAGCCTCGTTTATATTTATTCCCAAGTGTTGAGTGATACATCCATTCTCTTTCCTCTAACTATAGTCCTGTCTTAACTTAGCCGCATTCCAGTATCGGGGAATTTCGTCTCCTGATAGAGTTTCTAGGGCGTAAGCTCCTTTGCTTGTATGGGCCTATTTGATAACCCTGTATGGGCCTTTCCAATTTGCTGCGAGCTTTCCCTGTGCTGCATTTTTGTTGCCTACATCTTCCATTCTTAGCACTAGGTCTCTTATGCCAAAACGTCTGGGGATTACCTTAGAATCGTATCTAGCCGCAATCTTCTGCTTCATGGCGGCCTCTCGTATGCTTGCGACTTCTCGAACTTCATCCACCAGATCTAAGTCTCCTCAGAGTGACTGCTCATTTGCTTCTGTCTGGAAATTTGGTCTGCGCCAAGAGGGTTCTCCAATTCCTATTGGGATTACTGCGTCGCATCCTCACACTAAACTAAAGGGGGTTTCGTTGGTAGTGCTATGTGGGCTAGTTCTATAACTCCATAGTACATGATCAAGCTGCTCCACCCATAGCCCTTTGCTCCGATTGAGTCTAGTCTTCAATCCTTTTAATATCGCCTTGTTAGCCACCTCTGCCTGGCCGTTGGTTTGGGGATGCTCTACTGCTTTGGAGTGTTGGTGGATTTCTAGACTGGCCAACAACTCTTGGAACTTCCTGTCAGTGAATTGGGTCCCATTATCTGTTACTATGGAGTTTGGGATTCCGAATCGAGTGATGTTGTTTTTGTACGTGAATCTTTGTATCCTGGCTGAAGTAATCTGGGCCAACGGCTCGGCCTCGATCCACTTAGTGAAATAAACTACTGCGACTATTAAGAATTTGAGCTGCCCTGGTGCAGTGGGGAAGGGTCCGAGGATGTTCATTCCTCACTGACAAAAAGGCCATGAGGCGGCAAGGGAGCTCAGGGTTTCCGAGGGAGCTTGGTGCAGGTTTCCGTGTTGTTGGCAATTGTTCACATTTCCTAACGTAGTCGGTGGCATCGGCGGTGAGTGTTGGCCAATAGTATCTTGCCCGGAGCACTTGTTTCGCTAGTGCTTTTCCCCTATGTCTCCCGCAGCTCCCTTCGTGCACTTCCGCCAGTACCTAGGCCGCACGATGTTTTGGTAGGCACTTCTGAAGCAGGGTGGAAAAGCCTCTTTTAAAGAGCTTCCCATCATGCATGATGTACCGAGCTGCCCTTCATGCCGTGCTCCATAGCTCCTTGACGTTGGTGGGTCGGAATTGGTTTTGTAAGTAGTCAAAAATTGATTTCCACCAATCCGTCCCTTCATCCTTTTCTACTTATAGGACATCTCCCCCAACACTCGGCTGATATAGGTTGGCTTGAATGACTGAGCGGTTGTTACCGCGGTTCTTTGTACTTACTAATTTCGACAGGATGTCCGCCCTGACGTTCCGCTCTCCGGGTACGTAGTCAATTTGGACTTTTTCAAATAGTGCCATCTCTTCCTTAACCTTCAGTAAGTATTTTTGTAAGAGGGGATCTTTTGCCTGGTATTCTCCTTTTACCTGTGAAGCTATTAATTGGGGATCGGTCGACACTTTCACCCTTCTGGCTCCTAGGTCACGAGCCAAGTATAGCCCAGCTAGGCTTGCCTCGTACTCGGCTTGGTTATTGGAGGAGGGAAAGGGAGTGCTCAATCATAATTCCTGCCTCTTTTTCCAGAAAACTCCTGGCCCACTCCCCTTCGGGTTGGAGAACCCGTCCACAAACACGGTCCAAGTCTGCGGAATGCTTCTCTCTCCCAAACTGGTTAGCTCTGCATTGAAGTCGGCCAACACCTGGGCTTTAATGGCCTTTCGGGGCTCATATGATATCCCATACTCCGATAGCTCGATGGACCAGGCAATCATTCGTCCGGCCAATTCGGGTTTGTGCAGTATCTGTTTGATGGGCTGATCCGTGCGAACCACAACGGGATGACACTGGAAATATTGCCTAAACCTTCTAGCAGTTATTACCAAGGCTAAGGCTGCTTTCTCTATTTTCTGATACTTGAAATCTGCTTCTTGGAGTATTTTTCTAACGAAATAGACGGGTTTTTGATCCCCCTTTACTTCCCGGATTAATGCTGAGCTCATCGCCTCTTCGGTAACTGACAAGTAGACGATTAAAGTTTCACCCGCCTCTGGGCGAGTTAGGATTGGGGGTGAAGTGATGTCTGCCTTCAATGCCGTGAATGCCGCCTGACACTCGTCAGTCCATTTGAAGTTTTTTCCTTTCTTCATCAATCCGAACAGGGGTAGCGATTTTTGGGCGGCCCTGGCCAGAACGCAACTCTCCCGTTTGGCCACTAGACTTCTTTTAGTGTGCTTGGGCTTCTCATTTCTATGATCGCACGACACTTGTCAGGTTTTGCCTCGATCCCTCGATGAGTGAGCTTGAATCTGAGAAATTTCCTCGCTTGCACGCCGAACACTCAGTTTTCCGGGTCGAGCCAGTAACACCCCGTTTTCTGTAACCAGGTATAATTACTTTAACATTGTAATTGCTACATTTATGTTTTGTATGATCTTGTTATATATATATATATATATATATATATGTGTGTGTGTGTGTGTGTGTGTGGATGTTTCATATGATGGTTTTATATCCTTGATATTGTGGTGATAAAATTTTCTTTTGTCGTTTTGAGACGAAAACCGATAAAATTTCTATTTTAACCGATATTGGGTAATTTCACATTTCGTGTGCCGAAGGTCGGGAAACGGGGAATTGAGTGAGATGTAATGTTGAATTAAATTTTTCATTACCTTGTTGATTATTCCTAATGAAGAGAATTAGTTTTCATAAAGTCCAAAAATTTACCAAAAGTAGTAAAAAACGATTATCCATTTTTGGTAAAAATCCTAAGCACCTTGTTCCTAACTAAATGAAAAATTTAACCAACCTAGTTATTCTGGTTAGGCCATTCGGACATCTTACCTTGGGAGGAGCCAAGATTTGCCTTCCATTCCTTCAAATCAAGGTTATAACACCTAACATAAATAGAAAAAGTGTTTTAACCCTTTTAAGTTAATCTTGTCCTTAAGCTTTCTACAAGCAACAACATATCCACCTCTTTACATCGTGTCCCTCCAATCTCATTTAACAACTTTGGAAAAATGTTTGGAGTCCACAAGGAGGGGATAGTTCGGCCATTTGGTGATTAAAACACCAAAAATCACTATTCCATTCATTTAACACTTAAACACCAAAGTTCAAAAATTTCTCTCTTCTCTCCCTTTTATCCTAGCTTCGGCCAGCCTTTGCTATGCTTTTAATGTAACACCCCGATTTTTCTTAATCTTTTTATTTAACTAGTATTTAAGTAATTGTATTTTATTTGAGGGTCTAGAAAATTAAATAAATTATTCCGAGGCCATAGTCACGCTCTACGCTATCGTAGGAAGCTATGGTTAAGTTTTGGGTCGAAAACTCAGACGGAGCCCGGTCTGTGTTTTTCCTTGACAGTAGTGCTTTACTACTATTGAGACCTAATTTGGACCCGTGAACGAGACAGTTAGTCTTAGAATCACGTTTCCTATATTTTCGAAAAAGTTCGTCCTGACGTTCGAAAATGAAAATAATATATTATAATCGGACCGATAATTGTTCTAGGAGACGATTCGAGTTGTCTTAGGTTTTTTCGAGAACCTTGAGCCAATGATTTTCATACCAGGGCTATGTTAAATCATTTGGGGACTCCTACAATTGTCGTGAAGATTTTCAAATTTATCGGGACGTGAATTGACCAAATTGCCCTTGGTTAGTTTTTACTAATTACCTACTATTACTTTTACCTTTCTTAAACCTTAAGTCACCTATTAATACACTATTCTTCACCTTTTTCCTCCTCATTCACGCTGGCTGCTGCTGCTGCTTTCCGTCTTCTTCTTCTTTCTTCTTCCTCCATTTTCAACCTCATTTTTTCTCAAGCTTCCTCAAGTTTTTTTAAGAAGGTTTGTGAAGCAAAGTTGCTCCTCTCATCCTCCTCTATCACCTAGAAGGTATAGATTTCATCCTTGAGCTCTCAATCTTTATTTTCTCCATTTATTTTCATGAATTGCAATTTCTAGATCTAAACTTCAAAAATCTCTAGAAAATTGTAGAAAAATCATTTTGAGACCAAACCAATTCCTAGGAGCTAGTATCATCCCCTATTATCATAATCCAAGAGCTTGTAATAAAATAAAATCTCTAGCCTATTTATCTTTTAAGGGTCGAATGTATGGGTTTTTGGGGGAAATGGGGTTTTGCTGTTCATTGTTCTTGATTCCACATGTTGCATCCCTTAATCATGTAATCCAAGTGATTAGGGCCAAATCGAACTTTCACATATTTTTCATGGTGATGGCCGAAACCCTACTTTGTTGGTTTAAGGGATTTTGGTTCAAATCTTTGATAATTGATCATTGATTATGCATTAGGTATGCTTAAGGGTCATTGATCCAAGAGTTGGTAGAATTTCGATATCCCTAGCCTATTTAATTAATTAAGGGCAGTAGCTAATCCTAGAGATTAGGTAGTTTATGGTTTCATTATTTTAATTTGTGGTTGTGTTTTACTGTATAGAATCTGACAGGACTCGAACGCTCGATCGCGCACTCAATTGACTGCTGCGGAGCCACATTCGGAATCTCTCGGGAAAATCACTAAGGTGGGGGAAAGAACCACAATATCGTCGGGGAGGTAAGCTTTAAATAATATATATTACTATGCATAGGGCGACCCAAACCCTAATAGAGGTCGTTTGACCGTTAGGTTGATTTTACTGCATATTGAGGATGTATGCTCTGTGATTGATAGTCAATGTGATATATGTTATGCTTACTATATGCTCTTGATTGATTAAACATGATTTATCTGTAAGTTGATTTTAATGTTGTGTATATACTGTTGTGACTGCTGATGTCTGAGTAGAGCTAGGCAATGATTTCTGATAAATCGGGTGATGAATGTGTAGTGAGAAAGTCGAGGTTATATATATGTTGTAGTGCTCAACCGAGTGATATGGTTGATCTGTCGATGTTGTGATGTGAGTTGATACCCGGTTAGGCCGGATGAAAGTTGGTCGTGGTTGCATATAAGTCGTGGTTGAGGCACTAAGTGTTAATCCTGAGATGAGTCAGTGAGATTCATGTTGCATAGTTGTTATTCATCACTGTGTTGGCATACAGGCGATTTTGATCTTACCTGCGGGGAGATGGTCGTACCGATTAGTTTGGTGTAGGGGCAATTTCGATCTTAGCTGCGGGGAGGTGGTCGTACCCGCTAGTCGAATTGTAGACGGACGGGCGCATATCTCGACCTAGCCTGCGGGCGGGGGGATATGTCGTTATCGAAAGTTGAGTTGTTAACGAACTGGCAAATGGTCCGACGTAGCCTGCGGGCGGGGGAACATGTCGTAATCGTAAGTTGCGTTGTTGACGGGCGAATATTCCAACCTGGCTTGCGGGTGGGGGAATATGTTGTATCCATGAGACGATTTGGGCCTGCGGGCTTTAGATCGAACCCTACCTTTATGGGGGTGGCATAGTGATGATTGGGACACCTTAATCCATTGGGGATGTTACGTCGTGATCGCGTCCATATAGTCGTTAGTTGCATGAGTGTGAGGGACAATAGTTAAGGGAAAAATTATTCGGAAGTCGTTTGGTTGTGACTATCGTGTTTGTGAGTGTGCTATCTATATACATTATTTACATCGCTGTTTTTCCCATGTATAACATATTACTGTTTCTTATCCGCTGTACTTTTCCATGTTGTATTTCTTTGTTCTTGACTATACGAGAAGATCCTGATGAGGAGTTTCCAGAGGAGATTGACGGAATACCTGTTGAGCCTGATGCCGGCGAGAGAGCCTCGCATCCCAATGCTGGGGGACCTTGAGCGTCAAGAGATGAAGTCGGAGTGCATTTTGTCCTGATATTATGTTTTTAGTTTTTATTTATTTCGTACTCTGAAGTATTTTATATTTGGTATCAGTGTTGTAGACTCTACTGATGGAGCCAATACTATTATGGTATCAGTATGTATTGTATATTTTAATATTTTCGCAAATTTTATACTACTATGCCACCCTATAACTCTAATAATTATAAGTGGGGTCACCAATGGGACCTCCTAGGAAGGGGCTGTCTCATTTAACATCTCGTTGGTGACCAAGTTTTCTCTTCATCTTCTCACAAGGAACTTCAAAGAGGTAATGGGGGAGTGAATCATATCACACCTTAGTGGTGGTGATAAAGGCCTCCTAGTTTTGTTGAAGGAAAACCCTAGATCTAGGGTTTCCTTATAAAGTTCATTACTTTGTTGTCATGATGTATTATGTTGTTGTGTTGTTATGGTGATTGTGTTTGTATGTGTTTGTAGAAAATCAATTTGGCATGGTGAAAAACTATTCTTAGGTCCAAAGACCTAAGGGTAGGATTTTTGGAATGAAGAGCTAGTTTATGTTCTAAGTAGCCTTGATAATATGTTTATGTGTTAGTATGATTTTCTAGCCACTTGGTTGGTGTTGGATTGCATATATCTTGTTGATTTTATGCTTGTGTGGTTCGGCCAAAGCTTCCATGTTCAAGTGATGATGTAATAGACTTAAAATGGTTCCAAGAAGGCAAAATAATTAAAAGAAACCTATCCTTGTTGCTTGGGGGCATTCGACCTTGTCTTGCTAAATAGGGTTAGGAACTTAAAATGTTGATGTTAAGGGGTTTAATGTGTTCATGATAAAGTATAAGGGTTATATGAATTGAAAAGGTTTCTAAAGAAATCAAGTTTTGGTTCCAAAGAACCAAGTGTTGTAAAATAGGTGTTTTTGACTTCATGTGAAAATTATTTTAAGAAGAGAATGGTTTAATGTTGATCAACCACTTATTCTAATAAGTTATTTTAAGGAAAAGATTTTCAAGAACCAAGAGTTTCATAGTTAGTCAAGATGTTTTTCAAGGATTTTGGTTAGTAAGCCTACTTTGAGAAAAATAGGATTCTTGCAAGTCTTTCCTTAAAAACTAAGAGTTTTTATACTACTATTACCTTTTAGAACCGTACAAAACTACATGAGTTATAGTTCCACTTAAAAAAGGAAATGGTGATTTCAAGTAAGTTGTGTATTCCTTTTTACACTAAGTAATAGGACTTGGAAACTATTTCAAAGAGTTTTTAAACTAATTAGATGCCTTATGGGTATTCGTATAGAGTTTTAAAACTATACTTAATAAAGGAGATTTCATCAACTACATTACTACAAGGATATTACTTTGAAGCTTTTTACTATAATAGCGTAAATGCGTGTTATCTTCTAAGAGAAATTACATGAGTTCCACAAAGAACTCACAAAGATTAAGTAAAAGACATGCACTAATATCTTGTGGTCATGACAAAATCATGTCCCACACCCTTGATGATTTAGGTTATCTAAGGAATCTATAATGCTTAATCACTAAGAGTTACTTAAACAAAATAAGTAATGTTTCCTTGTTAGATAAGTGAAAAGATATGAAGAAGGGATCCTTGTGGATCTTACTTTACATCACACATTTAGGATATGGAACAATATATCATAAGACATGAACATTGTATTACGAACGATGAGGTGGTACGTGATTGCAAGGAACGAAACCAAGAACGGGTGACTGATGGCAGGTCATGAGTTAGTGGGTCCCGTAGGGGTGCCCTGTGGTTTATTAATAGATAAATGTGGTGCTACAGTGTCAGTGTAGTATGTGTTTGTGTTGTGGCATTTCTTGACATGTATACGCATATGTGCATGAGTTGGGCGTTGTGCCCGAGAGTTGAGCTTACACCTTTGTGCAGGTGCAATTGTTGGAGGTGATGATCGTGGAGATCTTGAGGACGTTGGGGTTGGGACGACCACAAGTGGCCAGAGAGTAGCTCCTCTGTGTCGTGGGTACCTGTCGAAAAACGTTGAAGTCCTGACTAGACACTGGACAAATCATGATTTGGGTAAAGAACGTCTGGCATGAGCCGTTATAATGATTGCAATATTTGGATGTGGCACTGTGGGGCTGAGATAACGCAGACAACGTTCTCCCAACCACTCACTCTTGTTATGTTTAGCTCAATGGAGTAGGGGTCTGAGTCATGCTGCATATTGTGTCATTACATACTCAGTTGATGCTTGACCCATATTATTATTCTTGTTATATTATCTGTGATTAGTTGTTATGCTGTGAATGCCCATGAGCTATATGCTGATTGGGTGTGTGTGCGCGTGACTTTTATCACTGCTGTTCTGGTTGTGCGTTGTGCAGAATCTCACCTCATTACTTTTGTTGTTACGCTACTCGCATGGTTTCACCTTGCACTGGTGAGTAGCATGGCGAGAGATCCATCATCTCGGCTGAACTTGGGCTTGACTCTCCATGACGGAGAGGACGTTTGGACAATTCACGCAGACGGCCATCGTACATACACAGGAGCTGTGAGTCTCACCAGTAGGAGGGAGTCACCTTTTTCCACGACAAGCTTATTTGAGAGAGTCTGCACCCTGAGTGTCAGTGGTGGGGGTAGCTCGGGGATCACCCAGCCACCACCACCACCTACTGGCCGTCCATGCCTGCCTAGTGCCCAGCTTGCAGTTCACCAGGAGGAGCCTAGAGACGTGTACGTTGACCCTTCTTCCATGCCACTTCCACCTATGGCACCATCTACTTCTGCCTTACCTATACCTACTGTCGGACCTTCTATCCCCGTAGTCCCACCCCTAGGGCCTACCTATGTGCCTTCCAAGATACACCCTCAGATTCCTCGCCATCGGGCGAATTTGAGAGTGACTGCTCGTAAGAGCACACCGGCACATACCAAGGTAGCCTTCTCCACTCACCTCGTTGTCCTCCCGTCTGATGATGAGGAGATGGAGGAGGACGAGGAGGAGGAAGTGCCAGAGTATGTACTTGAGAACGTACCTGAGGTAGCCTCTACTTGCGCGAATCAGGATGCGTGGCGGATGAGGACTGATGAGGAGTCGCTACGGTACCTAGAGCAGATCATGAGCAGGCATGACATACAGCCCTTGGAGGAGGACGAGGATGAAGAGGAGGAGGCCATGGAGGAGGACGAGGAGGAGGATCCAGAGGAGTACTACTTCGACGAGTAGTGCAGCGTTTTGTTTGGCCAATCTCTAGTGTCTTCCCAGCGTTTGTATTTTTATGATGTATCCCCTCCCCCTTTTCAGTTGTGGAGTTGCGTCTCCAGAAGTGTAGGATGACTTTGTCTTTATGTTGGTTACTTTCTTTTGTAGTCAGATGTTGAGAACTACTACTTATATATATGTTTTGTGGGGAGCTTTTATTATTCCAATGTTGTTTATGATTATGTATATTTATCCATACAAGTACAAGTACACTTATATGTTTTTGGAACTTGAGTATGAAGAAAGAAAAAATATGAAAACCCATATTTTCGGTGAGCTCTTTATGTTATATATAATTCCGCATTTCATTTTTGTCTTGTGTTAAATAATTGTGACCCACAAAGTGGGGTGTTACAGAGCCTCATATTGTGCATCCTGAGACGGTCAAAGATTGCTTGGAGGTTGGAGATATGGTCCGGATGGTTCGTGCTCTTCGCGATCATGTCGTCGATGTACACCTCCATTGCTTCGCCAATAATGTCCCCAAGCACCTGTTGACGAACCGACAAGTGTATCGGATTGCTGCAAGTAATAAACAAGGTAGAAATTACTGAGGTCGAACACAGGGAATGGAGTACCAATTTGACCAATTTATCAAGAAAATCAAGACGTTGACTAAGTTAAAAGGGGAGAGTTATGAAGAGAGTCAAACAAAAATCAATGCACTAAATCAATAACAATTAAATGAAGAATAATAAAGAATCAAGATGAGATTTGATAATGATTAAGGCTCTAGGGTCACGAATCCACCTATCCTATCAAGCAAGCTACCCAAATGTTTATCCTCTTATCCCTATGTTCAATTCTTTGTCAACCAGGAACCCTCAAATATCCTAATGTCACTGCCGCTTTTCAAAAGGAAATATCTCAAATTGTAAGTTGTCAATCTACCAATATATTCAACCTACAATTAGATTTGTTAAGTTCTTGGTACCCTATAGTGATTGCACCGCTTCTCTAGTCTATGCCTAGAGGTATTCAAACAGTGTTCTTAATTCGGGTCCTAAGTACGATTCGCCTGCCAGTATCATCGCACTAGACTAGTTAACCATTGCGCATTTGATTAACACAAACAATTCAGAATTGAGAAACAAGAATAGAGACAAGGGAATAAGAAAATATTACTTGAATAACTATGCCATCAAGGGAGGCTTCATTCGTTCCCTTATAAAAGGGGATTAGTTCCTCATGCTTGCAGTTACAACACATAAACAAAGAGAATTCATCCTAGACTAGAAAGAAAGAGGGAGACACAGCTCCAAGAGACTAGGATTAGCCAAAATCGCAATCAAAACCAGTGGAAAAAGCTGCTTTTCAATTGCCCTAAAACACAGTATTTTATACGTTACTGGTTTTTTGCGTTCTCGCGGGGCAAGAGTTACCTCGCGAGGTGAATTTCAAAACTGAATCTTTTCTGGATTTTGAGTTATCGCGAGGCGAGCATAATATCGCGAGGCGAGACAGAGCCGCTGCTGCAGCCTTCTCAAAAAGACCCTCTGGCTCGCGGGGCAAGCTTTGCTTTCGCGAAGCGAGCCAAAGAGGTTGTTTTTTTCCTGTTCAAGCAGCCTTCTGGCGCGCGAGGCGAGAATCTGATCGCGAGGTGAGAACCCTGTTTTTGCTTTTTCCCTTGTTTTCTTCATTTTCCTAGCCTCTTTAAGCTTCACTTTTGACCTGAAAAAGAAAATAAGCAATAAAAAGAGTAAATCTGCTCAAAAACTCCTAAAATTCCTAAAAACCAATTAAAAGACTCAAGCATCGCTTAGGAACAAAATCAGCCAAAACAGGGGGTTTAGCGAGGTTAAATCGCTCAATTAGTATTGAAATGTTAGCCTTTTTTAGCTGAAAAACTAGATAAGCCGCAGGCTTATCAAACACCCCAAACTTAAGCGTTGCTTGTCGCCAAGCAACTAAAAAACAAAAGACTCGAAACAAGGTAAGTTCAATGAATTCAACTGAGTTAACCGAGCTTTATGCACTTGTATACATTTTTCCTTTTTCAATTTGATGTCTCCCCCCATTATTCATTATGGTAATCCCCAATCTTTAACTTTGAACAAATAGAGGTTAATTATGAATGCAATCACTACTGCAAAGTCAAGGATCCAGTAATACAAACAAAAGAAGATCACCAAATTCAAACACTCGCCTTCCTCACAAGAGGTATTTAGTAAATCACTTTTCCGCTCAATTTGTTTTGGTTCAAGAATTCACTCATTTCACAATTAAGTGCATTTTCCATAGATTTGATTTTCATCTCAACAAAGTTCCCACAAAAACATGCAAGCCTCATCAAAAGATCTTTCCAAGGTTGTAATGGGGCCAGGCTTAAGGTAGGATATGCAAAGGATAGAGGCTTAGTCACTAGGATTTATGAGAGCATGAAATGGGAAATTACATACAAATGATTTCACCCTCCTTTTTTATTTATTTATTTTTTTTGGGTGGCTACAAACCTCTTTCTTTTTATACTTTTTCTTTTTCACTTTGCCCTTTTTGGCCTATTTTCAATTCTTTCTTTTCTTTCCCAAGCCTTTGGCTCCAATCTTTTGCTTTCTTTTTTCTCGATTATGACTTATGAACTTTGTAGCCACCCCGAACTTAGTTCTAAAGCAGCACTCACAAGCTAACGATTCCATGCTCTCCTAAATCCTAGGATAGGGAAATCATGGTTTTTCTAAGTTAATGGGCTTGTAATGTAAGGTCATCAAGAACAATAGGCTTCAAGGCTCAATATGGCTAACTAGGGATCATTCATCAAGGTCGGTTCAATTTATGGCCAAGTAGTTAATTCAAAGAAAAACATGCCTTAATCATATGATGCAAACACATAAATATGCAAACTAAGCAGAGATTCAAGCAAATCCAAGAAAATTACAACATAATGTGATTCACTCAATTATGAACAATGATGGAGGCTCAAATCCTCACCCGGACAACTTTTTGCAAAATGTTTGATCGAGATACAATTCTTAAGCATGCACCCTTACAACCCCAAACTTATTGTAAAACATGCAATCATAACAACCAATCTAAGTTCAATCTTTCAAATTTTCACAGGGGGATTTTCAACGTTAAAAACATCGAGAGGGATTCATCGAAAACTTTTTCCAAAATCATGCATTCAACTAAGGTTTTGTTCAATTAAATCCACAACTCACCACAAGACTCAAAAGACACATTTTTTTTTTTTTTTGTGTGACCATGCATTCACAAGTGAGAAAAAAATGAAAAGAAAGGAAAAGGAACAGAAAGAGAGGAAGGTTAAGAAGTTTTTATCTCAAGGGGGTCCGATTGGACCCCACGCTCTCAATTGATATCCTTGCTTCTTCCATCTCTCTGCTAGCCCGCTTCATAGCATGGCTAGATTCGGCCTCATCCTCATTCAAGCCCAAACAAATTCTGGGCTCTCAATGGTGACACGTTCACAAGCAAAAGTAATGGTCAAAACAATAGCAAAAAATAAAATAACAAAAAAAAAAGAGATAAGAGAGAGAATGCCAAGTGCACCAATAAGTACTGTTATCCACGTGTGCATTGGGATCAAAGATATGGCAATACGATGAGTTTCTAGCTAGCCATCAGTATACAACCATATCGAATATATCATAAACTAGCTAGAACTCAGAAAACAGAAAACTCCAAAAGGGTAGTGGGGACTGGTAATGGAGGGGCCTGGGTCACTGATCAAAGTCAATCTCAACTATCGGGTCACCTTGCTGCTGGGTTGCCGCTGCATCCTCTGGTACCTCAGGCACCCCCTTGTGGCATGGCATCCTGGTCCCCAGGATAGTCCTGCCACCCAAGCCGAGGTGCTAAGTCCTCCTCGGAGGGGAAGATGGGTACCCGGATCTCCTGCTGGGCCAATGATAACTCCCGGAAAAAGTCCCTCATCACCACCTGCTCCCTGCAGAACCATATCAGCTAAACGCGGCCTCTAAGGGGGTTGTGCTCTCTTGGGTGGGGCGGGCTGAACAAAGTAGAAGCGGCTGATATACTCTCTGTCAATCGGCTGCCAGGGGACATTCTCCATCAGGTCACGCACCGTAATACTCGCTCTACGAATCAGCTCTGTGATCAGTTGCCCGTGCCCTAAATTCTCCTTGAGAACCTTGGAGTTAGCTTTTGTCTATATGTCGGAAGCAATGATGGAACCGACATTGATGCTCTTCTCTGTCAAAATGCCATATGTAAGGTGGGCTCGGGCGGTGGTATTGGTGGACACATGGCTGCTCACCCTAAGATTGGTGTGTACGAACGCTGACCAAACCCGGGCAATAGGGGTCATATCCTGCCTCCTCAACCTCAACAGGTTCCCCGAAGTGCCAACCTCCCATGCGGCCCCTGGCACGCAGCAAGTAGCAATTATCTCTGGTGCTAAGCTCTCTACAGCCGCCAGCTGCTCATACTCACTCCTTTTCGTCCATGCAGGGATCCCGAGACATGCATTAATGTCCTCTGTAGAGAAGGTGATGGGGATGCCCTAAACCTGTGATACGCATCTAGGCTCGGTGGTCTCTAGTTGGAGAGCATTGGCATAGAATTCCTGCACCAGTTTCACATCATACCGGCGAGGAAAATCAGCCAACACTCCCCAACCGCGAGTCCAATCTGACTCGAGACGGAGGCATAGTTGTTGCCAACCAAGGACAGTCGCCGCTCTAGGACCATCTCCTTCTTGACCACCAAATTCCAATGTTCCCCATGACCAGGGAATCGAAAGATGGGGGCATAGGAGTTAGCCCTAGAGTTCGAGCTCGGTCCCGAGGGCAACACAGTGTCACCATCAGGGGCAGATGCGCATTTCTTATGCTTGACGGGTTGCCTTTCGGTGGGATTCTTAGGTGGGGCCATAACCTGAAAACCAGAAAAGTCCCAATACAGTTCATGATAACACAGAAAATTAATAATCAGAGTTCCGTTCCTAGTTCCTAACAGCAGGCATAAGTCTATTCTAGTTAACAGCAAAGAACACATAATATCGTTCTTGAAAATGTTCAGAAAAATTGCCACCCTGCCCCCTAATCATGCACATTCCTAAAATCACCCAGATACAACCCCAACTTAGGTTCCTAAAAGATATAGTGCAGTGTATCCCAATTCAAACTATAAAGCATTCATCAATATCTTCAAGTTCACATAATATCAATAGTCTCACGTTCCTCACACTCTAAATAGCACATTCATCATTTAAGGTCAAAGAATTTAATCACATTCTGGTTTAGATAGTCACAAACAACAACAACAAATACCTAACCCACTTTTGAAATTTGAGAGTAAGTGTTAAGAGGCTTTGAACCCAAAATCAAAGAACTAGAGGGTAGGAGAGTTAGATGATACCGTGTAGTTGTTGTTTGAGAGTGTGAGTGTGAGAAAAGATGAAGAACACGGAGTTCCTGCTGAGCCCCCGCGAGAGAGAGACGAGAGAAAATTGAAGAGTTTTGGTAAAAAGGTTGTTCTCTGCTCACGGGGCTAATAAACTTCCTACGTTCGCGAGGCGAGAGTATTCTCGCGAAGCGAATTTTAAAATTCCCCCAATTTTTGAAACCCTAATTGCAGATTCGCGAGGCGATACAATACTCGTGAGGCGAATTTGGAAATCATGGTTCATCCAAATTTCCAGAATCGCGAGGCAAGTAGAGATTCGCGAGGCTAATCTAGAGTTCCTTCATGAGTGCCCAGATTCGTGAGGCTAGCAAGAGGATCGCGTTGCGAGGCAGAAAGAGGTACAAACCTCTGAGTTTAGTTGCAATACTCGTGAGGCGAAGGATGGTTTTGGGGGCGAGCTAGAAACAAGGATTTTCACGTCCCTCTGGCTCGCGTGGCGAATTACTGCTCGCGGGGCGAGACAGAAAAGAATTCCCCCCTTGTAATTTAAAATGCACTTGAAACTAAATGCTTTCTAAATGCAAAAGCTAACTAAGGACCCTATATGACGACTCTTTTTATTTATTTTTTATGACTCTTTAAATGCAATAAAAGGATATCTAGCTTGGGTTGCCTCCCAAGTAGCGCTTGTTTAACGTCCCGAGCCCGACGATCATGGCCCCTTTAGGGCTAAGTTAACTTCAACACTTGCCGGCTAGTGTGGATTGGCTCCCCATGATAATGTTTGAGCCTCTGACCATTCACCTTGAAATTGTCTCTTTCACCTGCTAGTTCCACCGCTCCATATGGAAAAACATTAACTATTGTGAACGGTCCGAACCACCTTGACTTAAGCTTTCCCGAGAAAAGTCTCAACCTTGAGTTGTAGAGTAGTACCCTTTGTCCTGGTTCAAATTTCCTTGGCAAAATGTGCTTGTCATGCCATGCCTTAGTCCGCTCTTTGTAAATTCTTGCATTCTCATAAGCTTGCATGCGGATTTTAGACAATTCATTCAAGTCTAAGAGCCCCTTTTCACCAGCTTTCTTTAAATCATAATTGAGCTCTTTGATTGCCCAATACGACTTTTGTTCCAATTCCACCGATAAGTGACACGCCTTTCCAAACACCAAATTGTAAGGAGACCTTCCAATTGGAGTCTTGAAAGCGGTCCTATAGGCCCACAAAGCATCATCTAAATTCTTTGACCAATCCTTTCGTGAGGAGTTAACAGTTTTTTCAAGAATACTCTTCAACTCACGGTTGGATATCTCTGCTTGCCCATTTGTTTGTGGATGGTAAGGAGTCAATACCCTATGCTTGACCCCATACTTTTCAAGTAGTTTGTGCATTTGGTTGTTGCAAAAGTAGGATCCCCCATCACTAATCAAAACTCTAGGAACCCCAAACCTTGAGAAGATGTTGCGCCTCAAGAACTCCATGACTACCCGCACATCATCCGTTGTTGTTGGAATTGCTTCCACCCATTTTGAAACATAATCAACCGCCACCAAAATATATTGATAGGACAAGGAGGGTGGGAATGGTCCCATGAAATCAATCCCCCAAACATCGAAGAGCTCTACTTCAAGCATGCAATTAAGAGGAAGCTCATGCCGCCTAGAGATGTTCCAACCCTTTGGCAACGATCACAATTCTCAACAAAAGTGTGGTCATCCTTGAAAAGTGTTGGCCAATAAAACCTGCTTTGGGGGACTTTTTCTGCGGTCTTCTTTCCCCCAAAATGCCCATCGTAATCCGAGCTATGGCAATGCCACAACACATTTCCGATTTGATCATGAGGAATGCACCTTCTTGAGATCCCATCCGAACATTGTTTGAAAAGGTAGGGGTCCTCCCAGACATAGTACTTGGCATCCGAGAAGAATTTCTTTCTTTGTTGATTAGTCCAACCTTGCAGAACCACATTTGAAGATTTGAAGTTGGCCATATCCGCAAACCAAGGAGGAAAATTTTCAAATAATGCAAATAGTTTCTTATCAGCAAATTCTTCCTTGATGTCTAGTAATTTCTCCTCGGTGTCGGGATAGACCAACCTTGATAAGTGGTCTGCCACCCCATTCTCCGACCCTTTTTGGTCCCTAATCTCAATATCAAACTCCTGCAAAAAAAGAATCCACCAATTAATCTAGGTTTGGCCTCTTGTTTTGTCATCAAGTGTCTTATGGCCGCATGATCAGTGAAAACGACAATTTTAGACCCCACAACGTAGGATCTAAATTTATCTAAAGCAAAAACTACAGCTAGGAGTTCTTTTTCATTGGTGGAATAGTTAGCTTGTGCTTTATTTAAAACCTTACTTTCATAGTATATAACATGAGCTAACTTTTCCACCCTTTGACCCAAAACCGCCCCCACCGCATAATCACTAGCATCACACATGATTTCAAAAGGTAGATTCCAATTAGGTGCAATGATAATGGATGCAGTGACAAGCATATTTTTCAAAGTATTGAAAGAATTTAAACAAAAAGCATTAAAATCAAAGGATACGTCCTTCACAAGAAGGTCACACAGAGGCTTTGCAATCTTTAAGAAGTCCTTAATGAATTTGCAATCTTTGAGAAGTCCTTAATGAATCTCTGGTAGAAACCGGCATGGCCCAAGAAACTCCTTACCCCCTTCACGTTGGTTGGTGGGGGCAGCTTCTCAATCAACTCAATCTTGGCTTTATCAACCACAATCTCCTTTTGAGAGATTTTGTGTCCCAAGACTATACCTTCCTTGACCATGAAGTGGCCTTTCTCCCAATTAAGTACTAGGTTGTTTTCTTGGCACCTCTCAAGCACCGAAGCCAAATTCTTCAAGCAATTATCAAAAGAGGTCCCAAAGACCAAGAAGTCGTCCATGAATACTTCATTGAATTTCTCCAACATGTCCGAGAAAATAGAGAGCATACACCTTTGGAAAGTAGCGGGAGCATTGCACAATCCAAAGGGCATCCTTCTATAAGCAAAGACTCCATAGGGACAAGTGAAGGCCGTCTTCTCTTGGTCTTGAGGATCCACCACAATTTGGTTGTAACTGGAGTAACCATCCAAGAAACAATAGTATTCATATCCGGCCAACCTTTCAAGCATTTGATCAATGAATGGAAGAGGGAAGTGATCTATCCTTGTTGCATCATTTAGCTTTCTATATTCAATACAAACTCTCCATCCCGTGACGGTCCTTATTGGAATCAATTCATTATTCTCATTGACCATCACGGTTGTGCCACCTTTCTTCGGGACCACATGAATCGGGCTAACCCAATTGTTGTCCGAGATTGGATAGATGATTCTGGCATCCAAAAGCTTAATCACTTCCTTACGCACCGTTCTTTCATGATACGATTTAACCGCCTTTGTGGTTGAACCACCAGTTTATAGTCACCCTCCATCAAGATTTTGTGCATGCATAAGGAAGGACTTATACCTTTTAGATCCAAAATCTTCCACCCAATGACAGATTTGTGTTCCCTAAGAACTCTCAATAGCTTTTCTTCCTCATCCTTTTTCAAGGCATTGCTAATGATGACTGGATGTGGTGCGCCCCTCACTTAAGAATGCATACCTCAAGTGAGTTGGGAGTTGCTTCAACTCCGGTGTATTTTTGTCTTTTTCCATTCCTTCTTTGTTGAGCTTCTCTTTTTTACATTCATTCCTTGGGAGACTTGGGAAGGCTTCCATGCTCTTTAAGCACTCAAGATAATCCTCATCCCCCAAAAGGTCTTCTTCTTCATTCTCATAATGGGATTTTACCAACACTTGTGCAAGTGAAGAACCATGGGCTTCTCTTGTGGCTATAGCTTTTACAATTGGGTCCACCACATCAACCCTATACACATCTGATCTCTCAATGGGGTGTTTCATTGCTTCAAAGACATTGAAGATTACATTCTCATCTTGCACCCTTAGTGTGAGTTGCCCTTGTTGCACATCTATCAAAGCACGCCCGGTGGCCAAGAAAGGCCTACCCAATATAAGAGGGATCTCGGCATCTTCATCCATATCAAGCACTACAAAGTCCGTCGGAAATATGAACTTATCTACCTTTACCAACAAATCTTCCACCACACCATAAGGGTATTTGATAGAACGATCTGCTAGTTGGAGTGACATCCTTGTATCCTTGGCTTCCTTGATGCCTAGCTTCTTCATCGTAGAAAGGGGCATTAAATTGATGCTTGCCCCTAGATCACACAATGCCTTCCCAAGAGTCACTTCCCCAATGGTGCATGGTATACTAAAAGAACTCGGATCCTTCAACTTTGGAGGTAGTTTCCATTGAAGAATTGCACTACACTCCTCGGTCAAAGCAACCGTTTTCTCGTCCACTATCTTTCGCTTCTTAGAGAGAAGCTCCTTCGTAAACCGGGCATAAGATGGCATTTGTTCCAAGGCTTCCGCAAATGGAATATTAATTTGAAGCTTGCAAAAAACATCAAGGAACTTGTTGAATTGTTTGTCTTGTAAGGGCTTCTTCAATCTTTCTGGATATGGTACCTTCATGAAAGGAGGGAGGTCTTGGGGTTCAACCCACTTCTTCTTTCGGAATTCTTCATCTACTAGTTTCAACCTTCTCCCTTGCTCGGGCACCTTTTCACTAGCCACTTCATCTTCCTTAGCTTACCCTTCCTCAACATGTGGTTGCTCTGAAATCTCAAATTCTTGAGAACTAGCTGCACCCCCATTAGATCCCAACACTTTACCGCTTCGAGTTGCTACGACATTGCATTGGTTCTTGGGGTTGTTCTTTGTATTACCTGGGAAAGTGCCTGGAAGATGATCATTCAGTTGCTTTGCAAGCTGGGCCATTGGAGTCTCAAGATTCTGAATTGCTGCCCCTGTATGAGTTGCTAACTTGTCTATGGATGTGTTTGTATTTATTGACAACTTCTCAATGGCCGCACCAGTCTTCTCAATAGCTAACTCCCAAGGTTGCCTTCCACCATCTGTGATCTATAACTGATTATGCCCTGGGAGGGCCTGCTGAGTATTACATTGTTGGACTCCATAATTTGGCCTCTGATTCTGTTGTTGTTGCCCAGCCAGACCACCACTAGTATTGCTCCAAGTGAAACCCGGATGGTTTCTTCTAATGTACCCCCGATTCTGATTCGGATTGTAGTTATTCTGTCGGTTCCTCTGATAGTTGTTCCGGGGTACTGTGTCATAGAAATTGTGGCATGAGTCCACATGTTCCTGAGAGAAATTAAATGGGCAATTTTGACTGTCATGATCACCATTGCAATTTCCACAACCTAGGGGCAGTCCTTCTTGCACTACATTAACCTTCTTGTTGCTAGATAGGGCTTCACATTGCATCTTCAAAAGTTTGTTTTGCTCAAGTATAGCCTCTAATGATGTGACACTGATTCCAGAAGCATTAGAAGTGCCCATACTGTGATTGTAATCATTATTAGACATTTTCTCTAGCAAGGCCCATGCATCTTCAGCTGATAAATAAGAGAATGAGCCGCCAACTGCGGCATCACAATTCATCTGGTATCGCCCCTTCAACCCATTAAAGAAGTGTTGCACCTTTGTTACTAAGTCAAAGTAGGAAGAAGGGCATCTCCTCAAAAGCACATTATACCTCTCCCAAGTTTTATTATAGGATTCATCATCTTGTGCTTGAAAGAAGTGACGACTATCTTCAACTGTGCCGCTTTCTGAGGAGGGAAGAATTTTGTGAGGAACTTATGAGCCATCTGTTCCCAAGTGGTGATGCTAGCACGGTCCAAGTCCAAATCTAGCCAATTGCATGCTCTATCCCGAAGAGAAAGAGGGAATAGTCGCAAACGAAGGGCGTCTTGTGAAACTCCCCGATATTTGCCCATCTCACAAGCTTCCAAGCAACAAGTAATGTGCCTGTGAGGATCTTGTTGTGCACCACCATCAAATTGATTCATTTGAATCAGACGCAGAACACTTTTCCGAATCTCAAAAGAATCAGCCGTGATAACATGCCTAACAACAGTAGAAGCACAATCATCCAAGTTAGGTTGATTGTACTCATAAAGGGGCTTGTAGGCCGAAGGAGGATTTTCTTCCTCCATCGCTTCAAGATCAATGGATTGAGTTGCTTCAAGCCTCTTTCCGGTCTTTGTGATCTCTGGATCGAATAACAAGTTTTCCTGTGAAAGAGTACCTCGCATACACAAAAACCAGGCAAGATCAAGTGGGATCAAAGAAATAAAAGGAGATAAAATTTCAAAAAAAAAATAATAATAATTATAATAAAAATAGCTTAATCAAAAGAATTAAATTCCCTAAAAAATTAGGAAAACTGGTTGTGCAAATCCCCGGCAACGGCGCCAAAAACTTATTGACGAACCGGCAAGTGTACCAGATCGTTGCAAATAATAAACAAGGTCGAACACAGGGATTGGAGTACCAATTTGAACAATTTATCAAGAAAATCAAGACGTTGACTAAGTTAAAAGGGGATAGTTATGAAGAGAGAGAAACAAAAATCAGTGCACTAAATCAATAACAATGAAAAGAAGAATAATAAAGAATCAAGATGAGATTTGATGATGATTAAGGCTCCAAGGTCACGAATCCACCTATCCTATCAAGCAAGCTACCCAAGTGTTTATCCTCTTATCCCTATGTTCAATTCTTTGTCCACCAGGAACCTTCAATTATCCTAATTTCACTGCCGTTTTCAAAAGGAAATATCTGAAACTGTAAGTTGTCAATCTGCCAATATATTCAACCTACAATTAGAGTCATTAAGTTCTTGGTTCCCTATAGCGATTGCACAGCTTTTCTACTCTATGCCTAGAGGTATTCAAACAGTGTTCTTAATTCGGGTCCTAAGTACGGATCGCCTGCCAGTATCATCGCACTAGACTAGTTAACCATTTCGCATTTGATTAACACAAACAATTCAGAATTGAGAAACAAGAATAGAGACAAGGGAATAAGAAAATATTAATTGAATAACTATGCCATCAAGGGAGGCTTCATTCGTTCCCTTAGAAAAGGGGATTAGTTCCTCATGCTTGCAGTAACAACACACAAACAAAAAGAATTCATCCTAGACTAGAAAGAAAGAGGGAGATGCAGCTCCAAGAGACTAGGATTAGCCAAAATCACAATCAAAACCAGAGAAAAAGCTACCTTTCAATTGCCATAAAACACAGTATTTATATGTTACTGGTTTTTCGCTCTCTCGCGGGGGCGAGAGTTACCTCGTCAAGCAAATTTCAAAACTGAATCTTTTCTGGATTTTGAGTTATCGTGAGGCGAGCATAATATCGCAAGGCGAGACAAAGTCGCTGCTGTAGCCTTCTCAAATAGACCCTTTGGCTCGCAGGGCAAGCCTTGATTTCACGACGCGAGGCACAGAGGTTGTTTTTTCCTGTTTAGGCAGCCTTCTGGCATGCGAGGCGAGAATCTGATTGCGAGGCGAGCACCCTATTTTTACCTTTTCCCTTGTTTTCTTCATTTTCCTAGCCTCTTTAAGCTTCACTTTTGACCCGAAAGAGAAAATAAGCAATAAAAAGAGTAAATCTGCTCAAAAGCTCCTAAATTCCTAAAAACCAATTAAAAGACTCAAACATCGCTTAGGAACAAAACAGGCCAAAATAGGGGGTTTAGCGAGGTAAAATTGCTCAATTGGTGCTGAAACGTTTTCTAGCTAAAAAACTAGATAAGCAGCAGGCTTATCAGCACCCTGTTCATCATCCTTTGGTACGTGGCTCCGACATTTTTTAAACTGAAGGGCATCATTCGGTAGCAATATATCCCCCTCTCGGTTATGAACGCAGTCTTCTTCTCATCTTTTGGGTGCATTGGTATCTGGTTGTACCCCAAATATGCGTCCATGAAGGACAGATACTGGTACCCTGAGGAATTATCCACCAATTTATCTATGTTTAAAAGAAGGTAAGGGTCCTTGGAGCATACCTTGTTCAGGTCCGTGTAGTTTACGCACATTCGCCATTTTCCGTTTGATTTCTTTACTAGTACCACATGCGAGAGCCATGTCGTATATGTAATTTCCCTGATTGTCTGAGCCTTCAATATTTCCTTCGTTTGTGCTAAAATCGCTTCTTACCTCTCATCTCCTTTTGCCTCTTTTGTGCGATGGGCTTCGCGCAAGGGTCGACTGACAACCTATGGCATGCGAAGCTCGGATCAACGCCCAACATATCGGCAAACGTCTAGGCAAACAGATCCCTATTCTGGAGCAGGCAGTTCGTGAGGTCCTCCTAAATTTCCTTCGAAAGGTTACTTCCGATATTCACCGCCTGTCCTTCCTTTCCTATTGTTACCAGGAGGAGTTCTCCTTCTAGTTTCGGTCTGGTCAGGTCGTTTTCGTCTCTACCATCGATATATATCATCATCACGCCTTTTCCTTTGTTATCGTTTGACTGGTCGTTCAAACTTGGACCGATGGCTCTAGGTGTCTCAACACTGATCCGATAGCAGTCTTGGACTGTCACCTGATCTCCTTTAATCGTGCAAACTTGTCCGTCGTCTGTTGCGAACTTCATGGCAAGGTGGGGGGTGGAGACGATGGCTCCGAGGGAGTTTAGTGTTGGCCGACCGATAATTTTGTTGTAGGCCGAGGCGCATTCTATGACTAAAAACTTTACCGTTACCGTTTTGCACACCGGCGGTTCCCCCAAGGTGAGTCTCAATTCCACGTAACCTCAGGGAGCCACTCGTTCGCCAGTAAACCCCACTAGATCTCCTTCATGCGGGAGAAGGTCTTCCTATTTTAGCCCAAGCTTAATGAACAGTCCCCCAAAGATGATGTCTGCTGAGTTGCCTTGGTCGATGAAAATCCTTTTTACGTCGAAATTAGCTATTGTACCGGAGATCACCAAGGGATCATCATGTCCGGGGATAGTCGCTCCATAATCCTCCTCCCTGAACGATATGGTCTGGTTAACCCCCGGTACCCTCCTTCTGGGTCGATCTCGCTCTGAGAGGCTCATCACCCGCCCAAGGTGCCTTTTCCATGCTGACTTCGAGGGTCCTCCCCCTGCGAATCCTCCCGCTATGGAGTGAATTATCTGCCGGCTAGGGGAATCCTTCCTTCGAGGTGGGGTTCTGGTTCGGGTCTTTCTTCCCTGGTACCGATCTTGAGGAGTGGGATTTTGATGGCGCCATGGTCGGCCATCCCAGGCTTTCGCTGCTCTCCCCACGCTTCTACCCCTCTGTCTTGGGCTAACCGACCGTTGCTGCTTTCCTTGTGATGCCTGCTTCATTTTTTCTACGTAACGTTGCAGTCGTCCGGCTCGGATGAACTCCTCGATCACGTCTTGTAAGCTGACATAGTCTTTGGTGTCATGTCCGTGGCCTTTGTGGAAAGCGCAATACCTGGATGGGTCCTTGGCCCCTTGCTTCTTGATGGGTCACGGCTTCGAGACTCCCACGAATTCGAAGTACATGACTTCTCGCAATATTTTAGCCCAAGTTTTGTTCAGCGGTGTGTAGGTCTCGTACTTCCCCCTGGGTCGGTGTGTGGGAAGGTTCTCCCTTTTTGGGGTTCCGTCTGGTCCGTTCTTCTTGACTCTTGTGGTTTGGCGTGAGACTTTTCGAACTCCTCCAAGTTTATAAATTTTTGGGCTCGAGCCCTTAACTCGTCCATAGTCTCTGGCTCCCTTTTGGCCAGTAAGGTGGTGAATGGGCCTGGTTGAAGCCCGGCCACGAACAGATGCAGAGCTACCTTCGGATTCAGGTTTAGTATCTAAAGGGATGCCTGAACGAACCGGTGTAACGAGTGGGGTTGTTGCATGCTGGTCGTAAAGTTTACCAAGAATTTTCGCTTCAGGGTCGGCCAACCATCTATTGATCCTGGGGGGAGTGCCACGAACCATCGTTGGGCCACGTGCTTTAATGTCAGGGGGAAGCTCGGCACATAAGGTGGTTATGCATCCCGTGGAAGAGCATCTTGGACACAAAGGAGTCCATGTGATCCTTCGGGTTTGTCGACCCATCATACAACTCCATGTTGTCGGGTTTTCGGAGTCCTGGGGGAACGGATGTTCTTCAGTCTCGGGAGTCAGTGGCGATGACTCGTCTCTTTGCTGAGGTGTCCTCCTTCCTCGAGCGCTGTCCTCCTCATGCTCATAGTGGGTCTCGTGGCCTTCTTGCCACTCTCCTGTGGTTCGGGAGGTGTGATGCGTTATGGTTCTTGATATTTGGTAAGTGAGTCATCTCCCATGGATGAACCCACTCCCAGGCTCTCCAATATCTTGAATTTCTTTCCGATGGTCCTTTGTTGTCTGCGAATTCTCTCAGGTAGCTCTTGCTGCGTTCCGAGTGAGGGGTGGTGTCTTCCTCTTGCCTCGGGGAGTGATGTACGTGTTCTACTCCCCGAGCCCTCTGAATGTGTCAGTTCTTCATACCTTGTCGTCCATCTTGGCTCCTGATAACACTTTTTATGAAGAGTTATTTGTACCTTTTTCACTTGTGTTTTTGTGGTCTTTGAGTATTTTAAGTTTATGTTTTTAGTATTTTAGATTGATGTTGTGTAAAGTGTGTTTCATATGAGTCTTTTGTGAGTTTTCATGTTTTGGTGTCTTTTAGAACTGTTTTGGTGATTAATTGAGAGTTTTCTGTGCAGGGCAATTTTTGGAGAATTAGGCGCTGAACTGGAGACGTTGCTCTGGGATTTGTCGTAGCAATCGTAGCTGAAGCTGACTTTGGACAAGGACAAAAGCTCAAAACATTCTCTTACATAATGAGTTGTCCTTCGCTGATAAGGGCAGTGACCTACACGTGGGGCTGACATTCAGTGCATTAAAGTTAGGGAATTGGGCCAATGACACTTGTACTAGCCAACTTTTAGCCCAAACAGGATGAGAGAGGAAAGGGCCCTGAGATATTTTGGAAAACACTAAATTGGGGACAACAAAAGGGGAAGAAAACATCTGATATCATCTTCCCTATTGGAGTAAGGACAGCAGTTGCGCCCCTTTCTCTCTCTCCTCCATTGTAATGGCTTCTTCTTCCATTTCTTGTTTTTATTTTTGTTTTTGTAAGCTCAATATGAGCTAAACCTCTTGTAGCTATGGGATGTTGAACTTGTAATGGATTTCTAGTAAATGTTATGTTATGCTTTGCTACTGCATTTTCTATAAACCTGTTATGGATTGTGTTTTACTTAAGCTTGATCACCTTAGTTAGAACTTGAGCTCACGGCTGCTTGGAAAAGCTAAGTGTAGCAGAACTGTTTTATAGATAAAATTAAAATCATTAATTGGAAAATTATGAAGAAGAATGATTTAGGAATGAACATTCTAACTCTTAGGCTAGCTGGAACGAGCTTAAGTGAGGCGTGAATGTAACTAATATGGACCTAGGAATAAGAGACATTTAGTGAAGTTCATCTCAGAACTGTTGGAAAACAAACTTTCATTTCCTGGAGCCAATTGCCGTAGCACTGCAAACGCATAACTGAACTAGATTGAGGTTGCAAGGGATACTTCCCCATAGCTATTTTACCCATTCTGTTAACAAATTTGTTTTCATTGCTCTAGCATTTATTTTCCAAAACTGCTCTGGACGCACACACACAAACTATTTGTTAGTCTTTGTCAATCTTAATTAATAGAACTATTAATTCGAACTTGGTATTTGATTCACCATATAATCCTCGTGGGAACGATCTCACTTACACTTTATTACTTGTTAAACGATTGTGTATACTTGCACACATCAACCATTTATGTAGCAACAACTCCTCAGGGTCAACGGTGATTTCTGCTCTGTCGACCCTGTGCACCACTGAAGCTATACGCCTTCACTCTCCTTCCATGCTTAGTGGGAATCGAAGTTTACGGTTTCCCACAGACGGCGCCAATGTTCTAGACAAGCCCAAAACACAATTTTCCAGATAACCTTGGGCGTAGATTCTGCTATCCTTCTTTTGCTTCTTCGTTGGGTTACTCTGCTTGGTGGACCAAATGGGGGGGTACCTGCAAAGACACTCTGATGCTTAAATCAGCAATGGGGTACGCAATGTATATTTGTGAGTTGAGGATATTGCTTACCTTTTTCTTTAGGTTGTGGGTCCTTTTTATAGGCATGTCCAAGTGGGTCCTTTTTATAGGCATGTCCAAGCGGGTTCAGTTCATTGCGTGATTTTGGGGCGGCTTTGGTCAGAGGGCGGCGCCGAAGGGTCCATGCCTCTAGGGACAAGGTCTCTTCATAGGCTGACCCAAAAAGGGGGTTCCCAAATGGCAGTTGGCCATCCGGGCTGGAGGTTTGGTCCGATAGGTTGGATCCTTATTGGGCTCCTTCTATGAAGTTGGGCCAGAAATGGGCCAGAACACTATCTGTCCTCTTACAATAAATCATGTGCAAAAAATTAATAATGAGATGCGTAACAAATTAAGAACAGAGAAAGAACATTCATAAGTATCAAATCCAAAATAATGGGAGTGGGAGATTTCTAAAGCTCTTGGTTTTCCAATTTGGGTATCCCTTTTTATACAAAACTTCTTCCGAGAGAGAAGCACATAATAAGTTCAAGTTGGCTTTGTCAATTTATTTTGCAGAAAAAGAGAATGGAAAATAATTATGCTATTCAGTTCCTCTTGATATGTATTGTTTGATGACTATGAACTCTATTTACTTTTATTAAAGGCATAATAAATAGATATTTGTGTTTTTAAAGTAATTGGGGGTAATATAGGAATAAAAATGTTATAACTCATCCTATTCCATCCATTTCCCAAAACGGTGAAATTGGAACCTTGTTCCTGTCCATCATAAAATATCCAAACGACGGTATGGAATTTTTATTTCGTTCCGCTCCATTCCATTATATTCCATTCTCTTCCATTTCATCCTCTTCCACCAATCCAAAAATACCCTCACTATACATCTGGAGGATCGGGTTTAACGTCTATATATTTGAATATTATTAAATATTATATATGAAATTAAAATTAAGATTTAATTATTCAGTTGGTCTCCCAACTATTTAAGAATTTCTAAGTAATTCCCTGAACTAAAAAGTTTTTAATTGGGTCCCTAAATATAAATAAAAATTTCAATTAGGTCCATCGAGTAGCAAATCCGTTACTGAACCATGAAATTGAACGAAATATCCATAAGTCCCTCCAAGCTGGACACCCATATCAGCAATGTGTGCATAATTATTGAGAATTTGGGACATCTAATCAAGTAATCAACCAAATATTTTGATGCATAAACACGAATATGATTTCGAACGCACCACCAATTTCTGGTTGATTACTTGAGTAATTCCCAATAATTATTCACAAATTGCTGATATGGGTGTACAGCTTGGAGGGATTCACGGAGATTTTGTTCAATTTCACGGTTCAGTAACAGATTTGCTACCCTAGGAACCCAATTGAAAATTTTAGATATGTTCAAGGACCTAATTAAAAACCTTTTAATTCAGGGACCCACACGAAAATTCCCAAATAGTTCAGATATTAACAGAGTAATTAAACCTAAAATTAATGTACTGTTTTTAAATATAAAGAAACGTTTTAATTTATTTATTTTTGGTACAAGAAGGGGCCTAAGTCCAAGGAAAAAAAAAATAGCTAGTATTAACTGAGGGGGCTACAGAAGCCCCTACCACATCACCAAGAATGAGAAAGGAAAGATCTGTAAGAGAGTTCACAAATTCCTCAAACCCATAAGCCTTAGATAAACTCTCATTAGCTAACCAATCTACACATTGGTTCTCTTCTCTGAAAACATGCAAAAACATAAGCTCCCAAGGAAGATGAGATAGCTTCCTAATATTAGTCAACAACTGAGCATTACACCCTTGGACATCATTCTTCTGCAACTCAAAAATGGCTACCTTTGAATCACTCTCCACTATAAGTTTTCTAACTCTAGAGTTCCAAGCCAACAGCATTCCAACATAGATCCTGTGATGTCCCTAAGTTCCACTCGAGGAAATCCTATTATTTTATAATTCACTTATATCATTAACTATAATCTATCGATTACGCGCGTATTAAAACAACGATAACATTCATCCAACATAAAAGCGTATGACATCAGAGTAAATGCAACAGGATAAATGAAAACTCGCACACGGTACAAATATATACGTAGTGGCCCCATCAGTAGGGCTAAGTACATATACAAACAAAAGTACATAAGAAAGCGGAAATACAACATATACATCAAAAGGGACTCCAACGCTCGAACTCACATGCTCTCCCCATCCCCTCTTAAAATACATAAAAAAGATCTCACCTCACATCCTATGACAGACGCACTAGCGACGTCACATCCTCAACGACGTGAAGGTCAAGAGCTACCCTGTCCTTCCCCATATGTGCGCCTATAAACCTGCTGAGGCTCATACTCGGATGAGGAACCTGACACAAAAATCCTACATCTCTGAGCCGCCCTCAGGTACCGCTCTGTACGCCTACTCTAACCTCTATAGATGAAGCCTCTCCTGTTGGACACTACCGAGGACAGGGGTGTCGCCAACAAGTAGTCTCGCTCTCTCTGCCTCGGTGGGTGTCACATTCGAGGGAAGGGAAGAAACTGGTACACGCGATAAGGTCCTACAATGTCCATATACAGTGGTGTGCCGCTCCGGAAGATCAAGCTAACATGTCCGGTGTAAACAGCCAAAAAGGTCGAGGGGTCTACCTGCCACCCCATCTCGTAGTGGTAGACTATCTCAATGTCCCCCAGCACCGGCATCCGCGGTGCCCTTGTAATAAACGGGTGAAGTCTTGGGTCCATCCTGGTCCTCTGCTAACTCGTCGTCTATTCGCAAAATCGAACATATACATACAAAGAAATACAAGAAGATAAGATATACAGCACATCTATGACAGGAATGATGCAATGTACAACATATTGCAAACAAAATCATCTCTCAATACCACGACACTACGGTCGTTCCCTAGCTAGATGTATACATACTCTTTCTATGCATCCCGGCAAGTACTAAACACCTTACTAAGGGCAACATCACGTCCGCACATCGGACAACAAGTTGGTCCGTTCCGCTTGCCATGACACATAAGAGTGCACCACCGCTCAACTGTCCCAGACAAAGAGGGTTAACTGGGCCACCTCAGAAGATCAACCGGCAACTGGAAAGACTCAGTGTCTAATCAGGATAGTAGAATGTGTCCAGGACCGCCACCACACGATAGGCGCTACCATACCGGTCTCATGTGGGTATACTTGTATCCAGTATATCCCCAAGATCACGCAGACCTGCCCTTCCGTTTTCCTCACCCGAACTTGGTGCGCGAACCTCATATGCCTCACAGCATACGACTCGCCACTTGGCATCATATGCATATGCTATGCATGTCATCCATCTCTCTTGAGCTGATATCGCAACACATGCAAACTTGCTCTTAGCAACATGAGCTCCAAGCTTCAAAGGTAACCATAAGAGCTCCAAGCTCCACTGTAACCATACGAGCTCCAAGCTGCACTTGTAACCATATGAGCTCCAAGCTCCCATCATAACCTTACGAGCTCCAAGCTCCAACTGTGACCTCAAATTATAACTATCAGCTCAAACGTCCACAACGAGGTCAAGGCCCTAATCATGCTAAACCGCCGAATCTCATACATACACGCATTTCTAGATATAATGCAACAGTTCCTCAATTATCAACATGCTCCATAAAGCAGTAAACCGCATACATACCAACATGCCATTATCATCAACACATCATGAAGGAACCTGTTTGAAACACAAGAAGGGGGTTGAATTGTGTTTCTGAAGATTTTAAATTCTTTTCGTGAGCAGATAATAGTTTTCGCAAGGTTGGACGCTAAAACGATTAAAAGCAAAGAGAGCTCTTCCAAACACCAAGTTGGACGCTAACTTAGTTTGACTAAGATATGAAAGCAGCGTAGGAAAAGGCAATTCAATCCAAGTTAGTTAGTTAGATAATAAAGTAAAGTAAGGGTAAGGGAGAGAAAAGAACACAAAGATATTATCCTGGTTCACTCTTCACCAAAGAGCTACGTCCAGTCCTCTCTACTTTAGAGCTTTATCCACTATAACAAAAACCTTTTGTTACAAAGTATTCAACACCTCTTCAGGCAGTATTCTCAACCTCTTCAGGTTCTCTAAGTATTCTTTTACAGACAAGCCTCTTCAAGCTCAACCAAACTAAGGTTTTGAAAAGAGTTTGTTCTACTGACTCACTAAATGTGAGAATTCGAAACTAAAGCTTAGACTCTTAAAAACTCTACACAGAGAGTAATATGAAAGTGAGGATCAGAGTAGCTTTGCTAGCTTTGCAAGCTTGAGATTTTCTCTTTGATTTCTTGAGCTGATGTTTGCTTGTATCTCTCGAAAGATTTTGAATCGCTAAGTGTTGCTTCACTTGTATTTTTGCTCAAGTTCGGTAACCTTGCATCTTCAAGGGATAGAGGTATATATAGCCTCTTTTCTTTGAGCAGTCTTCAGTCTTCAACGGATGGAAAAGGATCCGTTGTGATGAGCATTGAATGTATTTGATCCGTTGAGTCTGATAGCTTCTGAAGTTACTGATCAGCAGGACCGACTATCAGGAAGATAGATAAAAGGGGTGCTGACATATCCTCTGAGTAGAACGAAAGTTGCCTTTGGTTTTTCCAAAAGAAGAAGGTCAACTTCTTTAAGCGACAGAGACATTCTGGCTTACGCTTTACATTTGTACGAATATTACAAAGAATGTTTTTTCCCAAGGATATAAGCCTTTTACAGGGAATAATAAATTCAAATACTTTTACAAGATATTCGCACTTGAAATATAAAAGCACTTATTGGACTAGCTATTACAAAAGTAACCGAAAGAGTCTTTGGACTCATGGTTCTATATATTACCGTCCAGTCGTAAACCAAGATTAAATGTTAGACGAGATAAAGTCTTTGGACTATGGATAGTCTTTGGACTCAATTAAGTTTTATCCTGCACACTTAATATAAAATGTTAGTCCATAACAAATCTTTGTTCATCTTAAATTAGCTCTTTGTTAACATCAACACTTAAGGGATTATTTGGACCATAACCACTTTGGTTCCAACAATCTCCCCCTTTTTGATGATGACAAAACATACTAATTTGATTGAATAAAGAGTCCTAGAGAGCTGAAGGGCTCCCCCTAAGACAAACATTCTAATCACTTAAAGCATATAAACATTTAAAGCATATAAGACAGATATAAGCTTTTAAGCATGGAAAGCCAGACATGTTATAAAAGCAATCAAGATGTATGTATTCAATCAACCCATTTTCTCCCCCTTTTTGTCATCAGACAAAAGAGTGAGAAACACATCATAGTCAGGATATTTGAAAACAAATAAACAAATTTTTAAGAAGGAGGAGGAGGAGCATTAGGATCAATGACAGGTTTGGGTGGAGGTGGCAGCACTTCAAGTATGATCTCAGCATCATCATACTTGTTTTCTCTCCATCTGGGAGCAGGTGAAGGCAATACATATCTAGGATAAAGAGGTATCCCAAAGACATCGTGTATGATCATGAAGTCAGCCTCATAGATTCGATATTGTCTTGGGTAGACGTGAATCTCTTCTTTCTCCTCAATTGATGGTCCAGATGATGATGCTTCTTGGGAGCATCTCCAGATGTGGTTTTCCCAGTAGACCTTAGCATCTAGGTCAAATCTGAATCGGAGATCTTTGTTCCAAATGCTTGCTAGAGCCCCAGAGTCATCTCGAGGTCTCTTCCAAAACAAGGGATCAAAAGCATTTTTGTAAGGCAGCGTCCATGACTTAAGCCTTTTGTGAAGGTCCTTATTCTTGTTGGGATCTAGAATAGGGATCCTTGGACAAGCTCGAGGAGGAACAACTCCTACTCTTGTGCCGGATGTCCTTGACCAAAATTTCTTTGGAAGGTTGTGGTGAATCTTAGCTTCCCGAGTCATGTCACACTTCTTCCACACGGCATAATAAGGAAGAAAGTCCCAAACATCAGAGTACTCCTTCCATGTTGTTGGGTAGCTTGGAATGAAAGACAGATCAGGATCAAGGATGAAGTTGGTTAAAACAAAAGTCCTTGCTCTTCTTTCGTACTCCGTCTTGTAGCCTTTCTTGTCTTCATTACGAAGAACTACATGCCTATTTTACATTGTAGTGGCATCATTGGAATGCCTTGTCCTTGATGAGGTTGGGATAGACTTTCCTTGGAGGAAACATCTTCTTCTCATGGCAGATAACCAAGGGTCCAAGAGCTGTATACATCTCAGTGGCCAGACGTTCAGTTGATGTATGTGGGATGGGCTAGTAGCCATGTTTAGGGGTTGGTCCAGAGGTGGGTGATGTGGGTGGTTGTTCATATTCATATTCAGGTAGTGGAAGAGGGCTTTTGGGGTGAGGTTCAGTAGTGGGGGTGTGTGTTCAAGGAATAGAACAGGAAAGTCGCATTTGACCTCGGCCCAAATTGAGCATTTGTTACTGTGGTTCATTCCTGGGATGCGTCTATATTTTCTTTTGCGAAAGATTAGTCTGGGGTAGGGAGCACCACAAGGTTGGAAGGGGTGATCTCCCCAGGGTGTGAACCAGTCTTCGGGTTCATTTGGTGAGGTTAGAGTTTGAGTTTGTGGTAGGTCAGTGAGTGAGGGTGGTAGAGAAGGTTCAAAGGTCAAGTCCTCAATCTCAGATAATTGGACAACAGAAGAAGTAATAACTGAACTGGAGATAGGTTCAGTATACCTTTTGTCTTTGCTCGAGTAAACCTTGCCCTTGTTGAAATAGGTTTAGGCAGGGGGGCAGCAGACGAGGTTTCCAATCTTGGACCTTTGACTACTCTGGAGATGGGTAGATTGTCCTCTTCGTCCTCATCAATGGGAGCTAGAATCAGCTTCCTTTTTCTGGATGGTTGGACAGTGAGCTTTGGACGAGAAGGAGGAGTCCTAGCTATTGGACGAGCTAGTTCAGTGGAGCGTCCAGCAGTGACTCGTTGTTCAGATGCTTCTTCTGAGCCATGCGTCTGAGCTCCTTTTTGTTTTCCTTCATGTTTGGACTTTTTGAAGCAGTCCAACTGCATCATCACCAAGCTTTGCCTGCTAAACTCAGGCTGATGCAATTGTTCAATACCATGAACACCATAGTATTTGACTTTTCTTTCTGGAGCCAAGTTCTTTAGGTCATCGTAGACAATATGCTTCTCGAAGATTTTTGAGAGAAGAGCAGCATAGATAATTGAAGTATTCTTCCCAGAGCCTTCAATGGCATACTTGAAGAAGGACAGGAGTAGGTGGGGAAGGTTTATCTGCCTTTCCAGTATCAAATGAACCAGGCAGAATTGGTGAGCCTTTGATGCATTATCCTTCGACCCAGCCTTGTGAAGGATAGACTTGTTCAAGATTTGGTGAAGAACCCTAGCCATGTCAGTCATTTTTGAGGCTATGAGTTTGTCACCCGAGTTCTTCAACAGACAGTCTCTGATGGTGGAAGCATCACCAATCTCTTCCTCCCAGTTATCCTCAACAGTTATACCAGATTGGGCGCTCCCAATCGCATTAGAAATGGTTGCTTCAGATACTATTACTTCAGTATCGAGCACTTTGTTGCGAATCTCCCTTGCAGAGATAATAGGGTTTGTCCAGAACTCCCTAACTAGAGCAGGGTAAATTACCAGAGAACCTTCGAAGAAGCTTGACCATCCAGCAGCATGGATGTTAGAGAAAATGTCAATCTCTTTATCAGCCAGGAAAAATAGATTAAACTTGAACTTAACAATGACATTAGCAGTCTGAGCGTTAAAGGTTTTTTCTTTAGCCTTAGAGCCAGCAGCAGAGAGGTTGCCATAGTTTCAAAGAAGATGTCTTGAGAAGAAGGGTTTTTCAGAAAGGATTTTCCTTTTCGAAGATGCAAGAAGAAAGATGAAAGCTTTTTGTAAAGGTTTTATTTTTAACAAAACTTAGGTTTTAAAGAGAGGAGAGGAGAGAACGAAAACCTTTTGTATTTTCAAAGAGATAGAGAGAGCGAAACGACGTGCATTAAATGCCTGACACACGTTCAGACTTTGAAACCGTAAAAAGCATTTTTGGCAAACAAAGAAAACAAAGACTGACTTAGTTAAGGGAATGAAAGATAATAGTTCATTCGACAAAGATTGAGTTCCATTAATGCATTAGACGAGCAATCAGAAAGTACAATGGACGAGCATATATTGGACGTAAGGCAAATATTGGACGCATGCATTGGACTCTCAGTCAATCGATGAAATGCATGTTCAGATATTTTCTTATAAATGTGAACCTATCTTCGGCTAATGGTTTAGTGAAGATATCTGCCCATTGATGGTCAGTATCAACAAATTGAATATCTATTGTTCCTTTTTGCACATAGTCTCTAATAAAATGGTGCTTTATTTCTATATGCTTTGCTCTAGAATGCAGTATGGGGTTCTTTGACAAGTTAATAGCAGCAGTGTTATCACACATGATAGGGATGTTGCTTACAAACACATTGTAGTCTTCCAACTGATGTTTGATCCAAAGCAGTTGTGAACAGCAACTGGCTGCAGCAATGTACACAGCTTTAGCAGTTGATAGAGCAATTGTGCTTTGCCTTTTGCTTGACCATGAGACAAGATTAGCACCAATGAAGTGACACCCTCCACTTGTGCTTTTTATTTCTATTCTGTCTCCAGCATAGTCAGCATCACAGAATCCAACTAATCTGTATTCATCAAATTTCTTATAAAAAAGACCCAGATTAGTAGAACCTTTTAGATATCTAAAGATTCTTTTTACTGCTGAGAGATGAGACTCTCTTGGATCGGATTGAAAACGAGCACATAAGCAAACACTAAACATGATATCAGGTCTGGATGCAGTTAGATATAAGAGGGAACCAATCATACCTCTATATACCTTTTGGTCTACCTTTTTATCTTTATCATCTTTGTTTAGCACGGACGTTGGATGCATTGGTGTATTCATAGGTTTACAATCGTCCAACTTGAAGCGTTTCAGAAGCTCCTTTGTGTACTTCGTCTGATGAATGTACACTCTGTCTGAAGTTTGCTTTACTTGAAGTCCGAGGAAGAATTTTAGTTCTCCCATCATGCTCTTTTCAAATTCCCTTTGCATTAAGTCAGAAAACTCTTGGCAAAGAGATTCATCAGTTGCACCAAATATAATATCATCAACGTAAATTTGAGCAACAATAAATTCCTTTTTATTTACTTTTATAAACAGAGTTGTGTCCACTTTTCCTCTTGAGAAGCCATTCTCCATTAGGAAAGTGCTGAGTCTCTCATACCAAGCTCTAGGAGCTTGTTTGAGTCCATATAAAGCTTTCTTAAGCTTATATACATGCTCAGGACGGTTTTGATCTTCAAAACCGGGTGGTTGAAAAACATATACTTCTTCATTAATTACACCATTTAGGAATGCACTTTTTACATCCATTTGATAAAGCAAGATGTTATGATGTGCCGCATATGAGAGTAAGATGCGTATAGCTTCTAATCTAGCTACTGGAGCAAAGGTTTCAGTATAATCAATACCTTCCTCTTGTGAGTAGCCTTGAGCAACTAGCCTTGCTTTATTCCTTACAACTTTGCCATCTTCGTCCAGCTTGTTGCGATAGACCCACTTGGTTCCAATGACAGACTTATCCTTAGGCAAGGAGACCAGCGTCCAAATATCACTTCGTTGAAACTAGTTGAGCTCCTCTTGCATAGCGAGGATCCAGCACTCGTCCAATAAGGCTTCATCCACAGACTTTGGTTCCATCTCAGAGATGAAGGCTGAGTCAGCTTGCTCTCTGAAGGTTGACCTTGTCCGGACGCTATCATGAGGTTTGCCAATGATTTGATCTTCAAGATGATAAGTCCTGAATTGCCATGAACGAGGGGTGTTTACAGCTTGCTAAGACGATGATGCGTCCTGCGTAGCGTCTGATGCCTCGTCTTTGTTGGTTGTTGGACGAGCATCTGAATCATTCAAATTCATATCTGCAAAAGAATCATCTAGCTCTGATAATCTCTTATCAGGCTGTTTGTCATCAAATTTAACATGGATGGATTCTTCAACAATCAAAGTTCTAGAGTTATAGACTCTAAAAGCTTTGGACGTTTCAGAGTATCCTAACAATATTCCATTATCTACTTTGGCATCAAACTTTCCTAGTTGATCCTTAGTATTTAAAATAAAGCATTGACATCCGAAGGGGTGGAAATAAGAAATGTTGGTTTTGCGTCCTTTCCACAATTCATAAGGAGTCTTATTCAAGATTGGTCTTATGTATATTCTGTTTTGAATGTAGCAGGCAGTATTTACAGCTTTAGCCCAGAAGTGCTTAGGGACAGAATTATCACTGAGCATCGCCCTAGCCATCTCTTGAAGAGATCGGTTCTTTATCTCAACAACACCGTTTTGTTGTGGTGTTCTAGGGGCAGAGAAATTGTGATGAATACCAATTTCATCACAGAACCTTTGAAAAAGCTCATTTTCAAATTCGCCTCCATGATCACTGCTGATCGAGCTAATGAATATGCCTTTTTCATTCTGAACTCGCTTACAGAATACAGAAAAGACCTTGATAGACTCATCCATCTGAGCAAGGAACTTAACCCATCTCCATCTAGTATAGTCATCTACTATGACAAGTCCATATTTCTTACCACTGACAGAAGCAGTCCTTGTTGGACCAAACAAATCAAGATTCAATAATTCCAGTGGTCTAGAAGTACTAACAATGTTCTTGGACTCAAACGAGTTCTTAACTTGTTTTCCTTTTTGACATGCGTCACAGAGAGCGTCTGATCTAAACACAACATTTGGTAAACCTCTTACAAGGTTATGCTTGTTTAGTCTAGAGATTAATATCAGACTAGCGTGACCAAGTCTTTTGTGCCAGATCCATCGCTCATCTTCAACAGACACTAGACATGATACACTTTGAGTTGAAAGTTCCCCCAAGTTAATCTTATACAGATTATTTTGCCTTTTGGCAGTGAATAAGATGGACCCATCAGGGTTCTTGACCATACATTCAACTTTATTGAAGGAAACAACAGACCCACTGTCACATAATTGACTTATGCTAAGCAAGTTGTGTTTTAATCCTTCAACCAGAAGAACATTATCAATAGAGGGAAGAGGATGCTTACCAATCTTACCTATTCCTACTATCTTTCCCTTCTGGTTGCCTCTAAAGGTGACCCATCCACCAGTCTTCTCATGGATTTCTTGGAACATACACCTTTCTCCCGTCATGTGACGTGAGCAACCACTGTCCAAGTACCAGGACTGGAGTCTTTTTTGTGTTCCTAAGCAGATCTGCAACAGGTATTATCATATTCTTAGGTACCCAGATAGACTTGGGTCATTTTGGGTTAGTTGGTGGTCTTCGTCCATGCATTTTGTTTTTGTTCTTGTAAATGCATTTTGAAGAGGTGTGACCACTTTTTCCACAAATCTTACAGTAAGTTCTGGATGCATGCAATTTATTTTTTTTTTTTTTTTGCTTTCCATAGGAATGAAAAGCCTTGTGATGTTTTTTGGACCCTGATATTTTCTAAGACGCACTTTGTTTCTCAGAGTCGTAGCCTAGGCTAGACTTATCATGAGGTGATCTAGTATACCTCAATATCAGGTCTAGCTTCTCTGATCCTCCAACAAGCTTAGATACGGTTTTGGTGAGATCAGATACCTCTTGTTTTAGTCTAGTTACCTCAAGGGGTTCACTAGACTCAGAGGTGAGTTTGTCAGTTAGACTGACATTCTCAGCTTTAAGCTTATTATTCTCTTCAACAAGCTGCTTATTTTGTTTGTTGGACTCTTCCAACTCTTTATTCACTTTTGACAGTTTTCTCTTAAGCATCATGTATTGATGATGCAATAAAGAAGAATCATTTATCAGTTCATCATATGCTTCTTGAAGAGAGTCAGAAACAGATACCTCGTCATCTTCTGATTCAGCGTCCGAAGAGCTTTTGGCCATCAAGCAGAGATTTGAGGTAGACGGGCTCCTTGGTCTGAACCAATGTTCCAGAGCGTCCAGCTTCTCCTTAGCTGTTTGGAATCGCGAGACCATGTCTAGTCTTAGACAATCAAGGGCGTTGACAAGACACCAGTTAGCATGAGCATTTTGAGAACACCGTCTGATATCATCACTCGTCCACCCTGTTTCATGTTTGGACGATGTTGATCCGTCCTCAAGGGTAATCGTTGGACGATAATCTCCGTTAGTGAAGATGTCCCACAACTCATAGTCTTGAGCTTGGACGTATATTTGGAAAATTGATTTCCAACGAGGATAGTCTGTTCCCTTGAAGATGGGTGGAACATTCCATCCTCCTTCAGAGGTAGACTCCTGACTTCTTTCTCCGAGAACAACAAGTTGTTCATCATCCGAAGAGTCTTCATCTTGTTTATTGGACCCAAATGCATAAGTTAGCCTCTTCATTTGTTTCTTCTTCTTCTTCTTCTTCAGAAGAGTTCAAGTCCTCCTAAGTTGCCATGAACTTCTTTTTCTTCTTTTTGAAGAACTTCTTCTTGTCCTTTAGTGTAGGGCAATCAGCTTTGAAGTGTCCTGGTTTGTTGCATTCAAAACAAACCAGCTGACTTTTATCTTTGGGTTCAGCATGATCCTTGAAGCTTTTCTTTTGGAATGGCCTCCTTTTCATTCCATTTTTATTTCTCCACATATTCTGAATCTTTCTGGAGATAAAGGATAGCTCGTCATCGTTTGATACATCATCATCAGACTGTTCAACTTCATCACTGGACTCATCAGCTTTTAAAGCTTTTGAGTTGTTGGACCTATGAGCTTTCAGGGCAATCCCTTTGTTCTTCTTTCCAGGATTGGCAAGATCAAACTCCTGCTCATGAAATTGAAGCGTCCAGACAAGATCATCCAGAGTCAAAGTATAGAGATCTTTGGCCTGGGTGATTGCAGTGACAAGAGGTCTCCACTTCTTAGGCAGGCTCCTAAGAATCTTGGTGACATTCTCCTTGGTAGTGTAGACCTTTCCAAAGGATTTCAGATTGTTGATGGTCGTCTGAAAGTGACCCATCATCTCTAGGATGGACTCTTCTTCAGCCATGGTGAACATTACATACTGGCCAACCAGCATGATGATTTTAGAATCCTTCACCTTGGTTGTCCCTTCATGGAGATTGGACAAGGTGTCCCATATTTGTTTGGCTGATTCACATGCATGAATCTTCTGAAATTCGTCAGGGCTGAGGGCACACATTAAAGCATATCTTGCTTTATGATTCAGTTCCATTCTAGCCCGTTCAGCATCAGTCCAGTCGTCCTCTGCTTTGTCTGTCCCGTCAGAGTTGAGACAAACGTTAGGACCTTTTGTGATTCTGGTCCAGAGAGCTGAGTTTGTACTGAGGATGAAAACTTTGAATCTTTCCTTCCAGTACAGGTAGTGAGTACCGTTGAAGAACGGCGGTCTGGTCATGGAAGTGCCTTCCATAATAGGTGGACTCTCGCTTGGCATACCAGGTCCAAACATATCTGCAGTAGGATCTTTTCCTCTACACGGCAAAGTGCTCAACCCAGAGGCTGAACTCTGATACCAATTGAAGGAACCTGTTTGAAACACAAGAAGGGGATTGAATTGTGTTTCTGAAGATTTTAAATTCTTTTCGTGAGCAGATAATAGTTTTCGCAAGGTTAGACGCTAAAATGATTAAAAGCAAAGAGAGCTCTTCAAACACCAAGTTGGACGCTAACTTAGTTTGACTAAGATATGAAAGCAGCGTAGGAAAAGGCAATTCAATCCTAGTTAGTTAGTTAGATAATAAAGTAAAGTAAGGGTAAGGGAGAGAAAAGAACACAAAGATATTATCCTGGTTCACTCTTCACCAAAGAGCTACGTCCAGTCCTCTCTACTTGAGAGCTTTATCCACTATAACAAAAACCTTTTGTTACAAAGTATTCAACACCTCTTCAGGTAGTATTCTCAACCTCTTCAGGTTCTCAAAGTATTATTTTATAGACAAGCCTCTTCAGGCTCAACCAAACTAAGGTTTTGAAAAGAGTTTGTTCTACTAACTCACTAAATGTGAGAATTCGAAACTAAAGCTTAGACTCTTAAAAACTCTACACAGAGAATAATATGAAAGTGAGGATCAGAGTAGCTTTGCTAGCTTTGCAATCTTGAGATTTTCTCTTTGATTTCTTGAGCTGATGTTTGCTTGTATCTCTCGAAAGATTTTGAATCGCTAAGTGTTGCTTCACTTGTATTTTTGCTCAAGTTCGGTAACCTTGAATCTTCAAGGGATGGATGTATATATAGCCTCTTTTCTTTGAGCAGTCTTCGGTCTTCAACAGATGGAAAAGGATCTATTGTGATGAGCATTGAATGTATTTGATCCGTTGAGTCTGATAGCTTTTGAAGTTTCTGATTAGCAAGATAGACTATCAGGAAGATAGATAAAAGTGGTGCTGACATATCTTCTGAGTAGAACGAAAGTTGCCTTTTGTTTTTCCAAAAGAAGAAGGTCAACTTCTTTAAGCGATAGAGACATTCTGGCTTACGCTTTACATTTGTATGAATATTACAAAGAATGTTTTGTCCCAAGGATATAAGCCTTTTACAGGGAATAATAAATTCAAATACTTTTACAAGATATTCACGCTTGAAATATAAAAGCACTTATTGGACTAGCTATTACAAAAGTAACCGAAAGAGTCTTCGGACTCATGGCTCTATATATTACCGTCCAGTCGTAAACCAAGATTAAATGTTGGATGAGATAAAATCTTTGGACTATGGATAGTCTTTGGACTAAATTAAGTTTTATCCTGCACATTTAATATAAAGCGTTAGTCCATAACAAATCGTTGTTCATCTTAAATTAGCTCTTTGTTAACATCAAAACTTAAGGGATTATTTGGACCATAACCACTTTGGTTCCAACACATCATGCATCTCTTGCAACTATCAAATATCATAAATAGCAAGTATGCATATATCAACACATAGCACATTTTATCATGTATCACAAATCTGCTAACCCAGGGTATCAAATATAACGGTGATAGCCCAAAGTAAACTAAACCTAGGGTTTAGGTACTTTGCCAGGGCTCAACCTCACGTAGGGTTTAGGGTTGCCCTACATACACAAAACATACAATACATCTATATGGACTACTCTTGCCTCCCCGACGTATGTAACTCTTTCTCCCCACCTGATAGCAAACGTAGCAATAATCACGAACATAACGAGCACTCCTTGCTCCTCTCCTTGCCTTCACAAACGCGGTCCCTTGCTCTAGAAGGATTTCGCACGCAACTTCCAAACTTGCCCTAATCACGGAAATAACACGTAGACTATAGTATTAACCCTAATACGAAGTCAAAACCGTGAAAAGAAGCTTAACCTAAAGGAGAACATTGTATAGGTACAATGTAGGTAGTTACGAAATCTTGACTTACCCTTCACGAATTACAAAAGCAAACCAGTAGAATTGGAGTTGGAGTCGTGCTAATCACGAAAACACGATCGTAACTGTAATCGGGCTAACGAATGGATCACAAACTGATATCACAAATCTCAAACTCTTCTGGTCTCTCTCTAAATCTCGAGCTCTCAACAATGGTGAAACTTTGTAAACTTTGGTGCAAGTGAAAGGGAAGAGAATTTATAGAGGCAAAACTCTGCTGACAACACTTAAGCGTTCTGTATCTCCATGCTTTAGCGTTCCAACGCTTGAGCGTGTACGTTTCCTCACCGTCAAGGCACCGCCCATCACAAGCCAGCTGCAACGCGTAACCGACACGTGTCACTTTACGTCCCATCACTGCCAATCAATTGGTCTGAAGGTCCACGCTTCAGCGTCCAAAACTCTCCATGCTAGAGCGTTAGCACGCTTGAGCATTATTCTCCTGATCCTTTGTCCCTCATCCTTCTCTTATCCAATTCATTCCTACTCTTAACATGTTCTCTAAGCACACTTTCCAGCTATGATAGCAATTATCAAAAAATATATAAATACCCGATCTAGGCCATCTATCTCAATTAAGGTTTCAGAAAACTGGGATGTTACATTACCACCCCCTTAAAGAGAATTTTTTTCCCCGAAATTCCTCATTCATACCTGTAAACAACTACGGATATTGTTGGCGCATCTGACCCACTCTCTCCTATGTTGAATCTCTAGTTATCGGGTCCCATTCCACACTTACCAAGGGAATTTGCTTATCGCGAAGCTCCTTGATCCTTCTATCCACTATCTGAGCAGGTAAAGCCTCGTATTCAAGGTTCTCTCTTAGCTGGATTGATTCGGGCTCTAACACATGCAATGGATCAGGGTAATACTTTCTAAGCTAGGATACATGAAAAACATCGTGGAATCTTGACAAGTTAGGTGGTAAGGCTATCTAGTAAGCTACTGGACCAATTCGGCAAAGAATCTGAAATGGTCCTATGAATCTGGGTGTAAGCTTTCTGGATTGAATTGCCCTGCCTACCAGTCCTTGGAGTAATTCTTATAAACACATGGTCTCCCTCCTGGAATTCTAAAGGTCTCCTCCTTTTATCATCATAGCTCTTCTGCCTATCCCTTGTGGCATTCATGTTTTCCCAGATTAACTTACCTTGTTCTGTCGTCTATTGCACCGACTCAGGTCCTAACAACTGATTCTCTCCAGTCTCAAACCGAAACAACGGAGTCCTGCACTTCCTCTTGTACAAAGCTTCATACGGCGCCATCCCAATACTTAAATGATAACTGTTGTTGTAGGTAAACTCAATCAAAGGAAGAAATTCGTCCCAACTTCCTGTGTGTTCCAACACACATGCTCTTAATAAATCAGCCAACGATCTGTTCTGACTGACCATCCGTTTGGGGATGATAAGCAGAACTCAACCTTAACTTATTTCCCAACGCTCCATTCAAGCTTTTCCAGAACCTCGAAGTAAACCTCGGGTCTCGGTCCGAGATAATACTCAAAGGCAGACCATGCAGACGCACCATGTAAATCCGAGTCAATCTCTCCCGGGAATAATTCTGGTTGATAGGCAAGAAATGAGCACATTTCGTCAACCTATCTATGATGACCCAAATTGCATCACATCTCTTCTGAGTCTTAGAAACAAAGTCCATTGCAATGTTGTCCCACTTCCACTCTGGAACATCCAATGATTGCAACAATCCTGCTGGCTTCTGGTGTTCAACCTTCGTCTTTTGACACACCAAACAGGATAGGACATAAGCTGCCACTTCCTTCTTCATCCCTGCGCTCCAGAATAACTTCTTCAGATCCTGATACATCTTAGTAGCCCATGGGTGAAAACTCAACTTGCTCTTGTGTGCTTCTTCTAAGATCATATTCTTAACTTCACTATCCTCAGGCACACAAACAATGTCGCCAAACTTGATGAGGTCATCTGAACTTCTTTTAAACTCAACCATCTCATCTTCCTCGATTAGTCGGTTAACCTTCTTAAGGTATTCATCCTCATCTTGCCTACTCCAAAGCAGATTTAAGAAATCGCTAGTAACCTCAATCGTGCCAAGATTCATCTTGTCCTCGATGATTTCCACATCCAGATTCAGATCTCTAAACTGTTCTAACAACTCAAGCACTCATACCATCATTGCAGATACGTGTAGGGATTTCCTACTGAGCGCATCCGCTATGACATTCGCCTTGCCTAGATGGTATTGGAGGTCGAATTCATAGTCCTTTATGAATTCCATCCACCTCCTCTGCCTCATGTTTGATCAACTCCTTCTGGTCGAACAAATACTTTAGGCTCTTATGGTCGCTAAATATGCTAAATTTAGCACCATACAGATAGTGTCTCCATATCTTCAATGCAAACACTATCGCAGTTAGCTCCAGATCATGAGTCGGGTAGTTCCGTTCATGCACTCTCAACTTCCTGGAGGCATACGCCACCACTATTCCCTTTTGCATGAGAACACAACCCAATCATTGATATGACGCATCACAATATACGTCAAAATGTCCTAACGGATCTGGCAAAGCCAACATCGGCGACGTGGTCAACCTCCGCTTCAGCTCCAAGAAACTCTGCTCACAAGCTTCCAACCACTCAAACGTCTTCCCCTTTCTCGTCAATTGCATCATAGGCAACACAATCTTAGAGAATCCTTCAATAAACCTTCTGTAGTAGCCTGCCAAACCAAGAAAACTGCGAACCTCGCTCACAGACTTCAGACTTTCCCATTTAACCGCCGCTTCAACCTTAACAGGATCCACCGTAATTCCATCCTTGTTGATCACGTGTCCTAGAAACTGTACTTCCTCTAGCCAGAACTCACACTTGGATAACTTTGCGTGCAAGATTTATTGAAAACTCGGTCTCTCTCTCCGGTGGCAACCCTGGAACAACATCCGGAAACACCTCCGGAAATTCCCGCACGATCGGCAGCGCTTCCACGCTCGGAGTTTCCTTTGCTTCCAAGGAGAACAGCACCATGCACTCTCCAAATCGTACACCCTTCGGAATACTTTCATCAGTAGGCGTCAATCCAGATAGCTTAGGAAAACAAAGGGTTTTGTTCGAATGGTCCAATATCACATGGTTAGCCGAAAGCCAATCCATGCCTAAAATAACATCAATCTGTTGCATAGGCAGACAAACTAGGTCAACAATGAAATGTCTATTTTCTATTGTAATAGGGCATTTCAAGCATACAAACAAAGTAGTTAAAGAATCACCCGTGGGTGTAGAAACTGTAAGGTCATACGGTAAAGATGAAACTGGTAACCCTAAATGATCCATGCACTCCATAGAAATAAACGAGTAGGTAGCCCCCGAATCAAACAACACAGATAAGAGCTTGCCTGAAACTAAACACTTACCTTGAATCAGATCTGGGCATTGAGAGGATTCAACTCCCCTCACGGCAAACACTCTTCCCGTGGCTTGTGGTCTCGCAGCCTGTCTGGGCACACTAGTTGGTCGTGCATTCCCTTGCCTGCAGTCCTTGGCCATATGTCATGGCCTCCCACATGCATAACAAGTCATGGTCCTCCCAAGCACTTGGCTTCTGCAATCTCGAGCCACGTGTGGCCTTCCACACTTGAAGCAACCTTGCGACCCCTGAATTGCACTTGGTCTCTGAGTTCCAGCATCTCCTATCTTCTAGGTTGGCCTCTGGTAAGGTCCTCGACCACTCTGAAACCTTCCACCTCTACCCGTTTGGTTACTGCGGATAGGTCCTCTGCTCCTTATTGCCATCTCTCTTCTTCTTTCGATGTTCTCAATTGCCGAACACCGATCCAACATGTCAGAGAATACAGTAATCCCTAACGGCACTATAGCTGTAACACCCCGATTTTTTTACACGTTCTGAGACCGGTAAACTATATAAATGCGTTTATATTTTATCTGAGTTTTAGAAAATGATTTTGGATAAACCGAAGTCATATTCATACTCTACGCTATCGTAGGAAGCTACGGTTAAATTTTGGGTTGAAAACTCAGACGGAGCCCGGTCTGTGATTTCACTGAAAGTAAGATTTTACTGCTCAGAAGACCTAATTTTGACTCGTGAATGAAAAAGTTAGGTTTAGAATAGGATTTTTAACAATTTTGATAAAATTGGTTTTTCGTACTAAAAAGCGAAATAATATAAGTTATTCGGGCGAAATCTCCAATCGGATGACAAACGGAGCAGAATTCGGATTTACCGGGACCCGCTAACGGATAAGGTTGAAGTCACATCACCTAGGAAAGTGTGCCATGACTCACCACTGTAATGATGATGTTCTAAAATATCTGAACGCGTTCGCACTGCGATAAGACCAAAATGCCCTTGATCTTTTCCCGAAATGACATCTTTGTCCCTAAACGAAAAGACCGTTTTGCCCCTAGGAACTTATGAAAACCCATTCTTGCCCTCACCCACAACATTACTTCTAGAAAAATATCTAGATAGATATTTATGAAATTTGAGGTGAAATGACCATTTTTTTATTTCTAATTTTGTCCCTAGGTGAAAAGACTATTTTGCCCCTTAAGTTAAACTTCTTGGACACTCTTGCCCTCTTCTCTCACACCACCATTCTTTCCTTTTTCTTCATAACTTCATTTCCAACTTACGTTTTCTCATTTTCTTAAGAAAACTCTTAAGGATTTTTGTGAAGAAACTTTATGATCTTACTCATCTTCATCCTCCAAGAGGTGTGAACTCATCTTTTGATCTCTCAATCTTCATATTCTTCATTGAAATCTTGTTTTTCCAAGCTATGTTCAAGTTGGAACTTCAAACTTCAAAAATCCCTAGAAAATTGTAGAAAAATCCTATGATCATGAAACCAATTTCTATGAGCTAGTTTCATTACCCTCTCTCATTATCCAAGAGCATGTAACCAAAAGAGTTCCCTAACACATATGGGTATAGAGAAGGCCGAAACCTATATATTGAAAAAGCTTGAGTTTTTTATTCAATTTTTGAGTAATGAGACTTGTTCTAGTGTTAGGTATATTTAAGGATCATTCATCCAAGAGATAGAAAATTTTGGACATCTCCAACTATTTTTGGAGCACCATGGCCGAACCTAGTTTCTAAGAGATAGGGAAATTTTCGTTAGTAATGTTGATGTTTTGAATTGGTTGTGTTAAGGTAGTAGTTGTTGATTGTTTCGGGCGATTGATCGGAGGACTAGCGGATCGAAGCGGACGACGTTCATTCGGAGGATTACCTTCAAGAGGTAAGGGGAGATTAAATCCAATGAGTTTGATAGCCTCATAAGAATGATTGTTGTATGAATTTGATAATGTTATTTGAAATGATTGATGATTCTCTTGTGGTGTATGTACTGATTTAATTGGTGAGTATGTGATTGGATGTTTGAACATGAACTGTGGCGTTATTGCCTTGGATGAGATATATGTATGATGTTGATTTTGAGATTTGATGAATATAGATGTATATATTGAATTGTGATTTCTTTGACTGGATTGGTTGAGAGCATAGCATTGGCTATAGCTTGATAATGAAAGATTAAGCTACTTAAAAGTCTTAATCAAAGATTGAGAAAAGTTTTGGTTTGAGAAATGAAAAGCTTTTAAGTTAAATGGTATAATGACCAATTTTACTAAAAAGCCACTAAGTTAAGAACTCAAAAGAAATTGCGAATAAGACTTAGGAAGTTGAGATTTGGTGAGGAAAATAGTGAAAAGTTGCTTTATCATTATTTTCTAAACATGTTGTACAAGAAAGAAAGCCTTGAAAAGTATTTAGTTTGTCAAAGGAAGAACCTTCTCAAAGAATTTGACCTTTCAAAAAGGAAAAGTCTCTTTCAAAAAGTTTGCTCCAATGAAAATCTTTAGAAAAATGTTGCAAATGATGGAACCTTTAGAAAAGACTTTTCAAGTCAAAATCCTTTTGAAAATGAATTTTGAGGATTTAAGCTTTTATAAATAGTTTTGCAAAGAAAAGATTTTGTGGAAATAACTTTTAGAACGAAAATGATTCCTTGTTTATACCAAAGAGATTTTGAGTTTCGTTTTCAAGTCTTTATCAACGAAAAATAAATTTTGATGAAACTGGTGACTACCCCTTCACATTGTGAAGCACATGAACCTAGTGACCGAGATATCGGGCTAGGGTTTTGTGGATTGAGCACTCGGACTATATGTCCTGTGGTTTGAAATGAACGAACTTTGTGTCCTATATGCGAGTCTAGTGTTTGCGACGTCGGCCTAGTACTTCGTGGATTGAGCACTCGCACTGCGTGTCCTATGTTTTGAAATGAACGGACTTAGTGTCGTATATGCAATTCTAGTGTCCGCGACATCGTAGTACTTCGTGAATTGAGAGCTTGGACTACGTGTCCTGTATTTTGAATGAACGGACTAAATGTCCATTAAAATGAGTCATGAGCTGTGTGCCTTGGCAAGAAAGAAAGAACGAACGAAAAAGAAAACAGAAAACCATGAGTTGCCATGAGTTGCATATATGAGTTGGCCGACGTGCCATTTGAAACGAGCTACAACCCAAGTGGTTGAGAATATGAGCCAGTTAAGACCACTAGGTCTATAGGGGCATCCTGTGTTCGAGACTCCAAAAGAGGCCGTGAGGCATCGCGACCCTGTGCCATGGTAATCGACTGCCCAACACGGATGAACTTGATCAGAGACTGGACTATTCAGGATATGGTTGTGACGTGATACCCTTGAACAATTGGAGTTCGGACCTAAATTGAGAGGCCGACTCATGAGGACAATTGTGTTATGGGAGTATTCTTGACCTATCGCTCGATGTAAGGAAGTTAGAATCTCCGGAGAACATGAATTAGAAAGTTGATTGAAGTCTCATGCATTCTTTTAACATATCTTGATGAATGGGTGTGAACCCAAAAAGTGAGATTATCGCATTGTGATATTATGCTGAATGTTGATACTCTATAGCATGACTGTGTTGTATATCGATGTATTAGTTGTAATTGTTTTACTTGTGTGGCTATTATGATAAACTAGTGAATGAGTAGCTCACCCTTGCATGTACATGTTAGACACCCTGTTGTGTTTTTGGAAACGTGTACAGATGTTTCTCAACGGTCCTGTGGGTCACTGCGGGACCCTGTAGCTTGAGTTTTCTTGAAGACGACGACGAAGAAGATATGTGGACTGTTGACGACGAGGCCCCAGTCTCATTTGTACGATGTATGTTAGGTAGTATGCTCTCTTGTTCTTAGAGTTTTTATTTATCAGACCAGCTCTTAGGATTTTTTATGTTTAAGTCAGGTCTTTCGACTGTGACTGATTATGTTGTGTATTAAGAGATCGAAAAGATGTATGCCTTATGGCGAAGTTGAATTACTGTTATAGATGATGAGTTTCAAGTTATTTCATTCTGGTTGTTAAAGTTTTCTTTGGTATCAGATTTCCACAACCACTCTATAGAGTTATTTTCGAAAAAGTTTTTAATTAACCGAAAAAGATAATTTGGGTTACGAAATGTGATACCGGGTTGGGGTGTTACAATAGCCTTCTGAATCTCGTACTTTAAACCGTCCTCGAACCTACGGCACATCCGCTCCTCGTCCGGATACCCCTGATAAAACTCTGAGAATTTAAGCAGTGCCTCAAACCTTGCTGCATATTCCCCAATTGTCATGTTGCCTTGCTTCAAACTTTGGAACTCCTTGTCCTTTTCGCTCCTGGTCATCCTAAGAAAATACTTCTCTAAGAAACATTCCCTAAACAGCCCCCAAGTTACTGGCCTTCCTTCAGCTTCAAACAACCTCTGCTTTCCTCTCCACCACATTTCTGCTCCTCCCATTAACAAGAAAGAAGCATAAGAAACTTTTTGAGCTTCATCACAATGTGTCGCTGCGAAGATCTTCCCCAACTCTTGAATCCACAGCTCGGCCCCCTCAAGATTGTAGTCCCCGTTGAACTGAGGAGGTTATCGCCTCATGAAGGCATCCAAACCAGCTTCTTAATTCCTAACATTCCGCTGTTGTTGCTATTGTGTTGAGTTTGTTGTAGCATTGCAACAGCCATATCCCTCATGGTTCTGAGGGTTTCCAGCGATTCAGCTCCATTCCCAGTATGTGAAGCTTCAGCCTCTTGACCTCCACTGGGTCCGGTCCTACCTCTGCCTCTACCTCTACCTCGAGCCATTGGTTCTTGATTCAAGCAACTGTTAGCTCAGAGTTCAAACATGATAAACAACATAAATACATACATCTACTTATCATTCATACAAGCATCAAAACAATCGATCGCGTTCCTTCTACCCCTCTAGACACAGTCATACTTTATCACAGAGAGGACAAATTTTTCCAGTTCAACTTCCTAATACCTCACAATCTTGGTCCCCGACTTCCATAGTCCTGATAGAACCAAACTGCGCTGATACCACCTTAATGTCACGTCCCCAAGTTCCACTCAAGGAAATTCCATTATTTTAGAATTCACTTATATCATTAACTATAACCTAGCGATTGCGCGCTTATTAAAACAACGATAACATGCATCCAACATAAAAGCGCATGACATCAGAGTAAACGCAACAGAATAAACGAAAACTCGCACACGGTACAGATATATACGTAGTGGGCCCATAAGTAGGGCTAAGTACATATACAAACCAAAGTACATAAGAAAGTGGAAATACAACATATACATCAAAAGGGACTCTAACGCTCGAACTCACATCCTCTCCCCATCCCCTCTCAAAACACATCAAAAAGATCTCACCTCACATCCTATGACAGACGCACCAGCGACGTCACGTCCTCAACGACGTGAAAGTCAAGAGCTACCTTCTCCTTCCCCATATGTGCGCCTATAAACCTGCCTAGGCTCATACTCGGATGACGAACTTGACATAACAATCCTACGTCTCTGAGCCGCCCTCAGGTACCGCTCTGTATGCCTATGCTGACCTCTATAGACAAAGCCTCTCCTGCTGGACACTACCGAGGACTGGGGTGCCACCACAAGTAGTCTCGCTCTCTCCGCCTTGGTGGGTGCCACATCCGAGGGAAAGGGAAGAAACTGGAACACGCGATAAGGTCCTATGATGTCCATATATGGTGGTGTGCCGCTCTAGAAGATCAAGCTAACAGGTCCGGTGTAAATGGCCAAAAAGGTCGAGGGGTCCACATGCCATCCCCTCTCGTCATGGTAGACGATCTCAATGTCCCCCAGCTCCGCGATGCCCTCGTGATAAACAGGTGAAGTCTCGGGTCCATTCTGGTCCTCTGCTAACTCGTCGTCGATTCACAAAACTGAACATATACATACAAAGAAATACAAGGAGATAAGATATGTAGCACATCTATGACAGGGATGATGCAATGTAGAACATATAGCAAACACAACCATCTCTCAATACCACGACACTATGGTCGTTCCCTAGCTAGATGTACACATACTCTTTCTATGCATGCCAGCCGGTACTAAACACCCTACAAAGGGAAACATCACGTTCGCACATCGGACAACAAGTTGGTTCTTTCCGGTAATCCATTCCGTTCGCCGTGACCTATAAGAGTGCATCACCGCTCAACTATCCCAGACAAAGAGGGTCAACTGGGCCTCCTCGAAAGATCCACCGGAAACTAGAAAGACTCAAGGTCCAGTCAGGATAGTAGGACGTTCCCAGGACCCCCATCACAGGATAGGCACTACCATATCGGTCTCATATGGGTACACCTGTGTCCAGTATATCCCCAAGATCACGCAAACCTACCCTTCCGTTTTCCGTACCCGCACTCGGTGCACCAACCTCATATGCCTCACAGCATACGGCTGACCACTTGGCATCATATGCATATGCTATGCATGTCATCCATCTCTCTTGAGCTAATATCGCAACACATGCGAACTTGCTCTTAGCAACATGAGCTCCAAGCTCCACTATAACCATACGAGCTCTAAGCTCCACTTGTAACTATATGAGCTCCAAGCTCCCATCATAACCTTACGAGCTCCAAGCTCCAACTATGATCTCAAATCTTAACTATCAGCTCAAACGTCCACAACGGGGTCAAAGCCCTAATCATGCTAAACCTCTGAATCTCATACATACACACTTTTCCAGATATAATGCAATAGTTCCTCAATTATCAACATGCTCCATAAAGCAATAAATCGCATACATACCAATATGCCATTATCATCAACACATCATGCATCTCTTGCAACTATCAAATATCATAAATGGCAGGTATACATATATCAACACATAGCACATTTTATCATGCATCGCAGATCTGCTAACCTAGGGTATCAAATATAGCAGCGATAGCCCAAAGTAAACTAAACCTAGGATTTAGGTACTTTGCTAGGGCTCAACCTCACGTAGGGTTTAGGGTTGCCCTACACACACAAAACATACAATGCAGCTATATGGACTATTCTTGCCTCCCCGACGTGTGTAACTCTTTCTCCCCACCTGATAGCAACACGTAGCGATAATCACGAACACAACGAGCACTCCTTTCTGTCACAGTCGTGGGTCACTTGCTCCAAAAGGGTTCCGCACACAACTTCCAAATTTGCCCTAATCACGAAAATAACACGTAGACTATAGCATTAACCCTCATACGAAGTCAAAATCGTGAAAAGAAGCTTAACCCAAAAGAGAACATTGTATAGGTACAATGCAGATAGATACGGAACCTCAACTTACCCTTGACGAATCAAAAAAGCAAACCAGAAGAATTGGAGTTGGAGTCGCGCTGATCTCGAAAACACGATCGGAACTGGAATCGGGCTAACGAACGAATCACAAACTGTGATCACAACTCTCAAACTCTGCTGGTCTCTCTCTCAATCTCGAGCTCTCAACAATGGTGAAACTTTGTAAACTTTGGTGCAAGTGAAAGTGAAAGTGAAGAGAATTTATAGAGGTAAAACTTTGCTGACAACGCTTAAGCCTTCTGGATCTCCACGCTTTAGCGTTCCAACGCTTAAGCGTTGGCTTCCTCAACGTTTGAGCGTTGACGTTTCTTCACCGCCAAGGCACCGCCCATCACGTGCCAGTCGCGACACGTAACCGACACATGTCACTTTACATCCCATCACTGCCAGTCAATTGGTTAGAAGGTCCACGCTTGAACGTTTTACTGGTCCACGCTTGAGCGTTCTGCTCCTGATCCCTTGTCCCTCATCCTTCTCTTATCCAATTCATTGCTACTCCTAATATGTTCTCTAAGCACACTTTCCAGCTATGATAGCAATTATCAACAAATATATAAATACCCGATCTAGGCCATCTATCTCAATTAGGTTTTAGAAAACTAGGATGTTACAGATCCCCTATAACTCAGCTGTAAGAGCATTGCAAATGCCAATATGGTAAGTAAAACCTTTTAACCACACACCCTTAGCATCCCTTAATATTTAATTTCAGCTATTCAGCAAGCAAACAACATTTAAAAGAAGAATAACACTTGGTTTGCTAACAACTAGCAACATTTTTAAAATTATAATTATAATTAATCTATAATTAGTTCAAATAGAAACTAATTAATTAAAAAATATAAATTCAAAAAGATACTCTTTAAATATAAAAATAATATATTCATAATTAATTTTAAAATTAAAATTTAAATATTACAAAATAAGAAGTCTCCAATGCAAGAAAAATTTGCGACATGTCATTTTCCACATTGTCACCACCAGATAAAAAGATTGGAACGATTTTAAAAAAAAAAATTTTGAAAAAGTTGCATTCAAATTCAAACCCATCAATTGACAATGTACCTACCGTTTGACTGCTCTACTGCAATTAATCCTATATCATATTCAAATTGGGAAGAGATTTACATTTCCCATATTTAGAAAAATTTGAACAATTTTTTAAAACAAAAAAACAAAAATATTTTTAAAAAGTTTATTCAAGTCAAAACCCATTGATTGCTTCAGTTTACCTATAGTTTGGTTGCTCTGATGCAATTAATCTTGATATCACGTTCAAATTGGAAAGAAGTTTCTATTTTTCATATTTAGAAAGATTTGAATGAATTTTTAAAACAAAAAAATGAAAATATTTTTAAAAAGTTGTGCTCAAATCAAAACCCATTGATTGCATCAGTTTTCCTAGAATTTGATGGCTCTGATGCAATTCATCCTAGTATCACGTTCAATGAGGGAAGTTCCATTTCCTATATTTAAAAAGATCTATACAAATTTCTAAAACAAAAAGAAAAAATATTTTTAAAAAGTTGTATTCAAGTCAAAACCCAAATGTTCATGGTGCTTATACTACCCGGACGGGGTTCAATTGGCTGTAAAAAATAGAGGGGACGACATTAACAATAATTCCTGGGCTTGGATTTGGAGGCTTATGATTCCTGAAAACATCAAATTTTTCCTTTGGTTAGCTTATCATGATTCGGTCCCAACTTATTCTCTTCTCCATCACAGAGGAATGTCTCAATCGGGTATGTGCCAAAGATGTTCTCTGGAAGATGAAACTTTGTTGCACTGTGTCAGAGACCGCTACTTATCCAAAAGTATGTGGAATGCTCTTGGATTCGGAAGCACTGGTTTTTATAAGCATCAGAATGCTTTTGACTACTCCTTGAAAATTGGAAGACACTCTCAGAGAAGGGAATTAATGTGCTGACTTCATGGCCAAATTGGGTGTCATGAATGGTGAACGACTGACGCTTCATGCTTCTCCTCCTAGTGGTATCAGTAGTTTTTTGGCTGTTGACCTTGCAGGTGCGGCCTTTCATAGACTATAGTGTCTAGCTTGTTCTTTTCTTTTGGTTTTATTGTTGTCTCTCTACCAAAAAAAGTCAAAACTCATTGATTGCATCAGTTTTCATATCACTTTGGTTGCTTTCATGCAATTAATTCTGATATCACGTTCAAATTGGGAAGAGATTTCAATTTTCTATATTTAGAAAGATTTGAACGATTGTTTAAAATAAAATAAACTAAAATATTGCATTGTTTTGATGCACATTCCAAATATTGCATTCAATCAAATCGAATGAGGAAAACAAAAATAAAGAGAGTTAGAATAAAAAATATTTTAAAAAAGTTCTATTCAACTAAAATTTTCACAATTAGGGATGTAAATGGAGCAGGGTGGGTACAGGTAGTAGTCCCCCACTATCCACCCCATTGGATGAATTCTATATCTGTCACCATCTCATATTCGTGCGGGTATATATCTTGTGATTTTTAAACAAATTTATCAATATTTGCGGGTATCGATGGATATCCATAAATATTCAACACCTCACAATTTTTTAATTCAACATGAAATTCAAACTATTCTGCATTTGAGTTCCTAACTGGTACGAGAAGTTCTTGTGCTTGAAATGTATTATAGTAAATAACAATATGATATGTAAACAGAAAGGGAGAGAATGGGGCTCAGGAATGCGAGTGCAGTTTGGTGCGGCGGTGCAGCCCGATGCTGGTGCTTCACGGCTGTCAAAATTCAGAAACATAACAAGGGTAGTGAAAAAATTATGGTAATTTGTTTATATATGTAAATGGGTATTTTAGTACGTTTACATTAGCAAGTACCCACGGTTATGATAGTATACTACCTGCCCCCGCCCCATTAATAAACAGGTAGAGAAAATACCCGTTTGATTCACCCGCGGGTACCCATTAAGGTATCCATTTTCTACCCGCGGGTATCCGCGGGTATAGGTAAAACTTAAATCCCTATTCCCAATGCTTTCTGTTACCTACTATCTATAAATTGGTTGTCTGTGAGAAAGTCCTCATTGATTCGGGAAAAAAAAAAAAACTTTAGATCCCTATTCCATTCAAAATATTGGTCTCTTAATATGAATTTTTTGATGACATAACAACTGAGAAAGAGACTTTGAAAATCAAAGTTAAGGTCATACGACTTTGGTGTGTTCCAAGTTTCAATGGTGCAAAAAACCCATTTTCTTCGGGGATGATTTTGATGGATGAAAAGGTTGATTACACAAATATACACTTTGTGTTTGCTTGTCTTTTCTCTTCCTACCTAATAGTGAATGGTTTGTGTATATATTCCAGGATTCAAAAATACATGGTTCAGTATAGAAGACATTGATATATAAGTTTCAACCTAGGTTAACAGAAGGAAATGTTTATGCTATAACTAAATTTGGGGTATGTTCGAATGGTGGTGACTTCAAAACAACAAGGCATGAGTATCGACTAAACTTTCAATACAACACAGATGTGCGGATTATGCAACATTCAACCATTAATGGGAATCCTTACACATTTTATTCTTTTTCCAGTAACAATAATTTCAACACATCTTATTTAGTTGGTTCGTCCTACTTTTGTTTTCAATGCCTCTTTGGTCTAATAGCAGTATAGTTCTTTCCATTGCTCTGATGCGCATTCCAAATATTGCATTCAATCAAATTGAATGACGAAAATTGTTCATTCATATTCAATATTAAATAATATAGTATAATGTATAAAAGGAAATAAAGAGAGTTAAAGAAATTGAATGATAATAAAAGAGTTTGAAATACTTTTTAAATTTAGATCTCTACTTTTAATTTAAATTCGAATTTCACTATTGTAACAATGGATAACCAATTATAAACAATTATAATTGGTTGTCCATAGAAGTTAACTAAAAGATAATTGATTGATAACCTAATAAATATGAAATTCAATTTAAAGGGACCAGTTTTAAGTTAAATAAGAGCAGAAAATTATACATTAACGATGAAACAATAAAGTTAAATCAAAGCAGGAAATTCCATTAACTTTTGAATCAAAATCCATTAATTGCATCAGTTTTTCTTTCCCCGCATTGCACGTGAAGGCAAGATACACAAGACAAAGTAAAGGGTATAAACCAAATATTGAATGACCAATAAAAGCAATAAATCATTCAAATTGAAAAAAGATTTCCATTGTTATGATGCAGATTCCAAATATTGCATTCAATCAAATTGAATGAGGAAAACTGACCATTTATATTCAATATTAAATAATATAATTTAATGTATTAAAGGAAATAAAGAGAGTTAAAGAAATTGAATAATAAGAAAAGAGAGTTTGAAATACTTTTTAAATTCAGATCTCTAATTTTAATTTAAATTCGAATTTCACTATTGTAACAATTGATAACCAATTATAAACAATTATAATTGGTTATCAATGGAAGTTAATTAAAAGATAATTGATTGATACAGTAAGAGCATAAAATTATAGATTAAGGATGAAACAATAAAGTCATATAAGAGCAGAAAATTCCATTAACTTTTGAATCAAAATCCATTAATTGCATCTATTTTCCTTTCCCCATGTTGCAGGTGAAGGCAAGATGCAAATGCCAAAGTAAAGGGCATAAACACAATATTGAATTACCAATAAAAGCAATATATAACGTTCAAATTGGAAAGAGATTTGCATTGCTCTGATGTAGATTCCAAATATTGCATTGAATCAAACTGAATGAGGAAAACAGTCCAGTCATATTCAACGTTAAATAATATAATTTAATATATTAAAGAAAATAAAGAGAGTTAAAAGAATTAAATGATAATAAAAGAGAGTTCGAAATACTATTTCAATAAACAGTAAACTGGATAATTAAAGATTCCCACATCTTTTTAATGATATCCCATGTTATTCAACTTCTTAAGGGAATATCAAAAGTTAAGGCATTTATTGGGGGAACTATTTTTTAGGAATTTGAATCATAACATGTTATTGAAAAAGTTAAACAGAATTAAATCAATTAGAAACAATAAACAAGGGAAGTAAAGTTTCATATTTATTTTTAAACAAGATTTAACATTTTGCATTCTCAAAAAAAAAAAAAAATATTACCAAAAATATTTTTTAGCAAAATTTGAATAGTTAAATTTTTTTAGCAAAATATGAATAGTTAAATGAAAATCTTAAAAAATATACAAGGGAATAATTGATCCCATGTTATTAAAAATGAAAAATGTGTAAACTCTTTTGAATTCTCAATAAACGTTTATAATGATGACATTAAGTTTTTGCACAACGCGAGTTTTTGGGAAAGTTAGCAGATTTTTCTAGCATTACTGCCCATTAAAGAAAAAACAATTTGAAATTAAAAAAAGAATTTTGAAAACTGCAATGTACACGTGTCTCAGTGAGACGACCCGCCGTCCCATTAAAGAACCTAAGATATTAACTAACCTTAATCGTATTATAATCGTTAGCGTGCCTTGTTGTTACGAAGCAAAGCGTAAAATTAAACGCGGAAGCGAAATGAAATCAATGCACGTATCGTTTCAGAGTACACAGCTATAAAATATAAAGAAATATATCATATACGTCGGTTGCCCCATCAGTATGGCTACAGTAATAGTATATATGTACAAAGTATATTAATGCAGACCAAAATAAAAATGGGGAAATAGGCCGAGAGACAATTCTCTGGCTAACCACGATCACTTCCCAATCCCTCGAGGTCAGGATCCTGGGCTCGTCCATCGGCATCTGGCTCGTACGGAATGTCATCCAGTTCTTCGGCAAGTGGTTCCTCCATTGGGTCTTCCCATAAAATAAAATAACACATAAAAAATAACGGGAGATAAGAAACATATATCATCAATATGAGAGAAGGGCATTAGTACAGCATATATATACATGCATCACACAACACATATACACTATGTTGAGTCTCCAAATGTCTGATGTGCATTTACCATAGTTTTGATGAGATTAAAACAGTTATTCAATGATTTAATTGAACCCGTCTGTGGTATTTAACTCGTCTACTTAGTGTGCAGATTAAAACATTAAGTGTCTATATGAACTGTTCACTCGTCTGAACTTGGATAAATTCACCCGTATGAACTAACTTAAGTTCACACGTCTGAACTAACTAAAGTTCACTCGTCTGAACTGAGATAAGTTCACTCGTCTGAACTGAGATAAGTTCACTCGTCTGAACTAGCTAAGGTTCACTCGTCTGAACTAAGAGAAGTTCATCCGTCTAATGAAGTCTTAACCATCTGATCAAAGGAAGACTTACCCATCTAAAAGACTTTGCAACTGACGTCATCTTTTTGTTAAAGAGTCAACCCGTCTAATGAAGTTACTCACCCGTCTGTTGACTAACGTTAAAGAATACATTGGATAAAAGCTGTCTCATCTCTGATAAGGAAGTTCAACAAAGTGCTTTGCCTGAACACAACTGCATCTTACACCAAAAGGGAAAGTCTTCCCTCTGCAAACAAAAAGCACGTATACAGACCTGCCAAGACTAAAGGTATATCAGAAGTCTATATCACTCTGATGAAAGAGAACAAGCGAAGTTCCCTATGCTTTAATGGCTGACCAGAACGACTCTATTGCATTTATTGAAGATCTGCAAGAAGCCAAGCCTTCAAACTTTATGTCTAACGGCTTTAAAATCTTGAAGCCTATTTAATGAAGAAGACTTTGAAGATTCAAGCAAAGAAGAGAACGATCAAAGCAATCTAAGAGCAATTACTCTGAGCATTTATATCTTCATTCTTTCATTATTTATTCTTCAATCATTTGAAGTTATTACGCAGTCTTTTAGAACTTCATATTTAATACACTCGTCTGAGTGCTTGTGAAAGACTTGCAAATTGTAATTTATTTTACAACTTCTCTCAAACAAACCCGTCTGAGCCTGAAGAAGCTAGGTGTGCAAACAATACTTGTCTGGAGCCTGGAGAGGCTAGGTGTGAAAACAATACTCGTCTGAAGCCTGAAGAGGTTAGGTGTGAAAACAATACTTGTTTGTCCTGTAACCTAAATCAGTTATAGTGAGAAAACTTGGTGCTGCCAAGGACTGGACGTAGCCTCATTGTTAAGGGGTGAACCAGGATAAAACCTGTTGAGTGATCTCTCTCTTTCCTTTAACTCTTTAGTTTGATTTTTTATCTTAACTATCATCTAACTAATGGAGTTTATAATTGTGTTTTTCAAACCTTTTTTCATCTTGCATGATTGTGTATTTTCTGTGAAAACCTTCAGACGAGTTATTAGTCTGATTGACCTGTTTAAATTTACTCGCCTACTATCACCCGTCTGTGCTTGCGAAAAAGTTTCTAAATTTCGTATAAATTTAGAAAATACCATTCAACCCCCCTTCTAGTGTTTGCATCTGTCTATTTCACACTATACAACACAACATCACCCATCTCTTAAAGTCATACTCCACAACCATCTCAAAAGTCATTCTCTCAAATAAACCTATAAGAGGGATACTAGTCCCTATGTATATGTTGACTTCCCTATATACATGTCGGCCGATACAATCCGTCCCCAGTTGGACATCCCCGTCGGGATAACATCACATCACGTCCCCCATTGGACAATCCCGCCTCGGGATTAAAAACATCACGTCCCCAATTGAGCATCCCCTTTTGGGACAAATATGCTGTGGTATGAAATGATATGATATGCAACAAATATCCATCGCAGATTGATACCGGGACCTCACACCTAAGCACTCGGCCACGACCACGATACACCGCATCCACATCAACGTCAACATCAACATCAGCATTAACATCAGCATCATGATGCCTCGCATCTACGAGCCACAGCTCCATGGTCGGGACCATGACTGTATCAACCCGAACAACATCAACATTCACCATACTCTCATCAACACTCAACCAGCCAATCACAATAAAATATCACAACAGAAATTCTTCCAGTACAGATATCATCACAAAGTCAGACAACAGTTCATCACACAGGCAATTAAACAAAATAAAACCAACAGATAATCAGACAAACAGTTCAACACATCAACCTCAATCAATCACATCATCCATATTATCAACTTAGTGGTGATAGCTCAAAAGTACCTACACCTAGGGTCTAGGCACTTTATCCGAGACTCAACCTCTAGTAGGGTTTAAGGGTTCCCCTACACACACACACACACAGATATATATATATATAAAGAGAGAGAGGGGATCCACTTACTCCAAGAGTAACTTTAAGAGAGTTACTCTCAATCTCATCCATCCATTCATTCTAATCCAACAAAGGTCATATGGCTTCTTTAATGAATTAATATAGATCCGTTGGATTAGAATAAATGGATGGATGAGATTGGGAGTAACTCTCTTAAAGTTATTCTTAGAGTAAGTGGATATATATATATATATATATATATATATATATATATATATATATATATATATATATATAGCTTGCCTTCCCGACGATAAAGTTCTCTCCCCACCTTAGTAATGCTCACGTGCGGCTCCGGCTGCGGCTTGGCAACTGTCAATCGGGTGCGCTGTCGAACGTTCGAGTCCTGCCCAATTCTATACAACAAAACACAACCAGAAATTAATATATTTAAATCACAAATTCTCTAATATTTTGGGTTAGGCTACTGCCCTGCCCTTATTTAATTAAATAGGCTAGGGGTGTTGAAATTCTACCAACTCTTGGATTAATGATCCTTAAGTACACCTAAGACATAATCTATGATTAATTGTCAAATATTTGAACCAAAACCCCTTCAACCAAAAACTTAAGGTTTTGGCCATCACCTCTAAAAATAGGTGAGAGTTTGATTAGGCTTCCTAATCACTTGGATTATATGATTAAGGGATGAAATAGGTGAAATCAAGAATCATTTCACACAAATTGAACAAAACCCATTTCCCCCCAAATTGTATAGATTCGGCCCCTTTAAGTTAAATAGGCTAGGAAGCTTATTTGATTTCATGCTCTTGGATTATGATAGTATAGGATGAATGTAGATTATAGAAATTAGTTTGGCATTAAAAAAAATTTTCTACAATTTTCTAGAAATTTTTGAAGTTTGAAAAACAACCTTGAAACTATGAACTTTCAATGGAGAAAAATGAAGATTGAGAGCTCGAAAGAGAAGTCTATACCTCTTAGATGATAGAGGAGGATGAGGTGATTAACTTTGCTTCACAAAGTTTCTTGAAAATCCTTAGGGAGGCTTGAGAAAAATGGAGGTAAAGAAATGAAGAAGGAGAAATGGAGGAAGAAGAAGAAGAAAGTGAAAGGGAGAGAGAGAAAGAGAGAACATAAGATGAAGAGAGAGAGAGAGGGAGGGAGGGTGAGGTCATCAAATTTTAGATATTTTAGGGACATAAATGTCCTTTAGGAAATAGACCAAGGACATTTTGGTCCTTTCGCGTCCAGATATTTTCGTTTGTCATTATGACAGTGACAAGTCGTGGCACGCTTCCCGAGGTGATGTGACTTGATGTGACATCAAGTTTATCCGTTAGCGGGTCCTGGTAAATCCCTTTACAGCTCCATCGTCTCCCGGTTCAAGTATTCGTCTGAATATTTTATTATTATTTTTATTTTCAGAGGTCAAGACCCATTTTTTCGAAAATGTAGGAAACGTGATTCTAAGACTAACTGTCTCGTTCACGGGTTCAAATTAGGTCTTGATAGTAGTAAAACACTACTGTCAATGAATAATGTAGACTGGACTCCGTCTGAGTTTTCGACCCAAAACTTAACCATAGCTTTCTACGATAGCATAAAGCGTGACTATGGTCTCGGATTAATTTATGTCACTCTCTAGACCCTCTAATAAAATACAAACACACAAATACTGTTTAATTAATATTAGAAAGCTTTTTAAAAAAACGGGGTGTTATCCTTAGTGTATTAGAAACTATAAAAGTATCATATGATACTTAGCCAGGTCATTAGACGATTGACTCATTAGATACAACAATCAATCAACACATGTACACATAAAACAATTACCAGACACATGCATCAGACGATTCATTCAACAATGTTATGATGTTTAGGTTTGCTCTTACAAACTTGAACCTATCTTCTGTTAAAGGTTTTGTAAAGATGTTAGCCCATTGATTATCAGTATTAACAAATTTGATATCAAAAACACCTTCTTGAACATAGTCTCTAATAAAATGATGCTTGATTTCTATATGCTTTGCTTTAGAATGTTGTATGGGGTTTTAGACAGATTCATAGCACTCATATTATCACACCATACAGGAATGTTATGTTCATATATGGACTAGTCTTCAAGTTGGTACTTTACCCATAAAAGTTGTGAACAACAACTTGCAGCAGAGATGTATTCTGTTTTTGCAATGGACAAAGCTATTCTACTTTGCATCTTGCTGGACCAAAACATCATATTGGCTCCAATGAAATGACATCCTCCATCGGTGCTTTTTCTTTCAATCCTATCTCTAGGAAAATCAACATCACAGAATTCAGCTAACCTGAAATCTTCAGATTTCTTATATAACAGACCAAAGTTAGTGGTTCCAATGAGGTATCTGAAAATCCTCTTTACAACTTTAAGATGAGATTCTTTAGGATCAGACTAGTATCTAACACATAAGCAGACACTAAACTGAATGTCTCGTATACTAGAAATTAAGCACAATAGAGATCCAGTCATTACTCTTTAGACTGTTTGGTCTACCTTTTTACCTTCCTTATCTTTGCTTAGTACAATTGATGGATGCATAGGGGTGCTCATTAGCTTTGAGCTATCCATCTTGTATTTCTTAATAAGCTCTTTGGTTACTTCTGTTGATGAATGTAAATTCCATCTTCTGTTTGCATTAACTTAGAGAACTCTTTACAGAGCTTTTCATTAGTGGTATCAAATATAATATCATCCACATAAATTTGTACTACTATGAAATCATTCTGAGCTTTTCTTAAATAGGGTAGTGTCTACCTTTCCTCTTATGAACTTATTGTCCATTAAGAATGAACTTGGGATACGTTTGGGTACACAGCTTAATTAAGCGCTTATTCAATAAGTTCTTTTTCAAATAAGCTAAAAAGAGCTTATGGAAAGACCATAAATTATTTTCGTAAATTATTTGCATAAGTTTATTTCCATAAGCTATTTTTATAAACTCTTTATAAATTCTTCCAAACGCATCCTTAATCTATCATACGAGACTTAGGTGCTTTTACAAATCAAACGTCTTTTTAGTTTTTTATTTTAAAAACATATTTTTAAAACGAATTTACCAAGCACACTTTATTGTTTTCTAACTTTTAAAACTTTTTTAAAAACAACATCATCGAACAATTTTTCTCCTTTTCTTCTTAAAAACAGTTTTTAGAAATTACTTTGTAATATAATATAATTTTTAAAAACAAAAAAACATAACAGAATCAAACAGACAAACACATCTATTTCTCTAAAATTAGTAATACATTATAGTATGTTTAAACATAAATTAATACACTTTGTTAACATTATAATATTTTTATATTGATATATTCTGTCATATATATTATCAAATAACCGTTAATTTTAAATTCATAATACTAAAATTTTATAATTTGCCCACATAACATCTAATTTTGTAATTTTAAGATGTAAATCTCAGATCAACTAAATTGGGGTGAGTCGTATTCAAATCAAGTCCAGGTATAAAGAAATATTAAGATTAGAATATTGGATCTGATTTAAGCCAAATCAAAACATGTCCCACGAAGATTCCTGCTACTGCAACACTTACCATATAGTTCTCCCTCTTCATTTTTCCTTTCATTCCATTTTCCAGCCTTCCCTAGACCAACCGCGCTTCATGAATGAGTATCCAAAACGAAAAATGGATGAATATTTGAAAAGCAATCAACTTAATACTTGAATAACAGGTGCAACCTCACAAGAGGGACCATGTCGGTGGATACTAGCATGAAGTATCTCAACATGTGGCACACCGATGAGGGAGTTTTTTGACCGTATGTAGCCGGTTTATGTGGTATTTATAGGTAAATAAAATTTAAGTAATTGCAAGCAGGTCCTATAGGCTGCCACCACAATTGGTAAATTACCAATTTCAATGGGTAATCGATTACCAATTGGTAATCGATTACAAACTGGCATTATTCTGTGTGTTAATTTTGGTATTCGATTACCAATTTTAATGCGTAATCGAAACAATATCAACAACAGCGGAGCAATAATAAATTCTTCATTTTTTTTGAATCATCGATTTAACACCTCCGCCCTTACTATCTCTTACTCTGACTCTGCCTCGGCTCCGCCGATCGCATCCTCGATTCCGCCCTCGTCGCCGACCTCTGACTCCATCAATCACGCCGTCGATTCCGCCCTCGACACGTTACCATCGTGCTCCACCCATACAGCCACCAGAAGCCCAACCGCCACATAGAACCACTCACGTAGGTACGCCCAACCATCGCCGCCAGTCTCGCATCGGGAGCGCCGTTCCCCGTTGCGCCAGCACCACTGTAAAAAATCAAGGACTATATTACAATTTGCTAACAAACCAGTTTATCAAGTCTCAGGTTAACTTTTTTTTTTAAACAAAACAATATCAACCATTAAATATTATATTAATAAATCTAACGACTATTTTAAATGCTTCATACCTGTACCATATTCTAGCCTGTTGCATAATAGACGTTACCGACCATGTCTACAAAAGTTGTCTTAAAAAATAAATTTGTTTTCCAACGTAAAATGTACTTTCCTCTGTCCCCAACAAAACACCTCCAGCTTTTCCCCACGTCGGTGACTCGGTGAGGGAAGAATTAGTTAATTAAATATACAAAAGTAAACAAGAAGCATATTGCTTAGTCAAATTTCGGGGTTTAAACTCAATTTCTTTATTTCTTTTTTTTTTTTTTGGTGCATCAAACTCAATTTCTATATCATGTTCTATTATTTGAACATTAGAATAAATCTAATCATTAGATTATAAATTTATTTATATCTCTCATTTACTTTTTATCTTCTTTATATACATGCATTTTAAAAATACATAAAAAAAAAGGGCAAAAGGACACCTATGATGTTCGTGACACATAATTCTTTTATTTCCCATTGTATTCAGTAGTCATTTGCTTCGTATAGAGTTACTTTACAAGCTGCAGTGTGCTAAATTACACAAGAATCTCGGTGATTTAGAAGGATTGATTCTTACTCGTGAGGATTGGAAATATTTACTTCCTTATCAAATAACCACTTTTAGCACTAAAATATACATGTAACTTATATAGTCTCACTTTCAACTCTTTCACAAGCAAACAAGGGAGCTTGTTGCTACAACCTGACTTACTATTTCTTTCACAAGGGCAACCAAGAAGCTTGACCCCAGAGTTAATGTCCATTTGCAGTTACCACAGCCAAACTCTTTTCTGCCCTATTTTGATAGGCTAACTTCCGGCGGTTAATCTCTTTCCTGCACATAAAAATATACATCAACCCAAACAAAGTAAATTGAAAGGAAAAGATCGAGAGCACTTGGCTACAATTGTTCTTATAAATTGTTCACAGAAAGTGAATAATGAGATAAAAAATTAGCTGGTCAGTACAACTTGAGAAAGGTAGATATACTCAACATTCTCCAACTAGCAGGGACAAATTGCAAAGAAGGCTATATATGTAACAATACTTGCGCCTATACATAATAATATGCACACATGGCTTGGGAAATACAAGAAACTATTATTTACTTTATTATAATGTAATTAACAATTATTGGCAAGGAAAATAAAGCTATAAACCTTACAAAGCTCTATTTCTTATCTATCCCATCAAAAGAAATACAAAAAGACAATGATTCATGTCCAAACTTGGTTAATGCACAAAAATTGAACGGGTGAATTACAAACTCTACGGAGAAAGGGTAAAAATTTGAAAAGCTTAAGTTTTTCAGATGAATCAAAGATTGTCAGAGGCGTGGATATTTAAAACAAAAAACAAACATCAAATTATAAGTAAGTCAGTGTTGACAGACACAGAAATATGCAGCACTTCAATATGCTCACCTAATTTAAACTTTCTAAAGAAAATATCCAGTTTCAGTTTGCAGAAAACAATAAAACTAGTCACCGAGATAACAGTAAAGATCCAAAGGGCATAGCTACAAGTATTTTATAAGCTAAAAAGAGAAACATAGATTCTGATTTGGGATTGAATAAGTATCGAATATTAAGAAAAACCTGAGACAGTGCCATAGTGCGTCATAATGAAGAAGACCAACGATTCTTCGCTTCCTCTCTCTATTGTGATCTCCAAGACGTTTAACTACTGGTAATTGCTTAATGCCCCTGGCCTCCATTAACTCTTTGGCCATAGCCAAAGTAATATTTGGATAACAGGTTAAAATTCCACGCTCTCGTCCACGATAGCTCATCCCTCGAGTACAAACAGAGGAAACAAGGCATGTGTTTGCCTGTCAAAAATTCAATTTGTATTACCATTACAGGAGACTGGCAACAAGGGAGTATTGACAGTATAAATAAGATTTTCAAGAATCAATCGATGACAATTTTATCGTAGTAATATAACAGGAAGATCCAGGCACGAATTTCATAAATGTAGTTGCTCAACAGTACGTTTAAATTCCATTCATCCAAGCATTATAATGACTCTTAAAAAAAAAAAAAAAAAGAACAACAGCAATTCTATTCCTGCTGAACCTAAATCTTGAAGCAATTTGATTCAGTCCAGTTTGTTTTTAAAAATTATTCATAAAACAGTTCCTGTCAACATCTTTCTATTTTCCATTTTTTTTCATGAATTCTAGTAAATAACTGTTTTGAAAACAATTCACAGACACATGACTCAAATATATAAACAGCAAGGACACATTCTACATACATCCATAAGCCCTGAATCACTCTTAAACGTATCGTTGGACTTCTCGGGCAGACACCTTCTAATGTCACCATATGTCAATATTCCTTCTAGAAAATCATCTTCATCAACCACCAGCACACAATTCTGCTGGCTGTCATGAATGCATTTGATTGCATCTTTCAGGGTTACAGATGATAAAACCTTCAAATAGTTTTTTGACATGGCCTGAGAAACCTGATAAGAGGAATAATGACAATGATGAGGTTACAGTTAACAGATAAAAAATAAGATCAGAAGTCAACATCGGGCTGCAGAGTTAACAACAGAAGAGGGATGATGTCAATAATCAGAAGGAAATATGAAAAAGCTTTTCCAACCTTAAGATTTTCCAGAAGCAGTTCCTCATCAATTGCTTCAAGATCAGCGGCATCTTCAACAACACGGAGTTCTAAACCATCCCCATTATTGCCTTGCCTCCAGTTACCTTCATCATTATCTTCAGTGTGTGAAATTGAAGAATATCCTCTTGCTGAGTTTCTTGTATCAGGTGTGTCACTCTCCCTCGTCTGGTTTGTCACTGAGGGAACCCATATTGCCAATCCAACAGCCCCCTGAGTGTAAGGTTCACAATTATACGAAATGAATACATTGAACCTTAGCAGTTTTCACTAGAATAAAGGTAAAAATATGTGCAAAGTACAGGTTAGGGGAGATAGAAAAGCTGCATAACACAAGAAGGTTGAGCATCAAGCCACAGGTTCTGGCTATTAGAAAATGCTACAAGCATTTAAATGCCAAAGCAGTTGAACTACAAGTACTCCCTCCTTTTCAAAATATCTGTTGTTTAAGATAATTGCACAAGGGTTAAGCAAGCTAATAAATGGTCTCAATTATAGGAAATTGTAACTGTATTTGACTAAATTACCCTTTTAAAAGATTCAAAATATTATCACTCCATTAATGCTCCCTCTTATTTCATTTAATGGAGATACCAAGAGACAATGACAAAGTTGGGGAAAAAAAATACTTCTTTTGATTTTCTAAAACAATCATAGACAAATTGAAACAAAATAATCCTTCAAACGTGATAAATATTTTGAAATAGAGGGAGTAATTTAGATAATTTATGAATTCAAAACCAAAGTTATCAGTATCTCACAATTTGTGCGACTCGTATCTCGATTCAAAACGAAATCAAGTGCAATCGATACAAATCGGAGTGTGAATCTCTTTTGGACCCGAATCTCAGCATGAATCCTGATTCGCTCTGCTGAATCTCACAAATCATGAATCTTGCTACGAATTCAGTTGTGGGTTATTATAAAGCGAGAAGAGAGAGAGAGAGTCAAGAGAGAGAGAGAGAGAGAGAGAGAGAGTGAAACTGTATTCTATTATTATTGATGAGAATTGGTTACAACTGTCCTATATATAGCTTCTGAGATAGCTTGCAGTATAAGCAAACACTTATTCAGAAGTCTAACAGACTAACTGAAACTAGCTGACTCGGCAGAGTCGCTTACATACTCTAACACACCCCCTTATAAACTGAGGGTGGATCTACAAGAGTTACTGACACACCCCCTTATACCTTGAGGTTGGTTCTACAAAGGACGGGGTATCACTAACTCCAAGATTTTTCCTGAGAGCTTCAAACCGATTCTGTGTGAGAGGTTTTGTGAGTAGGTCTGCCACTTGATCAAGACCTGGTCAATGGCACACTGATTGGAATAGCCTTGAGGCATGTAGCCTTGGTTTTGTTGAGGATAGGCTTGTGGCTGCACCTGATAGGCAGTTTTCTGGTTAGGATAACCTTGTGTAGGATATCCTTGTCCTCTACCATAAGCATCATACTGTGAATCATAGCGATACCAACAGTTTAGAGCAAGGTTGTCCGTAACACCCCGATTTTTTCAAGTTTTTGAGCTTTCTGTTTTAATTAAACAATATTTATTCGTTTGTATTTTATTGGAGGGTCTAGAGAGGGAAAGAAAATAATCTGAGACCATAGTCATGCTCTACGCTATCGTAGGAAGCTACGAATAAATTTTGGGCTGAAAACTCAAATGAGGCCCGATCTACATTTTCACAGATAGTAGTGTTTTACTACTATAAAGACCTAATTTTGACTAACGGTCAGAACCATTAGCCTTAGAATTTGATCCTCTACATATTTGCTAAAATCTGTCCTGACGTTCAAAAGTGAAAATAATATCTTATATTCGGGCCAATACTCGAACCGAGAGACGATTGGAGTTGTGAAGGGATTCAACGGCACCCGCTAACGGATAATCTTGAAGTCATATCAGGTCAACATCATCTTGGGATGCGTGCCAATGTCATGATGATTTTCAAAATATCTGGACGCAAAATGACCAAATTGTCCTTTGGTTAATTACAAGTTTGCCATGAGATGCAAAAAATATCTAAGACCCCACCCCACCCTTTGGCCATTCGGCCACTTACTCTTCTTCCTCTCTATCTCATTTGTTCATCTTTGTTCTTCATTCTCCACACACTTTTCTTTATTTTTCTTCTTAAATCTTCAAGACTTTGAGTGATTTTTGTTGGTTTCTCACTAAGCTTCATCATCTAGGAGGTAATAACTCCATTCATCACCTCTTAATCTCTCTATTTCTCTCTTTAATTCTTATGATTCATGGAAGTTTAGTTTTTAACCATGAACTTCAAAAATCCATAAGAAATTGTAAGAAAATCCTTTTAATACCAAACCACTTTCTTTGAATCTAGTTCATGATTGTCTACCATAATCCAAGAGTTGGAAACCAAATGAGCTTCCTAACTCATATGGGTTTACTTGGCCGAAACCCCTATGTGTGGGTGGATAGAGTTTTGGTTCAAGTTTTGGTGTAATAGGCTTTGATCTAACCTTATCACACCTAGTAAGGATGGAATCCAAGAGATAGAAATTTTTGGACATCCCTAGTTATTTTATTTAGCTAAGGCCGAAATTAGGAGGGGATGAATAGTAAAAAATTTTGTGATTTGAAATTGATATCTGGATTGATTATATGCGTGTAGCTGTTGATGAGTAATCGGATAAGAAACCGGATGACTTCCGGATCGGTCGGACGAATTTTTGCTTACCGGAAACTTCAAGAGGTAAGGGGGGAAATGCTTGAGAGATTCTCCCGATGACTGCATGTCATCATTTTTTATCTGTAAATATGTAATTAAGTTGTGTGGTGATTGATTTATTTACTTTCCGCAATTATTTGATTTGTTGATAATTGCTTGCTAATATGTATTATGGTAGTTGAATATGTGTTTTAAATGTATTATCTGCTATAACCATATTATGATGTTGATTGATGATTGGGAAGCCTGATAGTGGTCAGTGCTCAATTAATTAATGGGGATAAAAGCCTTAAAAAGCTTTGTCATAAACGCCAAAGATTTTATTTGGGAAACGTTGGGAGTTTTCAACGACGCTAGTTTTCTAAAAGAAAAAGAGGATCCTAAAGTAATTTATGAAGTTAGTAGGAAAAGTTAGTTTTTAATAATAATTTAATCTTTATGTGGAAGAAGTAACATTAAGAGGAAAAGGTCAAGTTTTTCAACTTAGAACGTTTTTAAATGCTAAAACGACGTTTTAATTCCGAAAAGATTTATGGAAAACGTTTTCGAAAAACAATAATTCTGTTTTGGGACGACGTTTTTTGTCTCAACTGTTTCCTTTCAAAAATTGATTTTTGGGAAGGGACTTTCAACAAAAGATAAGTTTTATCAGAAATTCAATGGTTTACAAACAGTTTTCAAACAGAAAAGTTTTTCTGTAAACCGGGTTTTTCCCAACGGTGTAAAATCCAACAACTTGGATGAGTTGCGGAGATTTCGTTTTGGATTTGTGTTTCACAAAATGAAAAACGGTGAAAAATGTTGAAGACTTGAACCTAGTATACGAGACGTCGGGATGCTAGTGTTCTGAAAAAATAGCACGAGAAGCCGTGCAACGATGTTATGGACTGTGTGTCCTCCTCTTGTTATGAGGAAATGTGATTAAAGGTAAATGATGTTTTCTATTACCATGGACCTTGGGCTGGTGTATCGGACTAGGGCTCCGCGATTGAGCACTCGGACGTTTCGTCCCGTGTTAATGGTGAAAAGTTTCAAAACGGTGTAAATTATGAATAGTCGGGAGCCTTGAGCTATGACGACGAAAGAACGAACACAAAGAAAAGTGGCAAGACTTGAAACGTTTTTTCATGCATTAAAATTCGACAGACGTGCCAACGGTGTTAATCTGGATATCTTGATGGCAGAATATTCAAGACGATGTATACCATTGTGCCTTGATGGACAATGAAAACCATAAACGATGATCGCCTGTGTCATGTGTTGGACAGTGTGCAATGGTTTTAACAACGGTGTGCCTTTTGGCAATTGAGCCTGATTAGCTTAGTTTTATAAAACGGTGTTGGGATTTCCGGAGATTAAGTAAAGAATTAGATGATGAATCTTGAAGTATCATGCATTTCTTTTGAAAATGACGATGACTGTCGAGTATGAGACCCTATGATATACTACTTGTTTATCAGTAGAACCTTATACATAATGATTGTATTATGTGCTGTTGATGTGCAATGCATCTAGTTATCGTGTTTGAATCCATATATTGGTATCTCACCCTTACATCTTTAGATGAGTTCCAAGATGTCATTGAAACATTCGGGGATCCATTCCCTGACGCTTGAGTATGCCAAGGAGAGTGATGTACGAGGAGTCACGGTATATTAGAGGTGGACCAGCTATAAGATAAGTCCTATTTATTTTTGAAATAACAATTTCATTAGTTGCTCTGGCTACTCAAAGCCAAGACTTTTATGAATGGCCGTCTGTATAAGGCCTTATGTATTATACTATGATATCGTAATATGTATACTCTGCTTGCTATTTATGTACATGCGTGTTTAAGTTATGTTGAAGTGTGATAAGCTAAGTTAGAAGAAAAATTTTATCACGGATTTTCACAATAAGTTAGATACTTGTAAAATCTTATTTTCCGAAAGCAACCAGCATCAATTAGTTAAGTTTTATTTTCCGCAATGGGTAACCATGTAATGTCCCAGAAGGGGTGTCACATTGTCAGACTCGCGAGTCTAGATTGACTCGTGGAGGGGAGTAGACTCAACACATAGACTCGTAAGAGTCTACCTACTATAAAAAATACCTATAAATGACATATATACATAACACAAAAGTAACAAAATAGTAATAAAGCCAATTAACATTATCATAAATTCATAATCATTAAAAATTAAGTAGTCATAATCCAAATCCAAATAGTAGTAAATTAGCAATACAAACATAAGTCAAGTAAATAATCAATTTCTTCAATTTATTCTGCATTTCACCTTTTTTCCATTGCCCAAAACATCAGTCCCATGCTTCCAACCAGGATCAGCCCTATTTCCTGAGATATTAACCCTACCCCTACCTCTAGAACTTTCGGTTGTTGTTGCAGCTATGTTGGAACCCGAACTGGACATTACAAGGATGAACAAAGTGATTTAGTGAAGAGGAAGACAAGAAGTGAAGAACCAGACTCGAGCTTGGAAGGAAACCAACGAAGAATAGCGAAATGGAGGCAGAGCAGGGAGGGAGATGCGGCCGAGATGGGAGGCAGCGCAGGGAGGAGGTTGGGTTTTAGGTTAGGTTATCTTCCAAAAAAAAATCCAGAACAGAGAAATGGGGTGGGAATCGCGAACATGAAGAGAAGAGGAGAGGGGCTCCAAAATTTTGAACCAAAAACAGCAACGTTTTGGGCGTTCCTGGCCAAAATATAAAAACACTCGCTCGCGAGTCCAGCGAGTCAAACCGAGTTTGACCGAGTCTACCCCCCTTTTGATTCTACAACCGAGTCTACTCGTTTGGCCTACCTAGAATCGCAAACTCGGATGAGTCAACGAGTTGATTCGCGAGTTTGACAGCCATGGTTTAGAATATCATGTCCAGAGCGATTGCAGATCTAGCAGTAAAGGCGAGGGCCAGATCTACCGCCACGGCCGCGACCTCTGTAACCAGAGCGGCCACCACGACCTCCTCGAAAAGCAGGACCAAAATTGGCATTAGGATCTTGATAACCTTGTTGAAAATTGCCTTGTGGCTGAGATTGAGTGAAGTAGGTTACCTAATTGGTAGGTTGCAATTGAGAAGTGGAATGTGGGAGATTCACAGAGAACGCATCAGTGTTGAGTTGAGTTTTGGCTTTGTTTCTCTCTAATCTTGACTCTCGAGAAAGTAACAACGATTCAACTTCAGCGATCGAGCACGAATCGGCACAGCTTTCAATCGTGGGAAAAAGAATATAATATTCTTCAAGCAAGCCTTCCAAGATTGCTTCAAGATGCTCTTGAAGAGAAACAGGATCACCGATCGAAATTAGCGCATCAACAAGAGCTTTGATGTGTAGGAGATACTCAGAAATGGTGCGATCTCCTTTTATCATGTGCCTTAGCTCAGATCGAAGCTGAGTACTTATAGCTTTGGTTTGAGAGTTGAAATGGTTGTGCAGTTCATCCCAGAGTTCCCAAGCATGGGAACAACCTACTACGCGCGCGTGAATGGTTTCAGAGATCGAGTTCAACATCCATATGAAGAGATGTTGATCCTGAGCTTCCCAGGCAAGAAACTCAAGGTTGAGAACATATTTGATACGATCTGAATCAGTGAGAAACCGTAGTGGTATTCGTGGACACACAACAAACCGTTCGAGTCGATTGGCGCGAAGAACAGCTTCAACAATCTGCTTCCAGTGCAGAAAATTGTGATCAGATAGCTTGGTTGTGATGATCGCCGAGATAGGGAACGAAGACGCGACAGGAGCCACCGGGGACGTAGGCGGTGGCGACAGCGGTGGTGGTGGTCGAGTTCCACCATTGGTACCTTGCCATGGCTCTTCGATCCTCAAGCTCGGGTACCATATTAGAAAGAGAGGGGGGAGAGAGAGAGAGAGAGAGAGAGTGAAACTGTATTCTGTTATTATTGATGAGAATTGGTTACAACTGTCCTATATATAGCTTCTGCGATAGCTTGCAGTGTAAGCAAACACTTATTCAGAAGTGTAATAGACTAACTGAAACTGGCTGACTCAGCAAATTCGCTGTTAGGAACCCAGAAATTAAAGAAAGAAAACTGAGAGTATTTTGTATTAATTGAAGAAAACAGATCTGTTATCAAAGGGATAACAAAAGCTGCATTACAATGGTAGACAGAAAAAATGGAAAACAAAGATATTGGGCAATTAGAGAGTACCCTGCTCTCCCAAGTCCCAAGTCCTAATTCCAGCCTAACTATTTCTGCCCTCCCTTTCTCCACTTATACCTCACTCACAATACATCAGCACATGCACATGCACCCCCCACTATCTCTCTCTGCCAGCTAGGCAGAATTAGTTACTCTTTTCCCTCCCCTTTGCTCTGATCAGGTGCTTGCACCTTATACACATTAGAGATATTAATGGGCTTAGTAAGATTGGGCCTTGGTTCTAGGTCCCTATCAACACTCCCCTCCTCAAGACACACCTTGTCCTCAAGGTGAAGGTACAAGAAGCAGCTAGCAAAAGGTCTTCCTTCTAGGATCCTGCTGCTGGAAATACAAGGACCAAATTATGCCGAAAGCATAGTAATTTCTACCCGGATCCCATTACTTGAAGTGTGTTGGCTGGAAACCCCATTTCTTGACCCCGACCTTGATTTTGGAGCTAACCCTCAACCAATCTTGCCTCAACAAAGCATTTGTTCCTCTCCTCTCCTCCCTTTCAAATTTTGCAATATCCAGCTTCTGGTAAATAGCAATATCTTCATGATTCAAAGATAAAGCTGCACATTGCTTTTTGGTGTTGTTTCCCTTCCTGCTTAAGTGACTTATCCCGTGAAGAACTCGACCAGAGTCCCATTCCTTGAAGCACGACAACCAAGCCATGGATAAAGTATAAGCAGTAGCCCTGTTATTAGCTTCAGTAGTGGCTTGAAGGCCAACCATCTTTCTCCCCCATAGCACCTGTAACCCCCCATCAATTGGGCAACACACCTGGTCATGCACAAGGACAATGGCAGCATGTTCCACTTGGTTAAAAACCTCATGAATTACCAAATCCTCTATTAAAACAACATCCTGAACCTTAGTAGAGGCGTCAAGAATACTAGTAATCATAACATCTCCTAAGGTCCCCATAGAAGCCTTCAACCTTCCACATGCAGCAAAATCAAATCCACCCCCAAAAATACACATATCCTTCCCAGTTTTTGAAACTGACTTGTGAAGAAAAATTACAGATTTATGCTGTACTAAAACCTTTGATATCATATAAGGGCACCATAGAACAATAAAGAATGCAGGAACTGTTGTCATATCAAACACCATATGTATTTTTGTCTCCCTTGTGCAATTAATTGGGTGGAGAAGGGTAAGAGTTGCATTAACTTGATCAAGAAACCTTTTGGATGCCTCCTCTAAGGTGTCTAGTAGCCTCAATGCATCAACATAACACAGTTCTCCAGTAACAGTTGATACCCTTCTCCAAAGGCAAACAATATAATTGTACCTGTTTACAAGCTCGTGCTCCTCATTTAACCCAATTATCTTTGTCACAAAGGGTGCAGCCAAAGCCAACTCCACCCATAGCGTCTTACCTTTTGCATGGTCAATTTGGCCACTGTCATATTCCCAATATGGGTGTGAACGCTCCCCCACGTTTTCGAACTTGGCCACAAGCCAAAATCTAAGATTTGGATCATAGACACGTGAAGGAGGGAGCAAGTTTCCTTTGTCTAGTGTAAAACAGCACCTTCTCTTCAGAAGTTCAGCACCAGTGCACGGTTTGAACTCCCCCTCCTTTGGCTGCCATTCTGTTTTCGTTTCTCTGATGGCTTTGTGCCTAACAAGGGCTTCAACAACAATATCCGCCCTAGTGGGCCGTATGCAAATGAAGTTAGGCCCAGTTTCTAACCTTATAGTTTCTGAATGTTTTTTTCTATTCCTATGAGAAACCTCTTCCCCTTTTGACTCCAAAACTCTAAACCTCCACTTAACTTGTTGGGCCTGGTCCATTAGGGTTAAAAAATGACCCATTCTTTGTAATCTCATCTTTACCCTTCCCATCATCCGTTTCTCATTCCCACTTTTGATGTCAACCGCTAGGGGTAGTGGAGACTCGACCAGTGATGACCTAACCACTGCCACTGCCACCGCCAATGACCCTTCCCCCTCCGTCGACGCCTCCATATCCGGCGGCTCAGGTGGCGGTACACGCTCACCACCGATCATCGCCGCCTTCAAACTACCTTGACTACCACCCTCATAGAGTCCATCGTCGTCGTTGCTTGAACTACTACCACCCACACTGTGGTTGTCGTCGCTTCTACTGCGGCCATCACCTATTCCCTAAAACTCGTCATCAGCGACCCATTTTTTTGACAACTCAAGTTCCTCCTCCCTTGAATGGCGGCAATTTGATAGCTCGAATACTACCTCCGACCTCAGTTCAAGATTTTTTTTCCTGTGTGGGTCGACCTACACCCAACAATTCCTTCTCCACGATCGCCACCGCTTTAGTATCCTAAACCTCCATTCTTGCAATTTCCAGCATCTCCATTGCCTTGTCAATGTTGGTTTCTGTCTCATGTTTTGGTTCACAGTGGTCTATTTCTCCCACGCTGCTCTGGTTCTCCATCTTCCTGCCTTCGTCTTTGCTTCTGTTTTCTGGTTCCACCGATTCTAGGTCCTCGTCCCCACCTCGAATTGGTAGAATGTCCCTATACTCCAGCTTAAAACTTCCACTCGCTCGACTTCCATGGCGTTCCTTTTTTGTATAGCGACTGGCAAGATGTCGTCGACGAGATTGTCCTCTGCTTTTCCCTTTAAGAAGTTGCTTGATTTGATTCAGCTGGGTTTGACTTTCGTTCCTCCATTCCATCAAGCATCTCTCCAAATTCTCCACTCTAGACTCCATTGTAGTGCGTGTGAGGGCCATCAAAAGCTCCAGGAATCGTGAGCTCTGATACCAATGTTAGGAACCCAGAAATTAAAGAAAGAAAACCGAGAGTATTTTGTATTAATTGAAGAAAACAGATCTGTTATCAAAGGGATAACAAAAGCTGCATTACAATGGTGGACAGAAAAAATGGAAAACAAAGATATTGGGCAATTAGAGAGTACCCTGCTCTCCCAAGTCCCAAGTCCTAATTCCAGCCTAACTATTTCTGCCCTCCCTTTCTCCACTTATACCTCACTCACAATACATCAGCACATGCACATGCACCCCCCACTATCTCTCTCTGCCAGCTAGGCAGAATTAGTTACTCTTTTCCCTCCCCTTTGCTCTGATCAGGTGCTTGCACCTTATACACATTAGAGATATTAATGGGCTTAGTAATATAGGGCCTTGGTTCTAGGTCCCTATCATTCGCTTACATACTCTAACATGGGTGCAGCCCAGAAACGGGTTGGGTTGCGCGACCCAATTTCTAAAAGGCCTGCTCGGGTTGTTTATTTTGCAATTTTTTTTTCTTAAATTGGATAAAATTAGCTAAAATCAAACCTTCCAAGTGACTCAAGTCAGATTCACAAACAACCAACCCTAGCACACTGTGTTTTTCGTCCCCACGCCCTCCTACAGTGCAATTTTTTTATTCTTCTTGCCTACATAGTGCTTCGCACCCTCCCTTCTCCTTTGTTCTTCTCTATTTTTTGGCCCTTCTTGTCTTGTTCAAAGATAGTGCTTCCTCTTGCTCTTTCTTTGGTCTCCACTTGCACTCTCTTTCCATTTGCTGCTCTACCGTGTTATTGCTACTCTCTCTTTGATTTATGACTTGAATCTTGAATTATTTTGAAGTTCATATATGATATATTAGCTTATGTTTTTTTTGCTTATGTCACTTGTTTTTACTTAAAAATGTCATTTTTATTGATCATGTATCTTACGATTCATAATAAGATTCGATTCACGATTCGAAAAATAGGTCTTATACGATTCACCATTCGAATCTCGATTTGATAACCTTGTTCAAAACTGCTATAAAAGTTAATGCATTTCACATACAAAAATGGTGGACATATATGGTATCCATGTCCAACCACGCCAAGTATAAGAAACATGAAGATCCTGCAAAGAGAAAATATTGTATGTTCTCTTTCAGCATCAGATGAAAACATAACGAAGCCATAGTGTCATAGAGAAACAATTTTCTCCCGCCATGGCATAATAAATGATATATGGCAACAATCAATGAGAAAATGAAATCATGTCAGATTATACTAATCATCTATAATTCAATTGAGGGAAAAGAATGAGCTTTACAATTGACTCATCTTGTAAGTCATACAAACTACACATGCATCAAAGTGTGCAAATTTTTGTAAGAGAATTTGGTTGAAGGATTACCATGAGAGGAAGCAGTATCCTATAATCTTTTGTCAGCTCAAACAGAAGTAAAACTGAAGTCAAAGGAACTGAACAAACAGATGCTAATGTAGCAGCCATTCCAACCTGAAACAGTCTTGATGTCAGCAGTGACATTTCTATAACCTACATATTACCCAGTAAAGTCACCTTACCAGAGCATATGCCTGGGGCTGTGCAACAGCAGCATTTCCAGGAATTGCTGAATTGATAATTTCTGCAGCAAAGCCTCCAAATACAGCACCAACTGCAGCACCAATCATTAAACTCGGTGCATAAAGACCACCTACAAGCCCAGATCCCTTGCAAAGAGCTGTGGCGATAACCTTAGCACCCGCCAATTGAGTCAGAAGCCATATTCCAGGAGCTGAAGCACTCTTTCCAGTATGTAAAATTTCTTCCACATTTGTGAAACCCCAATACAGTATTCCAGGATATTTAAGAGCAATGATCCCAGCTCCTAAACCACCTAAAGCAGGGCAGACCACAGTAGGAAGGCCAAATCTCTCCTGGATAACCTCAAACAATTTGTTGAACCAAGCAACCAAACGACTCATGACCACACTTACAACACCACATAGCATTCCCAATATCAGGTATAAAGGTAGCTCTGCATGCAACATCAAGATGAAACATAAGACAACAAGTGAATCACAGTTAAGATTTCTTATATTGAAAAACAGAAAATGAATCATGGTTAAGAATAAGATAAAGTGTCCCATAGTACTTGTTAGCAACTTATGCTTTTTCTATATTAAAACAGACAATCTTCGACTCAAAAAGTTTCGGGCATAGAGCAATTTGGTTAACAGGTGAATTAGGTTGTGAATAAAACGTTATAGAAGACAAATGGCAGAAGTTATTTAAAAAACAAAATCCATCATTGAATTTTCAAGAAGATCACCAGAGAGGAAACAACATCTGAAGGAAATCAAGTCATTCGTATCTTGTCTAGTTATAACTATTGGATTGGTCTCTCAAGCATCTTGTAATAGCAAGGGATGAAACATTATTAAAACATACAACTAACATATAAATACTTGACAGACGAGCTAATTTGTTCTTGCTAGACCCTTTGGGAAGTCCAACACCCCTATGCAAGTGAAATCTTTTATTTGGCCTGCAGTACTCAACTGAAAAAACAAAAATGATTTTGATAGAGACTAAATCAGATTACTCACGAAAAGGAAAGTATGTTGTATTATTTCTCAGCTGCTGCTGATATATGGGTGATATCAATAGCAGTATGTATCCATCTACAGAGGAAATGATATACTATAAAGAAATAAACACGGATAGTCAAAGGCATTCAAGATGGGTTGATCTCTCCCACCAACTCCTTAGTCACTCCTTTCTTACCCCTTTTTTTATCTCTCCCTACCTCTTATAGCCAATTCTCTCTTTCTTTCCACACTCCCCTGCTGCCATATGCGCAACAGTTTGTTACATGAGGTCACAGTACCACACTTCCCACCTTGCCTATGTGGGACTCTAATCCCCTACTGAAAATTATTGTCAATTTGGAATCAATTAGGAATTTAATGTAGATAATTCTGTTGGACGGTGGAATCTAATAGGCAGTGTTTGAAGTAGAAGTAGGAATTAAATACTGGTTCATGTAAATATTGGTTTTCATGCACATAGAAAGTAGCATTATGAACTTAGGAAGTAGCACTATTATTAAATTTTCCTTGTAATAATAAGTTCTAATTATTCCAAACTGTCTATAAATATCAAGGCTTGCTGGGTGCCAAATGACTCGAGCAATTCATCTCAAACCTTTTTCTACTGCACCCTCTTTTCTTCCTAAAATACACCTTATTCATTGGTACCTATGTAGATTTGGATCATATTCAAGCAGGAGACACTTGAGCAAAGCCTTCACTAAGGCTATCCAAGTTGCCCAAGTGTTGTACAATTTCCACCCGAGCCACCAGTTGAGAGCACACCTTCCCAAAGCGTTCACAGCCCTCAGTAGTTTCTCTGCCATGGGTGTCCACTGCAATGAAGTGCAGCTCAACGTTGATCAACCACAAGTATGGCTACTCTCTAACAAATGTTGGAAGATCATCTTCAAATTAGTACCCACAGGACCCAAATCGTAAGCTCTGATACCAACTGATAAAGACTAGATCAAATTACTCACGAAAAGTAGACTATATGCAGCTTGTTAGCATATATGAAAAATATCTCATAATATCGTTATTGATCTTAAAATATATTAGAGTATTCTAGATGATCTCTTTGATTTATTTCCTAATTATATTTCATGATTTGTTTCTTTATTTAATTTGAACTATGAGTCTACCATTAGTATAAATAGGACTGATTGGTTTTGTCTTTGGTATCATGGTATCACATTATCATCATATTAGTATCAGTATCAATCTCATATTATTATGAGTCTTTATTCTCTCTTTTCCTCCTTCTTTACCTAAAACCCTCTAATTCAAAATGATATCAGAGCAGTACCATCCTCTGTGACCTGTCCTGCAAGTATTCTGTTGTCGAGTTCCCTAAAATCTAAAGCTCAGGTCCACCACCGCTCATGCCGTGTCATCTTTCCAGCAACCCTTTTTCTCTCTCCACCACGATCTCTTCCATGGGTCTTCTCCATTGTCGTTCACCACCATTTTTCCGACCGGTGACCACCCTAGACAAACTGCCACCCTCTGTCTGGCCAGCCACCCAAGACCCACCTCCAATCTCTAGACCCTACTGATGCATCCTCACGCACATCTTCTCCACATCCATATCCATGTGCCACCAGTTCAGGTCACATGTGCAAGTATGTCAGAAAGCCATTGGTTCAGATATACACAACCCCCCGCCTCTACTCAGATCTGTCCTCACCTTGTCCAATCTTTCACTAGGTTGTTGTGTGCCTTTGCTCAAAAAGTTTCAGATGTACTGAGGTTTCTGCTTTTTGGCCATTGTACATTGACCCATGGCTGTTTCACCCCCTTTGCGAGCACCTCCACCATTAGTTTGTGTCGCCATACCATCTTCGACCTCCACGTGGTTGTTTGGCTTCCTTGGGCTGCGTTATGTTGTGTTCAACGCTTAGATCTGATGTTGTTTGGCTCGGCATTGATTGGGAGAATGGGAATCATGACTCGTCTCAATTTATACTCCAATATCGATGTCTTTCAGGCCACTCCTTTCACTAATGAATTATACCAATGGTTTCTCTTCCCAACGACGATCATTCCAGTGGTGATTTCTTTACATGGATCATTTACTAGTGGAGATTTTTCTCCCATTGATGTTCATTCCGATGGTAACTTATATTGGTTATGACTCACACCAACCTGACTTTATCCTAGTTGCACTGGCCCCGTCGTCGTCCCAAATGCTCTGGCACCGTCTCCTTCACAGATGCTCTGACCTCGTCTCCATCCTAAATGCATTTGTCCTGACACTGTCGAATAAGCATTTGTCGCTAGCCACTATCACCGTCATAAAAGCAGTTGCTAGCCACTATCATACTCTTTGGCGTGTTATACATTTTAATTTAGTGTGTTCGATTCTATCAAGCTCAAGCTTAGGAAGCTTTAGCTTGAGGGTGTGTTCTCTCTCCCTTCCTCATATAGCCAAATCCCTCTCTTATCTTCCACACTCCTTTGCTGCCACGTCTGCAGCAGGTTGTTACAAGAGGCAACACTTCCCACCTTACCTTATGTGGGACTCTAATCCCCTACAGAACCCTGCCAACCCTTTTCTTCCTAAAATACACCCTAGTCATCTTAGGGTATGTTGGATATTGTGATAGTGCTTAATGTATGAGTTAATGTTCTATAGGAATAGCATCATAAGAAGCAACTAAATTCTTTCTTGAAAATTTAGGTTGTATTTATCCCTTCATGTACATAAATATCAGCATGCTGACTGCAAAGCACTCAAGCAATTCAGATATTTTTTAGTCTCAAGTTGGTATCAAAGCACCATTGATCTTGGGCTCTACCAACCCTTATTCATCTCTCATCCAATGTTGTCAACGACGGATGGCGGTTTATGGCGGATAGCCAAAATTCCGCCATATAAACATGGGATTGCGACCTATGACGTTGCCATGGCGGGTGGCACTTCACAAATTGCCTATGGCAGCTGGCACAAAATCCGTCACGCCATTACGCCATGGCGACGCCATGGCCGCTATTTAACAACGCTGCTCTCATCCAGTGCCATCAAACCTGGATCTTCGGTCTGTGACTCTGTGCACCCTCCAGTGTCAAAGTGAGGGCACGAGGAGTCTCTGAAAGCTCCAGCGGACCATCCCTCAGGGCACCACCACTGGAGTCCCCATCACACGCCACCTTCCTGCTATCAGAACGTTCGATCCTGCTCGCCAGCACCCCATGGTCCTCTTCAAGTGGTCAAAAGTCCCATCTCACTCTGATTGGATGGTGGGCTTTCTGTCCTCGACAACTCTCGTGTTCTTGTTTGTCTCTCCGTCCTCAACGACTCTTTTGTCTCTCCGGCCATTCCGACAGGGTACCTAACAGATTTATAGCAGGTCCACGTACCACATAAAGCTCTACCTCCTAATGTTTGTGTCATGTGTTCCACTGATTCTGAGACGCAGCCACTGATTTGTCTTTTTGTTATGCAACAGCTAGATATTCGTGGTGCATGCTTTATGTAGTTTTAGTAAGTACAGGATTTATCCATAATTTGGAGCACTTTCTCATGATAAATTAGAGGTTTGGAAGGAGTAAAGAAGACAACGATCTTTACCAGTATTCAACTCATGCTTTTATTTGGTGCCAATGTATGGAGAGGAATGCCACAATTTTGTAGGATAATTTTTTGCTGCTACCTCTTGTGGCATAAAGTGGTCAGTAGCTCCATATTGGTGCTCTGTTAATGGCGTATTTATAAAAAATTTAATTTCCAGAAAAATTTCTGAGCTGAACACATTAAATTTCTGGTTATTGACAAGTATTAAGTTTTTGGATTACCAAATTACTCACTTTTGGAGAATAAAAATTGATTGGATAAAGAGGAAATCAGATGTATTTTTTGTAAGTGCAATACTTTAAACAAATTCCTCCTAGAATAATGCTTCATTATCTCACCAATACAATAAAAAATAAATTCATCAGAAAAAGTAAAGTATTCCTTTTCCATATGGGGAAAACTGAGACAGTGATTGAATTGTACAAATACAACAAAAATAAAATGAAAACACATATCATAGATTCATTAAGATAACTATGATGACAAACCTATACTGTATTTAATAACACAGCAAAGTTAAAGGAAAGTACCAGCAGCAGATTTCAGATCATACGCAGGCACCGTAAAGGCTGATTCAGTTCCCAATAGAACATTTGATACAGTTGATGAGATAACAGAAGCCAATATAATCATGGCGGTTGTAAATGGGGGAGAATTCTCTGCACGAAGTGGCCTCAACACAGTTTCAATAGCAAAGAAACAACCAGCAACTGCTGCATTGAAGCCTGAAAAAGGAAAAATTGAAAGCTAAAACAACCAACATATAAAAATCCAAAAGGAAAACGCAATACAACAACAACAACCAAGCCTTTTTCTTTCCACTAGGTGAGGTCAGATACATGGATCAAACAAAGCCATAATGTTCTATCACAAATCATGTCTATAGACAAACCATTGACCTATAAATCATTCTTAATGGTTTTGCCTATAGTTTTTCTCGGCTTCCCTCTCCCTCTAGCGATTGGGTTGCCCTCCATCTGATCTACTCTCCTTCCTAGGGATTCTACAGGTCTTCTCCACACATGCTGAAACCACCTAAGGCGAATTTTTACCATATTTTCTACAATAGGTGATACCCCAACTCTCTCTCTAATGCAATCATTCCTTATGTCAAACTCAGAAAGGTTAAACTCAGAAATGTGGGTAAAAGCTGTTTTTTCTCAGCTTGAGTCTTCTCCTTTAAATAGTGTTAATACAATATGTTTTTGTAGCCTTGAAACTAGCTAAATTTCTATAAATGTTATCCTACAGCTGGGCTATCTAATAATTACAGAATTACAGCTGTACAATAATGCAGAATCTGCTGGAATAAATGACATTCAAATCTGGTTTAATTGGCAATCAAATCTGTGCTAATCTGCTGGTTTAAATGGCCAACAAATCTGCACTAATAAATAATATTCTGCCAATCAATTCTATTGACATCCCCCCTCAAATTGATGCTGGTAAGTCTACGAGCATCAATTTGCTGATTAGGAAATTATGACGCTGACGTGTCAAGGATTTTGTGAGGATGTCAGCGAGTTGAACAGATGTAGAGACATGAGGCAAGGTGATAATTCTGCGGTCATAGGCTTCCCTGATTGAAAGACAGTCGACCTCTATGTGCTTCGTTCTTTCATGGTATACAGGATTTGCTGCAATCTGTATGGCACTTGTATTATCGGCATGCAGCGAAGTTGCGGTTGTTTGTGCATAACCAAGTTCTGAAAGAAGTCCTCGTAACCAAATAATCTCAGAGCATGCTAAAGACATGGACCGATATTCTGCTTCAGTGGAGGATTTAGAAACCGATTCCTGTTTCTTGCATTTCCAGGAGATAGGGGCATCTCCTAAAAACATACACCAGCCTGTAGTAGACTTCCTTGTGTCTGGACATCCAGCCCAATCAGCATCACTGTATGCTTGAAGTTGTATTGCTGCACCTGTAGGAAAGAAAAGACCACGCCTGGGAGTGGCTAATAGATACTTAGTGATCCGGTGTACTGCTGAAAGATGCAAGTGTCTAGGATTTTGCATGAATTTACTGACTGTGTGGACAGCAAAAGAGATATCAGGTCTTGTGATGGTTAGGTAGATAAGACTTCCAACCAGCTTCCGGTATAAAGTTGGGTCTTGTAGGAGTTGACCCTCATCCCGTCTTAACTTTACATTAACCTCCATGGGAGTGTCAACCGTAGCTGCATTGGTAAGGCCAGCGAGCTGAATTAGATCCTGAGTATATTTGTGCTGACTGACAAAGATGCCTTTTTGTTGGAATTGTACTTCTAATCCCAAGAAATAAGTGAGCTGTCCAAGATCTTTCATGTGGAAAGTTGTATGCAACAATTGTTTGATTGTAGTGATAGCCTCTTGATCTGAGCCGGTGATGACCATGTCATCAACATAAACAAGGAGAATCACAATTCCTTTTGAGGTCCTTTGTAGAAAGAGAGATGGATCATAGCTGCTTTGGATGAATGAAAAACCAAGTAGTGTTGTTTTGAACTTTTCAAACCACACTCTTGGTGCCTGTTTTAAACCATACAAAGAACGTTTTAGTTTGCAAACAGTATTAGGTAATGGTGAGGGCATACCAGTAGGAAGTTTGATGTAAACTTCTTCTTTGAGATCACCATGGAGGAAGGCGTTTTTGACATCGAGTTGGTGAATTTGCCAAGATTCAGATGCAGCAATGGCAAGAATGGTTCTCACAGTAGTCATTTTGGCCACAGGTGCAAAAGTCTCCTCATAGTCTAGGCCAAATTCTTGCTTATTGCCAAGAACAACCAATCTAGCCTTGTATCGATCTATTGATCCATCTGAACGGAGCTTTATATTGAATACAAATTTACTACCAAGAGGCTTAACAGATGGAGGACAGGGAACAATGTCCCAAGTTTGATTTTCTTCTAGTGCCAAAAGTTCAGCTTCCATAGCATCCTGCCAACATTTATGCTCCATAGCCTGTTTATATGAAGAAGGAATAGGAACAGATGCTAAAGTTGCTGTCAAAGATAAAGGTTCAGAAAAACCATACTTCTCCGGTGGTTTACGAACGCGAGTACCGCGACGTAAAGGGGCTGGTTCTAGTTGAAGCGTTGGATCAACAGCCAAAGAATGATCGGGAAAGGGCCTTGAAGGTTGAGTTGGGGGAACAGTCGGACGTCTTTGGTAGACCAATAAAGGTGGACGAGCTTGTTCTCCTGCAGAACTGTTAGGAAACAATGGCAAAATAGATTTGGATGTAGAAGAATAAGTGTCTTGGTTAGTAGCAAAAAAATATGTATCTTCTTGAAAGATGACGTTTCTAGAAACCCGAATCCTATGTAGATTAGGATCGTAGCACAAAAAACCTTTTTGATGGGCTAAGTAGCCAAGAAAAGCACATTTAACAGATTGAGCTGTGAGCTTGGTGCGTTCTTGGGGCTGAAGATGAACATAACAGACACAACCAAAGGTGCGAAGAGTGGAATAATTGGGTGGCTTACCAAATAACCTTAAGAAAGGAGAATCTTTGTTTAAGACTTGAGAAGGCAGCCGGTTAATAAGATGGACAGCAGTGGAGAGTGCTTCGCACCAAAACCGAGAGGGCACAAAGGAATCCAACATTAAGGTACGCACCACATCAAGAAAATGGCGGTTTTTTCTTTCAGCTACCCCGTTTTGTTGGGGGGTGGAAGGACATGACCTTTGAGATAATATGCCATTTTCCTGCAAGAATTCTTGAAATAAATGAGATGTGTATTCCCCTCCATTGTCAGAACGCAGAATTTTAATTTTTGATGAAAATTGAGTCTGAACATAAGCATGAAAGAATTTGAATGCAAAGAATGCTTCAGCTTTAGAGCGCAAAAAATAGACCCATGTGAAACGATTATAGTCGTCAATAAAAGTGATGAAGTACTTGTAATGTGCATGAGATATAACAGGTGCTATTCCCCATAAATCACTGTGAATCATGTCAAAAGGCTGATTTATATTTGATTGATGAACTGGAAATGGTAGAATTTTACTTTTACCAAGTTTACAAGAATTGCAATCAAATTGAACAGCACTAAGAGATGGGGAATTTTTATTGCCAAGAACTCCAGATTTTATCAAATCTTGAAGTACATTTGAGTTTGGGTGACCAAGACGCTTATGCCATAATTGGAAATTAACAGTTGCAGAATTACAAGAAATAAAAGGCTGTAAAGAACACAAAGGCAGCGATGAATAAAGAGGAAAAAGACGTCCAACTTTAGGCCCCTTCGCGATCATCTTCCCTGAGTGTTGATCCTGCACAAAACAACCAGATTTTGAGAATTCAACTCGGCAATCATTGTCAACTAGCTGGCCAACTGAAATAAGATTACTAGTGAGACCAGGGGAAACATAAACATTGGTGAGAGATCGGGAAATGTCACCAATTGCTGTTGTTGGAATTAGTAGCATTAATATTGGGAGTTGTAGCAATTATATTCAAATTCATGTACATAGTTAGTCATGCATCTAGGGAATGTTATACATGCACCTAGGAAGTAGAAATATTATTAATCTCCTTGTAAATGTAAATTGTATTTACTCCTACAAGTGTATATAAATAGTAGATCAGTTGAGTGCAAAGACACTCAAGCATTTCACAAATCCTTTAGTCCAAATTATTCTTTTAAGTCTTTCAATATGGTATCAAGAGCGGGTTTATCCTCTCCTTGAAGGTTCTGACTCTGGTCCAGCAGAACTCTCTCGCCTAGTTACCCAAACAGCCACTGTTCAAAGCCTAAAGTCACTGTCGCCGGCTACCCACTGTCCACCGTCGCCGGAAATCCTACCATAAGTCACCGACCGGCCATTTCCCGAAGTTTCGTCGCCGGAAAACAGCCCACGCGCCCTCACGCGCCTCCATACGCGCTTCACCTTGTCGGCGGGTGTACCTCACGCGCCACCTTCCCCACGCCGGAAAATCGCCGCGACCGCCCAGAACCGTTCGCAACACTGTTCTCTGTTGTTCTAGCTGGTCAAAATCCACTTTTATGGTTGTTGGGAGAAGTGGGTCTCTTAGTCTCCTCTGTTTTTTTGTTGTTGTTGTCACTGTACTGCTGTTTGCTCTGTGTTCCCTTACTTTTCAGCTGTTAAGATGACCTCTGAGAAAACAGCAAATGGTGGTCCGGCTTTCTCTATTTCTGGAACTCCAACAATCACTTCGGAGAAGCTAAATGGTAAGAATTATTTAGCATGGTCTGCCTCCGTGGAACTTTGGTTTCTTGGTCAAGGATATCATGAACATTTGGAGAAATCATTGGATAAGATTCCAGAAGACAAAAAGGATCAGTGGAAGAAACTTGATTATCAACTTTGTGCTTTGTTGTGGCAATCTGTTGAACCTAGCATCCTAACAAACTTTAGAGCCTTCAAAACTTGTAATACTTTCTGGAAAAAGGCTCATGATGTCTTTACTAATGACATTCAACAGTTGTATGATGCTGCACAAAAGTTGGCAACTCTCAAACAGTCCGATCATGACATGATCTCGTATGTTTCTAAGGCTCAAGCTGCAGTTGAGACGTTAAAAATGTCTTTGGAATCCGACACTCTTGAAGGTATGAAAACTAAGCTCGATAATTTGTACATGGTGCTGGTTCTCCGGGGAATGCATCCGGATTTTGAGCATGTTCGTGATCAAATTCTGACTGGCCAAGAAATTCCCTCAATGGAGAATTTGGTCACTCGACTCCTTCGAGTTCCTTCCCCAAAAACAAGTGGGAATTCAAATGAGACTATTGAATCTTCTGCAATGGTGTCTAACCAGGGAGGACGAGGGGGTCGTGGAGGGCGTGGTGGAAGAGGTGGCCGTCCTCAATGTTCATATTGCAAAAGAATGGGTCATACTCAAGATACTTGTTACTCTCTTCATGGATTTCCCGGAAAATCTGTGAATCTCTGTAAGTCTGAAAAAGCAGAGATAAAATTTTCAGAAGAAGATTATCAAGAATATCTCCAATTGAAAGCAGCCAAGCAATCCCAATCCTCCACTGCTGCTGGTGCTCATAACTCTACCGCTTGCATCTCTCAATCCGGTAATCAAAATTCATGGGTAATTGATTCAGGTGCCTCTGATCATATTGCTGGTAATAGTTCTTTATTTTCCTCTATTTCTCCACCTAAATTCCCTCATTTCATTACTTTGGCGGATGGTTCTAAGGTTGCAGCCAAAGGAATCGGTCATGTCTCACCTACTTCTACCATGTCCTTAAACTCTGTTTTGTTTATACCTGGCTGTCCTTTTAATTTAATATCTCTTAGTCAGCTTACTCGTTCCCTTAATTGTTCAGTGACCTTTAATGTTGATTCTTTTGTTATACAGGAACGTGGTACGGGTCGGATGATTGGCAGAGGACATGAATCACGTGGTCTTTACTACCTCCAATCAACTCCTTCTTTGGCTTGTATTGCTGCGGACTCACCAAATCTTCTTCATGAACGTTTGGGACATCCAAGCTTATTTAAATTAAAGCAAATGGTTCCTAGTCTTGACAAAATAACAACTCTCACCTGTGAGTCATGTCAATTAGGAAAGCATGTTCGTTCTTCTTTTCCTAGGCAGATTGAAGGTCGTATTGATTCACCTATTTCTGTTATTCATTCTGATATATGGGGTCCAAGTCGTGTGTCATCAATGGGTTTTAGATATTTTGTCACTTTTATTGATGAGTTTTCTCGATGTACTTGGGTTTTTCTAATGAAAGAACGATCTGAATTATTTTCCATCTTCACTTCTTTTCTCAATGAAATTAAAACTCAATTTGGCAAGACGATTAAGGTTCTTAGAAGTGACAATGCAAAAGAATACTTTTCTTCCAATCTTTCTTCTTTTTTGTCTTCACAGGGTATTCTTCATCAATCAACTTGTCCTCATACCCCCCAACAGAATGGAATAGCAGAAAGGAAGAATAGACACCTTGTTGACACTGCTCGGACATTGTTACTTCATGCAAATGTACCTGTCCGTCATTGGGGTGATGCAGTTTTAACTGCTTGTTTTTTGATAAATCGAATGCCTTCTTCCTCCCTTAATAATAAAGTTCCTCACTCAATCTTATTTCCTAAAGAACCTTTGTTTCATGTTGCTCCTCGTGTTTTTGGATGTGTCTGTTTTGTTCATGATCTTTCTCCAGGTTTAGACAAGTTGTCTGCTCGAGCCATCAAATGTGTTTTCCTGGGATATTCTAGATTGCAAAAAAGGATACCGATGTTACTCTCCAATCCACAATCGTTACTATGTATCAGCAGATGTGACGTTCTTTGAGGACACTCTCTATTTCTCCTCCTCCATGGTCGAGTCTAAAGCTGTTCATGAGGTATTTCCAGTTCCCTTACTTGATCTATCTCCTTGTCTGGAGGAACCAATCTCTCCTATGGGTTCCACCGAAGTTGCTCCTAGTAATTCCCAGCCGGAACCATCTCAGGCGCCTCTCATCATATATCGGCGTCGTCCGCGAGCTCCTAATACAGCATTGGAGGACCCTGAAAGACGCGATGAATCATGTCCTACTCCAACCACCACTCCTATCACGGACCTTCCCGAAGAAAATCTTGGTTTACCTATTGCTCTTCGAAAAGGTACTCGGTCAACCCGGAATCCTCATCCTATTTACAACTTTTTAAGTTATCATCGTCTTTCTCCCTCTTATTATTCTTTTGTGTCAACCTTATCTTCTGTTTCCATCCCTAAACATGTTCATGAGGCACTTGCTCATCCAGAATGGCGACTAGCCATGATTGATGAAATGCAGGCCCTTGAGCACAGTGGTACTTGGGAGTTGGTTCCACTTCCGTCTGGCAAGAAACCTGTTGGTTGTCGTTGGGTGTATGCTATTAAAGTTGGCCCAGACGGCCAGATTGATCGTCTCAAAGCTCGTCTCGTGGCTACAGGTTATACCCAGATTTATGGTCTTGACTATGGAGATACCTTTTCCCCGGTGGCAAAAATTACTTCTGTTCGATTGTTTCTTGCCATGGCTGCCATCTATCATTGGCCATTATATCAACTGGACATCAAAAATGCATTTCTTCATGGAGAACTCGAAGAAGAGATTTACATGGAGCAACCACCTGGTTTTGTTGCTCAGGGGGACTCTGGGTTGGTTTGCAAACTACGACGATCTCTCTATGGACTTAAACAATCTCCACGAGCTTGGTTTGGGAAATTCAGTTCTGTTGTACAGGCTTTTGGACTAAAACGGAGTGAAGCGGATCATTCAGTCTTCTATTGTCATACTTCTTCGAATAAATGTGTTTACTTGGTGGTTTATGTGGATGATATAGTCATCACAGGAGATGATCATGAAAGAATCTCTCAACTTAAGGAACATCTCTTCAGCCATTTTCAAACCAAGGATTTGGGAAAGTTAAAATATTTCCTTGGCATTGAAGTTGCTCAATCAAGTAATGGAATCACAATCTCACAAAGAAAGTATGCCCTAGACATACTTAAAGAAACTGGTATGTTGGCTTGTAGGCCCATTGATAGCCCTATGGATCCAAATCAAAAATTACTACCTAGTCAAGGGGAGCCTTATTCAGATCCGGAAAGGTATCGTAGATTGGTTGGAAAACTTATCTACCTCACTATTACTAGACCAGACATTTCCTTTGCAGTTGGAGTAGTAAGTCAGTTCATGCAATCTCCTCATACTGACCATTGGGATGCAGTGATACGAATTCTGAGGTATATTAAAAAATCACCAGGACAAGGGCTACTCTATGAAGACAAAGGAAACACTCAAATAGTTGGATACTGTGATGCAGATTGGGCAGGATCACCAATTGACAGACGTTCCACTTCAGGGTATTGTGTTTCTATTGGAGGGAATGTTGTCTCTTGGAAGAGCAAAAAGCAAAATGTTGTTGCACGGTCGAGCGCAGAAGCGGAATATAGAGCTATGGCCACAGCCACTTGTGAACTCATTTGGATTAAACAACTTCTTCAGGAGTTGAAGTTCGGAGACACCAAACAGATGAAACTATGTTGTGATAATCAGGCAGCCATTCACATAGCTTCTAATCCAGTGTTTCATGAAAGAACTAAACACATTGAGATTGATTGTCATTTTGTTCGAGAGAAAGTTCTTTCTAAGGAAGTTATCACTGAATCTGTTAGTTCTAATGACCAACTAGCAGACATTTTCACAAAGTCTTTAAGGGGGCCAAGAATTCAATATATTTGTTCCAAGCTTGGAGCATTTGATTTGTATGCTCCAGCTTGAGGGGGAGTGTTGGAATTAGTAGCATTAATATTGGGAGTTGTAGCAATTATATTCAAATTCATGTACATAGTTAGTCATGCATCTAGGGAATGTTATACATGCACCTAGGAAGTAGAAATATTATTAATCTCCTTGTAAATGTAAATTGTATTTACTCCTACAAGTGTATATAAATAGTAGATCAGCTGAGTGCAAAGACACTCAAGCATTTCACAAATCCTTTAGTCCAAATTATTCTTTTAAGTCTTTCAATAGCTGTGATAGGTAAATTGTTTCCATCTGCAGTATGTATTTTCAAATTACCAGAGTAATTTGTAACATTGGTAAGGGCAGCAACATTGTTGGTCATATGATTAGATGCCCCGGAGTCAAAATACCAAGGAGAGCAGTGTGAAGAAGCTTTACCTGAAAGACCCAAAGCAGAAAATGCTGAAACAATCATTTGTTGAACCATTTCAGGGATCAAAGTTGGCATAGAAGCAGACAGATTTTGATCCACAGAAACAGGAGCAGTAGAAGAACCAATTGAGGCAGTGAAGGCTGTTGCATTTTTCCTCGGTGGTCTGATTTGACATTCCTTAATGATGTGACCTTCTTTTTTGCAATAATTGCAGAACTTTTTAGGACAATGGGAAGCAAAATGTCCAAGACCTTGCAGCAGAAACATTGGACAGCACTCATGTCTCGTCCTCGAGATCTGCCTTGTACGGCGTAAGCCACAGGAACGGAGGCAGATTTCTGTTGTTCCATGGTTGTTTGTGTGAGGAGACGTTGTTCTTCACGAAGTAGTTCATTTAGGCATTCATCCAAGGAGGGGACAGTTGCCCTATTCATGAGGTTGGTCCGAATGCCCTCAAAATCAGATCTCAATTTCATAAGAAATTGGTCTCGTTTTGTGGTGTCATGAACTGTTTGGATTGCAGTTTGTCCTTCAGTTGACAAATCTTTATAAACAATATCAGTGTATTCAGCCCAAAGATTCATGAAATGAGAATAGAATTCAGAAATTGAGAGACTTTCCTATTGGTAAATGGCAATTTCATGTTCAAGCTGGAACCTGCGAGCAGTGTTGTTCTGGCTATAAACTTTCTTCAAATATTCCCACATCTTAGTTGCCGTGTTGAAGGGTCTGAGATTGAGGACGATATTAGGATCAACAAAGCCTATGATCCATGTCATGACCTGTGCGTCTTTGACCTCCCATTTGGCATGTGCCTCCTTGTGGGTTGTTTTGTTGGGGGCAGAATCGGTGCCGTCAACATGACCCCAAAGCTCCTTGCCTTTGACAAAGATCTGGAACTGGAACGCCCAGGTAGAATAGTTCTTTCCATTAAGACGAATGAAAAGGACATCATACTTATCAGCAGACATGATGCTGAGAGAAAAAAAACAGCAGGGAAAAAACAAGAAACAGGATTGACTTGGGAAAAAAAAGACAGGAAACACAGGGACTGGGAACAAAAGAAAAACTTGGTTGGGATCGAAACCTAGACTGATACCATGTCAAACTCAGAAAGGTTAAACTCAGAAATGTGGGTAAAAGCTGTTTTTTCTCAGCTTGAGTCTTCTCCTTTAAATAGTGTTAATACAATATGTTTTTGTAGCCTTGAAACTAGCTAAATTTCTATAAATGCTATCCTACAGCTGGGCTATCTAATAATTACAGAATTACAGCTGTACAATAATGCAGAATCTGCTGGAATAAATGACATTCAAATCTGGTTTAATTGGCAATCAAATCTGTGCTAATCTGCTGGTTTAAATGGCCAACAAATCTGCACTAATAAATAATATTCTGCCAATCAATTCTATTGACACCTTATCCTTAAAAATGAATGCTTGGGGCAATATGACTACCTGAAAAATTATAAAGATGGCAAAACACAAGGAAGAATAGATCAGATCCTATCCATAGGTTCTACAAATACTTATCATGTGAAAAAAGTCATTACCAATCTGATTCTCAGATTGGCAAGAATACATCTGGGATATGAAATCCCAAGGGATATGGGTATTAAAAGTCATAAGTAGGTAAACCATTTTGGGTTTTGTGGAAGAAACAAGTTTTAGTTTCAATAGCACTGTGCTTATGCCAAAGTTTGTTTTGTCTTCATTGTTTTGTTTGCTTGTGGTTGTTCTCTCTAGGAGGATTTCCTATCCTCGTTTGTACTTCTCTTCTTTCTCTAAAAAATTTTGAATGCAAATTATATGCCAAGAATGTTTGGAAAGTACTGAAGAGGACCCCAAATTCAAGCACCAATACTATAAATAATCTGGCAAGATGAGGATACTGAACTTGCATAAGCAAATATCCTAAACAAGTTGGGTTTTCTTTTCATAAGAGGTATTTCAGTAACTTGAAGTAACTTTAGATTAGTTATTCAGAGCTGAGATATATTAATTCTGCATCATTCTCCTGCTATGAAAAGGAAGAGTGAAAGAACAAAAAATAAAACATGGATATTGGGTTATGTTAATTCTAGAAAATCAATTATACGAGTATAACATGGCAGGCATATGGTGAACCAAAAAATTTTGTTAGTGATTTGTAATTTTGTATGAGGCATGTTCAAGTACTATTCTTTTGATCAGACTCAAAAATCAGAATTCATAGAAAAGCGCGGACATTTCACAACATTTCATCAAGCAAGAAACCAAGAAACCGACAACAAAATACATATTAAAAATTTCTTGACCAATACCACATTTAGTAAGAGTCAAAAGATCCTTTCAGATGATTACCCAGACCTAAAATCATCGTGGTAATCATCAATAAGTTGCCCTTGTACAATAAGACAATCAGGTATAATGGCCCAAGCCCTATGCTTGACAGTGCAAGGCCAAAATTTTAATAATTTAGAAAATTCCATCCTTATGTTTATCCTCCGTATCAAGAGAGACTTGAAACCAAGTCACCAATAAAGAATTTCTATCTTCAGTAACTTTTCATTGGTTAAATCATCATCAAAAAGCTTCAAGGAGGCGTAAATAACCAGAATATGGAATGTACAAACATCAAATGAGTTTTGAAAAGTGACATTTTGACACAATTGTCTGGCTACCTGAAGAAATTCCAGCGGCTGCACCAGCTGCAACAAGTGCTATTCTTCTTTCTCTGTTGTTTTCCATCATTAATGAAAATCCAGTGGCACATGACTTTCCAATATCAACACTAGGACCCTCAGGACCCAAAGAACAGCCAGTACCTAAAGCAACTGCAGCCTGGATAGCCTTTATTGTAGGGAAGACTCCTGCAAGTAAATCAAAACCTTGTCTTTGAGAGGAACTGGACTGCTTTATTTGTTCCAGTATTTCCAGTAAGCCATGCATCATGCCAACAATGACTCCTCCAAAGACAGGTATCAAAAGGATTCGATGCCATGTATCAGCCAATCTCTGCAAACGAAGCCAAGCAGCACCCTCATTTGGAGTACCAGCCCAGGCCCATTCATGGATTAGATGCACCTAGATGAGCAAATTTCAGTGTATATCAGATAAATCGTCTTCCTTAATGGGTTTGGTAAAGATCCTCATCTAAAAATATATTATGCACAGCCAGAAAGCCCAAAATCAAATGATTTTAGTGATCAACCATGTATGACAATTCAACAGACAAAAGATAAGCATCAAAGATGGATTTATGACAGCATAATTTTATGAATGCCCAAGTACCCAAGAGACAATAACATCAACAACTAAATATAAAATTAAAAGACAGCAAGAATGTCACAGGTAGAACCATAGAAGTTATAAGAAAGAATACAGTTATAAGAAGAATTATACAAGACATAGCTGCAGACAAGATTCTTAGTTGATATAGTTCCAGTTAGTTCTATCTATTAATGATTTATGCAGAGTAGACAATGCCAAAGCTGTAGCATATCATATTTATTCTTGATGTTTGCGACAGATAGGCTGGCCACAGAACACAGATACATTATGTAAACGCTAGATGAGGAGGAGGAAGGCCAAGAAGCACACGAGGAAAAAAGTCCTAGGAGGAAAGCTAACAACATGCCACAAAGCAAAAAGGATACATAACCAACAAGATGTCATTCTAGTTGATTGAAGAGTTCATGACACTTATGCAGTTAGGCCCTCATCTTTTACTACACCAGACCAGATACGTTATAACTATAACATAAACTCGAGATTATCTAATTCCTAAAACCAGCCCCAATTTTTAACACTTGAGACAGCACTTCTAAGTTCTAACATTAGAGAAATTATAGTACTTTAAGAGTACTACACCAGTCTAGTAAAAACAAAACATATGGCAGACAACTATATAACAAAATTTAAACAAGATCTGGATCGTGGGGAGTATTTCTTAAACCATTTTTTCTAGCATTTTAGGTTGTTCAGTCCAATGAAATCAATGTTCACACATTTTATTCATGACAAAACCATTTTTCCTAGCATCGATTATATGAAATTAAAAAAAGAAAAAAAAAATCAACAAAAGCAACCAGTGATAAGAACAAGCTGAAATCCATTACACCAAGCAACTGAAAAGATGTTCATAAAGATAAAAATTTGGCATACCCCTTTATTGAAAGCAGCAACAAAGAGTCCAGTGGCGAGGCCAAGGAGGCAACCAATAAGGAGTAACGCCCATTCAGGAGGTGCACTGTCTCCAAGGACATCACCAGAAGAATCATCAACATGAAGATCCAAATGTGAGTGTGAATTATGATTTCGATCTCTTTTATCTCTTTCTCTATCTACATCTTTGTCTATACGCTTGAAACTGTTGCGGTGACCCGAGAGTCGGAGGAAATCTCTGAACCCTTTGCCGCTACCACCGCCACCGCCATTGACGACGGAGGCTTGGGCTTCCACGTCGTGCCCTGCATCTTCTGATGAGCCCAGAAGACGAATCTGATCGCTTTCCGACATTGAAATTCTTCAGATTCCTTCAGAACCCATCAATTAAATGGCTTGAATTTCAAAACCCATCAATGAAATGGCTTGAATTTCGAAACCCACCTCTTAAATGGCTTGAATTTCAAAACCCATTTGTCAAATTTTTTTATTTTTTCCGATAGAATCAAGGGCTTGTGATGACGAATGATGATGCCAATGGATCTTATTGATGCTACTATTACATTTATCAAGTGGTGAAAAGCAAGGAATAATGTAATGCAATGCAATGCAATAGTGTTAGGCACGTTCCAAATCCAATCACTTCCCTCCAATCAAATCAAAGCACCACCCATTTTTGCTTCTTTCTTACTTCTCACAATTCTAAATCAATCTTCTCCTCTTCCATCGTCGTGCTCTTTTCACAAATGCAAAAGTACCGAAAACGTATTTTGGTCAAATGAAATTCCATGTACTCAAATATGTTTTGAAATTTAATTTAGGTTTAATGAAATTTTAGTCTCGAGGTCAGATTTGGTTTTGGTTCTGTTCCGTCCAAATATTCTAGTTATTGGATACTTAGAAGAAACTCTTAACAGTCTTACCTTTTTTTTTTTTTTTTTCCTAAAAAAAATAGTCATTCATTCAAATTGATAAAATACATCAAAAATAACATAAATTCAACATCACTAAAATCAAAAAGGATGAATATGTGAACAAACTCATATCACCCAGGTTAATAGCATAAAATGGCAAAATGCCTACAAATGTGACAAAATCAAAGTGACCGGAATACCCATGCCTCGGATATATAACCTTGACGCCCAAGTCTTAATTGAATCTGTAATAGATCGAAGTTGATCTGTCAATATAAACCAAACAACGCCACACCAAAATGACGCAACAAAAATTCTAAATTCTAAATTGTATATATTTGTTATTTGTTACTAGTATGTGACCCAGCACCATATATATGATAATATTTAGGCTAAATTGTACTTTTCGTTCCTCAACTTTTTTAATTGTGTGATTTTGATCCCTTAAAAATTTTAATTGCACTTTTGTCCTCAACTTTTTTAATTGTGTGATTTTGGTCCCTCAAAAATTTTAATTGCACTTTTTATCTCTCAATTTTTTAAATTGTATAATAAAAGTTTTTATTTTGGTCCCCAGAATTACTAAGTGTTTTAAGAGAGAGATGATATAATAAACAATAATAGTAGTCTCACTATTAGCATCCTTCTATGGTATTTGTTGAAAAGCTATACCTTAGTTGCCCCACATGATTGTTATTTGAATAGTTTCCCTTCATTTAGATTCTTCCCCTTTTCTCTTATTTCTGAGCAATTTCACCGTACTTACTATGATTGAATAGCCAAGAGAAATCGTATGTGAATCTTGAGAATTTTGTAGAGCAATGCAGATGGAAGAGGAAATTTGTAAAATTATATCTTAGATCCTGTTTAGTGTTATATGTCAATTGGCAGTCATCAATCATGCACATGGATTAGCATCAATTTGTTACGAAGTATATGCCTTTAAATACATAGCTTTGTATTGAATTTAGTTGCTGCTCTGTTATTATTCTTAACTGATACTTGCTTTACCCTAATTTTCTTTAATAACCGGAGTTTTGAAGGCATAAAAAATTGTTGTAAGAAAAAAAACAATGGGGGCCAAATAGCGCAGATTGCAGTAACTACAAAACTTGGGATTACAACATCAAAACTTCAAATGTTTGGTGTCTTGATTTACGTCGCAGTAACTTCAGATTAATCATCTCACAGATCATACATGTTATTTAAAATCACTATAATTAGATAAAAAAAAAAGCTGCAGTAATATGGAATCTTCTTTCCTTCATCTTCACCAGGAAATATGACCCACTCTACAAAGAAGACAACCTTCAAAACCAAAATCCACTAAGTTTTTTCACCAAACATTTGAGGATAAACCATCATGCACATAAGAGATATCAAGTAGGACATAGAGAAAGAGGGAGAGATAGAATGAATTAACCCCCTGAGTAATATCCACATCACCCTTTTTGTTCATTAGTCATATTCACCTAGTTGCCTAAAAGTTTAAAATTTACACTGAGACAATCTGCAATAAGCTTTACATCGCAGGTTTCTTTAGTAATTTTACTGATTACAAACTTGAAATCATTATCTTAATTATTTTAATGGGAAAGTTTCATAGTAGCTTATTTATTATTAAAAAAATAAAAATAATTAGTGTATTTGAAATCGAAAAAATAATAATGAAAAATGAAGAGACAATCGTCACATAGTTGGAAAAAAAAGGTAGAGTTTTGAACCTCATAAGTTTCGCCGACATGGAAGGTGGCATTGAGGTCCTCAGCTACGTTACCATCTACATAACATGGCAGCCAAAAGTAAAAAGATAATTGATGGGAAGAAAAGATAATGTGAACAATACAAGATCAAAAGATAAAAGACAAATCGTCAATATTGCAAATACACTACCTTGTAGAAGCATGCTCCCATCATCAAATGAAAAGCCATCATGATTTCCTTTGCCAAACGCATAGTTATCCAAAGACACAGACCACATAATCATCCTCAAAACCCAAGTTACTTTATCGAAAAGAATGGAGCAAAGAAAGCATATGAATCTTTTAACAAAATTATATTTGAAGAAAGAAAGAATTATGGATAGAAAATGCATCCATTAAGTCTTTATGAAAAGCTATGAAGTGAATATTTTTAAAATTTTCTTAATATTCATAGTTATTTGTTATCTATGCATCATCAACAGTATAACAGTTGTACACAACATAAAATGTCTTTCCTCCAATTGATGAAATTCCCCAATCAACACAATGGTAGTTTTCCCAACACCGTCAGTTATTTTTAAAAAAAGCACAACAAATTATTATCGTGTAGAATCATTTATAGTTTCCTGAATCCTCCTGTCTATAATGGCATGCCTAAATAAGACTACCTGCAACATAGCTACACTTTTGAGCATTATCCAAGAACAATTGTCAGAAAAATAACTTATCCATAAAATTTATCTTCAAAAAGGCAAACTCAAATCATGATTCAAATGCAAAAGGCAACAACTCAAATCATGATTCAATACAAATTTGTAAAGTTGCCAAATATGAAAGTAGGGCACCAAACAATATCTTATCCAAACTACATAAATCACAAATAAATACCTCAGTTTAGAATAAAAATTGAATTTATAACTGTCAATGTGATGAAGAGCAGAGCTAAAAATATCACTAATCACTAATATAGCACTTAGTCATAAAAGAATGTACCTTGGAAACATTAGCCCTCCCTGAATAAAGGACATCAATGACCTGCATCACAATATAAAAATGTTAGCAAATACAATCCCAGAAAATAAAATCACAAATTTAAAAAAAGGAGAAGTCCTGTTATATAGGAGGCTAGTGAAGTCTTGTTATATATCACTTAATCATTAAAAAGAATAAGAAAGGAGAGGGGGAGGTAAAATTAATGAAGGAAAGGGCTATGAGCAAAATCCGTGCATGAGCAAAATTAATGTTAGTGGAACATCATGATGGATTGCTTTTTATTCTTTACACTAATGAAGAACTACTTCAAAATCTGACTTAAAATGATAAAATATTGTTTTAAGTTTATAAGGAAAACATACATGATCTAAGTAGCTTCGCTCAAGAAACATTGCTGCTGGGGCACTTCTTCATAAATCAATGTCTGATAACAGTGTTCCCATCCAATCTGCTAATAAGCGCCTTCGCTGGAAGTAACCAGTTTGTCAGTATTAAATAAACTGCACAGAAGTCATTTCTCAAATAGAATAATAAATCCAAGAAAAAAAAATTTCTCAGGCCAAATAAAATTATGCAAGAACAAACAAATATTCCAGTAGAGCACAGTGACAAACAACAAAATGTCACAAATCAATCAAATGAAGAATTGACCCGAGTCCCTGCCACCCTTCCTCACACATCCCTTCCTACCAACAAAAGTAAAACTTTGTTAACATACCTTTAAAAAAAGGGGTGAAAAAACAGATCCCACAATAATGGAGTATCAATTAAATTCTTTGAAACAACCATATGCAGAATTAAACAATATGCAAAGAAAACTGGGTTATCAGTTAAGCAATGTGCAGAAAAATGAAATGCTTGACTAAAAGCAAAATTAACCAATATGCAGAAAAGTGAAAACAATAATAATAAAGACATGCAGAAAAGAGATCAATGTAAGAAAGATTTCGAGTGATCGATGTAGGCACAATTTAGAGATCCATTATGTACCACGTAAATGATCAACTTCCCTGTCTCCTTATTAATTTTTTTTAACAGATAATCTTGAAAGAATCAAAAGAAAGCACAATCTGAATTGTCATACAGTCATAAGATATAATGAACCTGATGTCAGTGACCTATGTAAGGATAATCATGACAAAAAAAATATAAAAGCTAAGTAGTAATCATCATAGATATCTAACAAAGAAGCTATAACAAAAGAACAAAACATGTCACGGTGAGACTTAGAATCTTACTTGAAAGAGCTGGACCTCAAGTGGTCCCACACCATTTCAAGATCAGAGCTGGCCTTACTTGAACATGTGTATTCAAATATTACAAAAAGCTGAGTTCACAATCAAATAAATAAATCAACATTAAGTTAGATGGAAAATGAATAAATCAAATAACTAAAACAAATACACACAAAAAGGTTGTAGGGAAAATGAAAAAAATTAAACAATAGAAATATAATAGATCTAGCAAAACGAAAAAGGAAACTTGAAGAGATCCCATTAAACCCCATTAGCCCCAAACAATGAGATGTAAGTTATAGTTCTCTAAGATTCTCAATAATAGAAAACTATCATACTCATAAAAGGATTTTGAAATCTATGATTCTCACATAAGAGTAAATGATACTTACCTCCTTAATCCATGAGTGAATGACAAGAAGAAGATATTCTCCAATTCCCAATCTATATCTTCCCTTTTGCTTTCCTTCTCACACTCTTTCTTGATGGCAATGGTAGAGAGAACATTCATAAACTTCCATCAAGTTATCAAGTAGTTACTAGAAGTTTTCAACTTCTCACAATAACCAATAAGTCCCTTACTTTATTTAATTACATTCAGGCCCATTACTTTATTTCACATGAGTCACACTAGTTAATTTATTTATTTATTTAATTTTTCCAACATTCTCCCACTTGACTCGTGTGTTATTGTGACACTTAAATACATCAATTATGATGTACATCAATGGACCTTACATACATTGGTTCCATCATTAACCATAATCAAGAATATAAACTAATAAGAGTCATGGCGGTCCTATGTTATTAAATCAACACACTTCCTTCCATGTACTACTATATTAGCCTTTCTCCTCAATATGATCTTGAAATGAGAAATCCATAATGGGTTCAAACATAATGTCATTATCAAGAACATAATCTGTTTTCGACATCATCAATTGCATGCATATACATAAGTAGAAAACAGAAAATTCAGAAACTTACACATTAACGAGCTCAGAGTGTCAAATATACATCAATAATGAAATAAAACATTACAATTTAACATTCGCTAGCAGACATAATGCCCATATTCTCAACATGGCCAGCAAATATTTTGGGCGGCAACCCTTTTGTTAAAGGGTCAGCTATCATAAGGTTGGTGCTAATATGATTAATTGACACCCTTTGTTTCTAAACTTCTTCTTTAACGGCAAAGTATTTCAATTCCATATGCTTAGCACCCTTAGAATACTTGTCATTCTTAGAAAAGAAGACTGCTACGGAATTATCACAATAAATTTTCAGCGGCCTAGCAATTTAATCGACTATTCCAAGTCCTGAAATAAAGTTCCGCAACCAATTAGCCTGAATCGTGGCCTCAAAGCATGCCACATATTCAGCCTCCATGGTGGATGCAGCAATGACTGTCTGCTTCGCACTCTTCCATGATATCGCTCCTCCGGCTAAAAGATACACATAGCCAAATGTGGACTTTCTTGTATCCACACAACCAGCAAAGTCTGAATCTGTGTATCCAATCACCTCAAGGTGATCAGATCTCCTATAAGTAAGCATGTGATCCTTCATTCCTTGCAAGTATCTCAAAACTTTCTTTGCAGCTTTCCAGTGATCCAATCCTGGATTACTCTGGTATCTACCCAGCATTCCAACTGCAAAACTAATATCTGGCCTTGTACATGTTTGAGCATACATCAAACTCCCAACAATAGATACATAAGGAATCTTTTCCATCTCCTTTCGTTCCAAATCATTCTTTGGACATTGCATGAGACTAAACTTATCTCCTTTCTGAATTGGAACGGGAGATGCCGGGCACTTGTTTATTCTAAATCTCTCTAAAATTTTATTAATATATGCTTTCTGAGACAAACCCAACAATCCAAGTGATCTATCCCGGAATATTTCTATTCCGATCACATAGTTTGCCTCTCCCATATCTTTCATTTCAAAGTTATCAGAGAGAAAATTCTTAGTCTCACGTAATAGACCAAGATCATTAGTTGCAAGCAAGATATCATCAACATACAGAATCAGAAATATAATCTTACTCCCACTGACCTTTAGATATATACATCGATCAACAATGTTTTCCTTAAATCCAAAGGAAACAATAGTATCATTAAACTTGAGATACCATTGTCGGGAAGCTTGTTTAAGTCCGTATATTGATCTCTTAAGTTTATACACCATATGTTCCTTTCCTTCTTCTATGAATCCCATTGGTTGATCCATATAAACATCTTCCTCTAAATTCCCATTTATAAAGGCAGTTTTCACATCCATTTGATCCAATTCTAAATCATAATGAGCTACCACTGCCATGATAATTCTGAAGGAATCTTTCTTGGAAACCAGTGAAAAGGTTTCCTTGTAGTCAATGCCATCTTTCTGAGTAAAACCTTTAGCAACAAGTCTAGCCTTGTAACGTTCAAGGTTGCCATGAGAGTCACGTTTAGTCTTAAAGACCCATTTACACCCAACTCTCTTGCAACCTTCAGGCAATTCCACAAGGTCCCAGACATCATTTTGTTCCATGGATTTAAGCTCATCTTTCATAGCATCTAACCATTTATCAGCATTATCACTATTAATGGCTTGTGAAAACGAAACTGGATCGTCATCAATTCCTAAGTCATTTTCCGACTCTTGTAGATATACCACATAGTCATTCGGAATAGCAGATCTCCTTTCTCTTTGGGATCTTCTTAATGCTATTTCTTGTGGTTGTTCTACTATAGGTTCATTATCAACCTTGGGCTCATTAATTTGTTGTTCTTCTTGATTATTATGCGGTACAACAACATGAGGAACAACAACTTGAGTAGTAGGAACACAAGTCAAAGGGACTTGTATTCTAACTTCCTTAATCTCCACATTTTGTGAAGCTTCACTCCCACTGGTTTCACCATTCTTAATAAACTTAGCATTTCCAGTTTCAACAATTCTTGTACTATGAGTAGGACAATAGAATCTAAACCCCTTAGACTTTTCTAGAAAACCAATGAAATATCCACTGATTGTTCTTGCATCCAGTTTCTTTTCTTGTGGATTATAAATCCTTATTTCTGCCTGGCAACCCCAAACATGTAGGTGCCTTAAACTAGGCTTCCTACCAGTCCACAGTTCAAAAGGTGTCTTTGGAGCTGCCTTACTAGGAACCCTGTTCAACAAATACATAGCAGTCTTTAAGGCATACATCCACAATGATAAGGGTAAAGATGCATTACTTAACATACTCCTAACCATGTCCATTAAGTTTCGGTTACGCCTTTCTAATACACCATTTTGTTGTGGTGTACCCGGCATTGTGTATTGAGCACATATGCCAAGCTTTTCTAGGAACTTAGCAAATGGACCAGGGTGTTGTCCATTTTCATCATACCTTCCGTAATACTCACCACCTCTATCAGACCTAATGATTTTCAACTTTCTGTCTAATTGCCATTCAACTTCATTTACATAAATTTCTAAGGCATTCACTGCTTGAGACTTCTCATGCAGTAAGTAGACATATCCATAACGTGAATAATCATCAATAAAGGTGATAAAGTACTTTTCTTTACCGAAAGAATTGACATCAAAAGGTCCACATATATCGGTGTGTACTATTTCAAGAAGCTGAGTGCTTCTTGTGGCACCTTTCTTCGTGTGTTTTGTGTGCTTTCCTTTAATACAATCCACACATATATTAAGGTCAGTAAAACCCAATTCTGGAAGGACTTCATTCTTTACTAGTCTTTCCATTCTCTCCTTGGAAATATGACCCAAACGCTTATGCCACAAATAAGCAGAACGTTCATTCACTAAACTACGTTTAGTGCCAACATTATGATGCAAGGTCATAAGAGTTTCAGCATATAAATTATCAAGATTTAATTCATATAAACCATCACAAAGTATACCAGATCCAATCATAAAGGTATGCTTATACAAACTGAAACATCCATTACCAAACTTAAAAGAGTATCCAGCAACATCTAGTTTAGACAAAGAAACTAAATTCCTAGAAATATTAGGTACATACAAAGTTTCAAACATATCTAAATGATGTACAGTGTCTAGGATTAAACGATAAGTCCCGACAGCTTCCACTGGAACTTTCACTCTACTCCCCATGAAGACAAACTTCTCATTTGGGCTTATGGTTTGAATTGTAAGGAATCCCTTTCTTTTCGAACCAAGCCTTACGTTTTGGGCAATCCTTCTGGAAGTGTCCAGATTTCCCACAGAAATGACATTTGTCATTCTTTTCCTTCTTCTAGATCTTAACCGAGGACTCATTTATCTTCAGCGGTCCTTTCCCCTTTCCATGTTTCTTATCAGCTTTCTTACCAGCTCCTTGATGATTCACATAATGGATTGAGTGACTTCCTTGATCCTTAAGTCTCGTTTCCTCTTGAGCCAACATACTATGCAGTTCATGCACATTCCATTTATCTTTCATGGTGTTGTAGCTCATTTGGAACGGGCCATACTCAGACGGTAATGAGTTCAGAATGAACTGCACAAGGAAATTCTCATCCACTTCCATTCCCAATGACTTAATTCTTGCTGCAATATTTGTCAGTTCAATGACGTGCTCATGCATGGTACGAGAACCATCAAACTTCATGGTGGTTAAAGTACCCATTAATGTCCCAGCAAGAGACTTGTCAGCAGTTTGGAAGCACTCTTCCACATTCTTCATAAATTCTTTTGCACTTTCAGTTTTGGGAAGAGCAGACTTGATGTTACTTGCTATGCTCATTCGCATAAACATTAAGCTCAACCTGTTTGACTTTTCCGAAGCCTTATAATGGGCTATTTCTTCATTGCTACTATCATCAGTAATAGCAGCAGGTTTCTCAACTTGAAGAGCCAAATCAAGATCCATTACACCAAGGTGAAATTGGATTTGTTCACTCTAATCAGAGAAATTCAGCCCATTAAAGGTTGGAACAGACATAGCATGCGAATGTAATGACATAGGAGTAGATACTACAATTAACACATGCCTAACATTAATACTTTGAGTTATAAAATAACATACAACACAAATTCAGACAATAAAACATTAAACATTCAATGCACATCAATGTTCTCCTTTGGGTGATACATCAATGTACAACAAACATAATGATGCTAATAAAACCAACATTATCAGGCAATGAAATATACACTAACTAGAAATATTTACTATCTTTGGATATATAAATAAAACTAATAGTGCATTCACATTACCATCAATCATGCCCATTAATAATAAGAACAACTAATCAACCTTTGGGTGATTCATAAATGTCTTATAACAACGAACTTCAATTTACCCATAAACAAAAAATCATCTTGCCATTTATAGCATCCATTCTATGGGTAATTGATAATAAACATCATTAATTTGGAATCAAATAAACATACAAGTTTGACCACTTTGGTGATTAACAAACTTACCAAAATATTTAATCCCAAAATAAATATTGTGCTTGTTTCTACAAAAATCACAGATATTCGTGTTTCCCAACACGTAAAGACTGAAACTTCGAGAATATGATGCATGTGACAGGCTTTCTAAACCAATTCATAAAAGCCAACAATTAATTATTCAATTTGCCTTGATCAAGTCATGTTCACAGTAAACAATCAAATCACAAATGGACAAAAAAAAAACTTGACTTGACGTGCAGGAAACCATTGAATCGATTTCAACAATCACACACACACACATATATGTAAAATCGTTCTTGTAAACAATGCAGTGGAAACATTAAAATCCCAAATTTATAGTTTAGGATTCATGATAATTTGGAAAAGAAACATCATTAATGGAGAATCATAAATTTCACAACACTTGCTCTGATACCACATGTAAGTTATAGTTCTTTAAGATTCTCAATAATAGAAAACTATCATACTCATAAAAGGATTTTGAAATCTATGATTCTCACATAAGAGTAAATGATACTTACCTCCTTGATCCATGAGTAAATGACAAGAAGAAGATATTCTCCAATTCCCAATCCATCTCTTCCCTTTTGCTTTCCTTCTCACACTCTTTCTTGATGGCAATGGTAGAGAGAACATTCATAGCAGAGATAGAACCCACGATACATAAATATAATAACTTCCATCAAGTTATCAAGTAGTTACTAGAAGTTTTCAACTTCTCACAATAACCAATAAGTCCCTTACTTTATTTAATTACATTCAGGCCCATTACTTTATTTCACATGAGTCACACTAATTAATTTATTTATTTATTTAATTTTTCCAACATGAGAAACATAAAATAAAGCAGAGATTGAGTTTATGAAGGAACTACGTAGTGCTGCATCTTAAAGGGATCAGTATAATCCTCGAAACCAAGAGTGTCATGCGTTCACATGAGATTTGTCACTGTTAATGGTCCCCGCGTGAGATTTGTCCATTACGCCTCATGCCCTCGCCTTCCAAAAGTTCCCAAATTCAAAGATTAAATCCTAAAAATCTCCAAATTCAAAGATCAAATCTTTTTCCCTCTTTCCCCTGAAAATTTGACAAAATGAGCACAATTCAAAAATCAAAACTTGGGTCAGAAAAGTACCAACAAAACATCATAAATCTAGGACCAGGAGAAGAAGGGACCAAAAAGGGTACGAAGTATGAGCAATAAGCTTCGAAGCCTTCTTGTTCGGTGACCAAAATTTCATCTCTAGGCAGCTATGGTGGTTTCAATGAACCGCAACCCATCGAATCAGAACTCGCCATCGAAGGAGAACCCACATGGCCTCTCTGAGCCACACCGTTCTGCAAAACCCAACTCAGATCTCCATGGTTTGAAACAGAATCTCAACGAAAAATATGAAATTTTCAAATGAAGCAAAATACCTGAAGAGAAATATGCGTGGACGATGAAATGGAGACCGCGATTGTGAATTTTGGGAGTGTTTGGTTGTCTAGTAAATAGGTTTTATGAATTTTCAGAGGAAAGAATGTCCATGATGGAAGAGGAAGGAGAATCGATGGTGGGGTTTGAAGGAAATGAAGAGGAAGAAGAGATTATTGAAGCATTCCGGTGAGAGAAAATTGAGAGAGAATTTGAAAGTTTTCGGTGGTGGAGAAGATGAGAGAGAAAGTGAAATTGGTGTATTGAATATCTGCTTTTGCTCGACAGCAGCACATGTTTTCAAATTTGAAATAAGAAAATGGGTTCCAAAAAACTTTTTGGTAGCTGGCATGCACTATCTCAGGGAAAGTTTAAAACTTACCAAAAATAGGAAGGATTTTGGAAGAGTATAGAAGAAGCCATTTCATGAGAAGCTGCCATCTAGCAAAAGTTTCGAAAACATTGTCTTGTAAATATATTATATAATTATAATTATATAATTATAATTATATATAGATTAGATAAGTTGTTATTGTTATGCTAGAGATAAAGAATAATCTCTTCTGTCCAAAAAAAAAAAAAAGGAATAATCTCTTGAAAGGGAATTGTTACCAAAATAATCTCAAAGATAATGAGGTAGTTATCGAGGATCTTGGATAACCACCATTTGTGACATTCTTATCACTCTTAATGTTGCCCCCACTCAACTTCATCCCAATAGCTAGGCTTTCATGAGAGCCTTTGAAACTCTCTATGCCGAGATTAACATGGAAGTTTCAGATTCTCACTTTCTCTATTTCTTCTGTCAAGCTTAGCATGAAGATCGGATGGGTTTATCTTAACGGATGGAACCACAATAAGCTATTCCTTCCTTATAAATCTTATAAAAATTTCAAAACTGAATTTTTTAAAGTTAGGTCCCCCAAAGGTGAAAATCCTTTCTTTCTAACCGAGGCCAGGATGTTGAGGCTCCTTGTGTATCAAACCTCTTCCCCTTCTCGATTCTCGGTTCAATACCATCGTTTGTGAAATTGTTGAAACACAAGAAACGGGTTGAATTATGTTTCTTAACTTTTTATAAAACTTTTCGCAAAACAGTTTTACTTAAACTAAGCTTAGAAGCTAAATAACAGGTTTTGGACTCAAAGAGCGATTTAGCGTGAAACGATGGATGCAAGTTAAAACGAAGCTTTTTTAACACAGTTAAGTATTAACAATAGCAATCCCCAACGTTAGCGATAAACAAATTAAATGCAGAGATAAGGCATAGAAGAAGCACACAACTATTTTATCCTGGTTCAATCTAAACCCTAGAGGTACGTCCAATCCCTTCTATGTAAACTCTTAGTAACTTACAAGTATTTTTAACCTCTTTAGGCAACAAGATACCTCAACCTCTTCAGGTTACACAAGTATTCTTTTACAGACAAACCTCTTCAGGCACAACTTAGTTTTTTTGAAAAGTGTTTGAAGGCAAACGATTAACTCACTATATATGAAGATTTAAAATATAAGCACATTTTTGAAAAACTCTACGCAGAGTGTAAATATGAAATATTTAAAGTTCAGAGAAAGTGTTGAAGGACTTGACAGCTTTGAAGGATTTTGATTCTCGCTTGTTCGTGTGTAATGCTTCTTGTTGGCATTCTTAAAAGTCTTCATGTATTTATAGCCTTCAGAGCACTTTGTGCACTTCTTCTTCAACAACAATAAATGTGTCTGTTTAGAGATAGCATTAAATGATATTAAGTTATTTGTTCTAATAACTTGTTACTTTTCTCTGAAAGGTGATCTTGACTATCAGATAGGCAAAAAGCATGTTTGCTTTTCCTTGGTGCAGTCTGATACTTCCTTTCTTCTTTTCTTTTTCTTTGGATGATAGAGCAACAGAGGTCGGAGAGTGTCAGAATGTTGACTCTGCTTTCTTTTGGCTCGATGAGTACTATATTGTACTTGTTTGTCTCTGATTCTTAAATGATTCGTACTATAAATATATTCAAATATTTTGGACGAATACACTTAAAGGATAATCTACAAAAGAAACGTTAGTGGACGTTCCAAACGTATATTTAATATCATAAACGCTTTGGACGCACACTTTAGTAACACCTTTAGTCCAAGATTATCAAGGAAGACATGAGAGCACTTGGACACACGATAGAAGGAACTACATATACTTAAGACAATCCAACGAGAATAAAGAAACATTTAAGATACGATTGGACGCTCGATAAAATCTTCACTTTTTTAAACGCTCAAGTCCAATTCAAGCAAAGACAACTAACAGAGGTCTTCGGACCTTTATGTTTTTCTTAGATATGGACGTTCATTATAGTCTATATAACTAACTGTTATTTTTCAACTTCAATTTAATAGATTTGTCAACTTCAAAACTTGAGGGGTCAAAGAGCATTACTGCTTTGGTTCCAACAATCTCCCCCTTTTTGATGATGACTAACATTATTAAACTTGATTGAATAACCAAACAGAGCTTAAAAGCTACCCCTAAGATTATGCCTAAAATAAAGAATGGACATTAGATAGACTACGTCCAGAGCATAACTTAGAGAAACATATAAAGGATGTACATAACATATAACTCTAAAATATCTTAAGACATTTTTTCATGTGCTAAGTAATTGATCATAATGCATATCAGAGCATAAAGCAACATCAAGATAGCAGATATTCACCAAGAACACACACACACACAGATATATATATATATATATATATATATATATATATATATATATATATATTATTTTTTGCATTTATCAACAAAGGAAATTACTAAGTCAAATTTATCCAATTTCTCCCTCTTTATCGTCTGACAAAAGAAAGGAGGACCATCATTGATAGCAAAAAAGGAAATAAGATAAAATTTTGAAAAACAATTTGAAAAAGAGAGAAATTTTTAAGGAGCGGGAGGAGGAGGAGGAGGAGGAGGAGGGCCTTGAGGAAAATAAACCTTGATGAAGTCCATTAGCTGATTCACAGCAGAATTCACAGCTTGATTGATGGAGTTTTGAACAAATGAAGCAATCTTAGGGGTAACCCCAGGTGGGAGTGTTCTATGACTCTTAGCAGAGGCATGCATGTGAGGGGCATTGCTGATAGCCACTGATGGCTCAGGATGATCACCCCTAACCATAGAGATGGGTTTTGGTGGGATTGAAAGTGCCCGTCCATTATTTTCAAGATCCTCAACAGCCAGCTTAGTGTTATCACCAGTTTCTTCCAAGATAATTGCTTCTTCTTCAATTTGGATCGAGGCTTGAGACTTCTCAGGGGACTTAATAACTGCCCAGGGAATGGACTTAGGCGCCATCCTGAAGGCATACTCATCTGGGTACAGTTCATCCAATCTAAAGAATCCTGGAAGGAGACTCATGAAGATCATAGAAAGGATGATTGATTCTGGGGATTCAGCAGAGGGTGGAGTTGATCTAACTGGGAGACCAAAGATGGCATTTATCATGAAGAATTGTTGCTGAGTGACACTGTATTCACATTCAACAGTGGGAGTGTTCTCTTTTTCTTCTAAGGCTAGACCAGAGGAAGATGCTTCTTCTTCACATTCATAGATATGTCTTTCCCAGAAACCAGTGGCATCTTTTTCACTAGTTGATCGTCTAGAGAAGGGTTTGAGGGCAGCTGCCTCAGCTGCAACTGGATTGATCTGCTTCTGTCCAAACCGTGTGTTGAAGGCCAAGGGAGTAGGCATAACCTCCTTATTTCTCCTTTTCTTCTCACCCTTGTCCTTGTTGAGGTCAATTAGGGGAAGGGAAAGACAACATATGTCAAGCATTATTCCAATGTGTGCAGTGGGTTGGGTGAATTGAGTGTGTAACGTCTCGGACTACTTTCTGGATTGACGACTACCCCCACAAACCAACACGGGTCTTTTCAACGTGCTTTGTCCTCACTCACATGCTTCCTACGAAAACGTCCCAAGAGGTCATCCATCCCAGAATTACTCCAAGTCAAGCACGCTTAACTAAGGAGTTCCTAAGTGATGGACTCCCGAAATGAAGATACATCTTGTTAGTATAGGTAGTACCAATCAATTCCATTAAGCCTTCCTCAATTATAAAGTGCCATACCTGTACACTCTCTGAATCCCTCAACTATGCAGTCCCATACATGCATAATCTCAGGATCCCTCTCATTTAGGTGTGAATTCGGTTCGTTCATGTGTCCCTGCGCCTAGAAGTATGTTAGGAGCCGCTCCTTGTCCGTGCTTCATCTTTTGCACCAGCAATCACTCTCCTCCCTCGTCAGCCTCGGGTGTCATAGCACTTATTGCATTCACACTAGCCTTTTCAAGCTTATCAAACCGCTTGTTCAAATTTTCGAACTTTGTCATTATTAAATCAACACCATCTACCTCAAACTTACCTCCTGAGAGTTTTCTCAGATTGTTACCTCTTTCATTAGCCCATTGGTGATGGTTGGCGGCTACGCTCTCAATAATGTTGAATGCATCAGTGAGCGGTCTATTCATCAATGCTCCACCAACTGCGGAATCAAGAGAAACCTTCAAGGGATATGTAGTCCATTGTAGAAGATGTGGACTAGCTACCACTTCTCTAGCCCATATGATGTGGGCAAGCCTCTAGTAGTCCCTTGTTGCGATCCCACGCTTCAATTAATGACTCACCGTTCTTTTGGATGAAGCTAGTGATCTAAGTTCAAATATGAGTAGTCTTGGAGGGTTGGAAGAATTTATCCAGAAATGCCTCCTCCTATTGGTTCCAAGTCATCAATGAATCGGCAGTCACCGACTTCAACCATGCTTTGGCTTTATCTCTCAAGGAGGAAGGGAATAACCAAAGACGAATGACATCGACAAAGGTGCCTTCAATTTTGAGAGTCTCACAGAATTCCAAGAACATCGCCACATGATCATTCGGGTCCTCCGAAGGCAAGCCTCCAAACTGGTTTTTCCTTATCATGGCGGTATGGTGAAGTGCTCCGCCTTAATAGCTGGCCTAGCAATTTCAGATCGCATACCCCTAGCATTTGGGACTGCATAGTCCTTCAGTTGTCTGCTATTCGATTCTGCATCCATGAATGGTATTGGTCGGAAAAGTTATCTTGCCCTTTGCCTTTGTTGTCTCCTTCGTCTATGAAAAGTCATTTCGATCTCCGGATCCGCTTCAACAACAGCTCCAAGACTTCAAAGAGCAAAAGAAGAAAAATTAAAATTGCATAAAAGGAAGAAATCACCTGCAAAGAGCAAAAGAAGAAAAATTAAAATTGCAGAAAATAAAAAAAAATTGTTTAGAAAATCAATTTTAAAATTAAATCAATAATCAAGAAAATACAGTCACCGACAACTGCACCAAAAACTTAATTTATGAAATTCGCAAGTGTACGATTTCGTCGTCAAGTAATAAAAGATTGAATCCACAGGGACCGTGATTTTGACTACCAATTAATCAAAAAATTGATTAACTAAACAAAAAAGGGAATATTTTGATGAGAGAAAATAGCAATTAAAAATAAGAATTAAATAACAAGAAAACAAATTTTCGTTTTTCAAATATTTGAAGAGATTTCCAGGATTGGGGTCACCACAATGACCAATTATGAATCCTAATTAATTACCCTTATTATTAATATCAAACTCTATTGAAGTTGAATCATCCTAACTTAATTAACGTTCCTTCTCGAGAAACAAGAACCATGCTCAATTAAACCAACTCTTACTCTCATGGTAATTGAATTTAGATTGAACTCATTTAGATTTATGACAATTCAATGGAATCCTCGAGGGACCGCTTCTAACTCTCGTGATTTAGTCTTAATTTCAATTCCTAGATTTCCAATACCTAGGTTCACCTCTCGTACCTCCCTAAATATCTAAGACATGCAAATAGGTGATCAACAAATTCACATGGATTAAGCACAATAGGAACCAAATCAAAGAGTTTAACATTAAAAAATGGAAAAGAAATCAATCATTCATCATAATCATGTCAAAGGGCATAAGTCAATCCTAAAAACAAGGGAAACTACTCAAGCATAATGGAAACAATAAGAGTCATAAGGATAGAAAACACCATGGATCCAATAGGGGAGAGAAGAGAAGAGGGAAGAGGAAGAGAAATCCTAATCTCCAAGCCAATCCTCCTAAATCCCAAATTAGAACCCTTAATTTCGAGTCGTAGGAGCCTATTATAGTTTAGGATCAAACAGAGTCCAAAGCCCACTTCAATTCTAATTAAAACCCAATTTTGAAAATTTTCAAAATTCGGACGCCCCGCCACGGCTATGGCACGAGCCACAGCCAGGTCGTGCCCAACACTGACTCTAGGAGATTTTTGGGAACTTTTACAGACCACGGCCGTGGCCACCACCACGGCCTGGCCGTGGTCTTCCTTGTTTCTTCTAGCTTCAATTCCTGTTGCTCCTTCGAGTCACGATTGTGGTTGAGACCACCCTCTAGCCGTGGTTGACTCTATTTTAGCCTTTTTTGTATCATTAAGATCCTAACTTCATATCAGCTCCAGCAAGGCTCCATTCCAGTTTTTCCAAGCCTAAATTGTCATCAAATCTGCACCAAATCACACAAAACAACGCAATGATCCGAACTAAAGGAAAAACGAACAATTTTTTTTTTTTAAACAAGAGACAAAAGGAGCCTCATTAAAACCTTGAGATGGAAAACCCTCCTTAGGGATAAAACCAACATCAAGTAAAGAGTACTCCAATTGTCATCATATTATTAAAAAAAAAGAAAAAATAGTACAAGTAAATCATGAGGCGACATAAACCAAAACCCATGAGACAATTATCTAAATCTAAAATTGCTATTACCAATCCTATCCTTAAAGAAATCATCTCTAATAAAATTGGGAATAGTATTCCACCAAACAAATAAACATGCCTAAAAGAACATGAAACACATGCAAAACAACTACAAAATATGATGCGGATTCATATACATCACCATACATTATAGTCTCACTCTATCAAGGGCCCCATAGATATCACTCTTGTTATGTAGGAAGAACAAATCCTATCAAGGTCACTCACATCCCTCTGCATATATGACTCGTAGTATGCCTAATGACCGACTTTATAATCACCTTGTTACAAAAGGCGTTTGATGGCATTACAACATACAACTCCTCATGTAATCCTAGTGATTTCAGGTCAAAGGACTACAGACACCATTGTCACTATGAGAACCGCTTATGGCACTCACAAAACGTCCCATGTAACATTCTAATGGTGGGTCAATCCAGTACATCATTACTATGTGAAGACTTGATATCTCATATCCATTACCCGTGAGATGTGACCATCAGTCTATGCAAATACTAGTCTCAGCGTATTATTGTCGTCCTAATTTTCATGTACTTAATGTCTTATTGTATAGAACTTATTATTCTAAGGATTTTATTATGTTTAAAATAAACAACAAAATAAATGAAATGCATCATATATTGTTAAATAAAAAGCAAGATACAATGTACGCAAGTCTGGTCAAAATACATTGACCTCTAGGGCATACTCCAACACTATGACCTCGTTGCATATCAGCGTCTAGACAATGTAGAAGCAACTTTTCAAGAGTTTCATCAAATGATGCTTATGTTGCTTGAAAAGCATGGTTATCAAAACCGGATTGGACCGGCTGATCCGACCGATGAACCGGATCTGGTGCCGGTCTGGACCACCCAGAAAAATGGCTATCAATCAAACCGTCAAAAAACCGCTCAAACCAGTTAAGAATCAACCGAACTGGACAAAACTAGCGGTTCGTCGCTTACCTCCGGCACTGAGATTTTTCAGCAACAACCATGGTTTTAGCATCGTCGATTTTCCTCTTGGTTCGTCTCCTTCATTCCTCTGCCCATTACGTCAGGTGAAGACATGAGCGTCGTTGCTGGTGGTGAAGACAGGAGCATCGTTTCTGCTGCACCGTTTGGTACTGAAGACAGAAGGAGCATCTTCAATAGTTCAGTATCTAGGTTAAAGATGAGGAAAATAGGGTAGGGCCCTAGAGACCCATATCATTAAAATAAAAAGAAACATGTTATAGTACAAAGAATGTACATTGGGATGGTGAGTAATTATAATAAACCGTCGATCTTCAGTCATAATAATAATAATAATAATAATAATAATATCAAAATAATAATAATAATAATAATAAATAATGAATGTTATGTTTATTATTGGTTGAATTTAAATATGTTTCATATTGTTTGATTAAGAATGTAAATCATTTTATTAGTATATTCGATTATTTATTTTTATTAATATATTATATAAAATAAAAATTATATATTTATTTACAACCGGTTCGACCACGGTTGAACCAGTGAACTGTGAACCAGTACTTTCACCGGTTCAATGACCAGTCCGATTTTCAAAACATTGTTGAAAAGAGACCTTAGTTTTGTCCTTTATCTTAGTTTTCTTTACTTTTGTTTTTTATTATTCTTTAGTGAACTCTTTTCAATGAGAAATGTACCGTCTATGATGAGAAATGTAACATCCTTTTCGGAGGTGTCACATTTACGAACGTGAAACAAATATAAGGCCCAAAATTGCGGAAATATATAATTAGTGTGACGGTCCCAAAACTTAACTTTACTACCTCTGATACCTTCAAACACAACCAGAAAAAGTTCAATTTCAAAAACTTAAACAGATAAACAAACATTACAATTAAGATTACACATCAGAGTTTCGCCTAGAAGCCATGGCGTAACACAACAACAACAATATACAAACAGACGTCCCCCCACTGGTCGTGGTACAAACTTACAAGAGACTCAATGATACCTTAGAGGTCTCTCTTTCTACTCTAGTAGTACCGACATCAAACTTGTTGCACATGATGGATCCCACCTCGGTTCAGCTTCGCTAGCTGCAGCACTTCCATCTTCCCACCAGCAACTCCGCCTTCGAGAAAACATATATATAAAACACGGGGAAACATGCATAAGAGGTAAGAAACTCTACAACTATCATGCATAGGGAAAACATGCAAAATATAGCATGCCAACACGCATACATAACAAACACAACCATCTCCCTAAATCACCACAACAATCAACCTTCAAATTATCATCACTAAGATCACCGCTTACACTATATGCACAACTGAGCCTACATGATTGGCCAATCTACAACACCATCCTTACCCTTGGGAATGTTGTCCTTCAACTGTGAGAGTAGTCATTTCCCATGGTAGGAAGGTTACCCTCCAACTGTAAGGGCATCAAGTCGGTAGTTCAGGTTACTGGTTTCCCTTGTTCCTAAGAAAGTGCAACAGTGGTTCCTTCAACTGTGAGTAAGCATTGCCTCCCCGAGCCCCTCCAGCTATAAGAAAGCCCGAGAAGTTCTCCAACTGTGAGAATGCACTTGCATCCCTCCAGCTGTGAGTTCAGCCATTTTAGTCACTCCGAAAATGTCCACCTCAACCTCATGTGACAAGTGCTCAAACTGCTATTGCAACTGTCCACACGGCTCCCTGTACACAACCACTCAAACTGTTGTTGCAGCTGTATACAGGGAACGACTTATATGATAGCCACTTAAACTGCTGTTGTAGCTAATCATACAACCCCTTGTGACTACCACTCCAACTGTAGTTGCAGTTGTACACAAATCCCGACCTCGCGTGATAACTGCTCAAACTGCCATTGCATCTATTCACACGGCTCCCTGTACACAACCACTCTAACTGCTGTTGCAGCTGCATACAGGTACCGACTTGTATGATAACTACTCAAACTGTTGTTGCAGTTATTCATACAACCTTTCACCACAACAATGCAAATGCTATGATTATCCATCCATCACCTCACAACAACGTTCTAACAACATCCTAAACAACAGTTTAAAGACCCACATCCTCCAATTGTAAGGATGTCACTCTCCAACTATGAGAGCCACCTTCAACTTAGATCAACTTACTTTTTCTACGAGTCAGATACCATCAATAATCATTTTATCATCTTAAAAGCATACCAACCGTCTCCAAATTCAACCATGATCATATCAATCACAATCACATCACATCATAGCATAACAACATATCAGGATACCAATTAATCATGTTATCACAACAAGCATATTGTCTAGCATGTTATCATATATGACATCATCACATGAACATGGTAGCAAGTACGAAACATAGGCATGCATCCTCAATCAACAAACATCATAGATTTTCCTGACGGCGATAAACCTACAATGCCTAAAACTGCATTGGTATCACAATCTGGTAGTCCCCAAGGTGTGTTAGGTATTATCGATTACTCAAGCACTGGTAGGGTTTGAGGAGCCCTACACATGTTAACAGATATATCCTACGCCTACGTTTCCCAGATATTTGTGATTTCTTCCTCCTCACCTGGTGATTCGTCACAATATGCTCCTATACCAACAGACAACCTTGACCCTCGATCTCATGATCTCACGATCACAACGAACACAACCACGACCACCACGTTCTCACCACCACCTCTACTAGCTCGCAGCTGCAACCATCTTCCTCTCACAGCCGCAGTTCCTCCTTCAGCCACGACTACCACCGCATCCTCGAACTTTGCCCTAATCACAAGAACAACATGCATGCATTATTGTTAACCCTAGGGCAATCCAAAACCAAGAAATATTCGAGGAAAAGCTTGAAGAACGTAAAGGTCGACGTGTTAGGGATTCGATCTCACCTTCGAGAGATCAAGAAACCAATCGGTGAAACTCATAGTACTCGAAGCCCCGATCATAGTGGTGTATTCGGAATCATGATCCGACGCCTCGATCTCCCCCAGGATCACTTTCTCACTCTAAAACCTCAGCTATCTCTCTTCCACGTTTCTCAGGTTCTGAAACTCCCAAGTTTTTCTCCTAAACAAAAATGGGAGAAGAAACTTAAGATTTGTTGTCAGACTGTCCACGCTTGAGCATAGGAAAACTCCACGCTTGAGCGTGGGCATGCTCTGACGTGGGATTTTTCTATGCTTGATGTGGCCTCCTGATTGCTATGTCTTGCCATGCGTCGAGTGCGCACTAACACGTGCACCTCCACGCGTACCCCCTTCCACGCTCTGACATGCACCTACCCATGCTCTGATGTCAACGATCAACGTTTGAGCGTGGGGTTTCTCAACGTCCAAACGTTGGACGCTGATTAGAACTGTTCTTCCACGTTTCTTCACTTTCTGAGCTCGTTCCAAGGACAAATTCCCTCAAGTTTGGACCATAGCTTTCTCAAGCCATAAGGAACATTATCCAACCTTCAAGAATGCTTAACTTAGGCCTTAAACCTTATTCAAGAGAACAAGATGTTAAATTACCACCCCCTTAAAAGAATTTTGTCCTCGAAATTCGATAGTAGATAGGTGTACAGATTATGCTTTCTTCATCCAAGATTGAGCAAACACATGGTACAAACTTCCTTGAAAACATGCACTTGTTACATTAGTTTGAGACATATAGATAGACAATGATGCAGTCATTACACTTATCATTCCAAAACTACTATTGTTCTTTCAGTATATCCAAACAAAAGAAGATCAACCTGAAAAGGATGTTACAAACTGTTTCCAAAAAGGTACCCTTATAGCTTCTGCTCATGGTTGGGAAGTCCCAACTCCTCATAGCACAAACATGTGTCCTGTTGTTGGAAGTCTCTCTGTTCTCCCTTCTTGTTCTTCATCGGCATTAGGTCCCGTTGCTGCCCTCTGTCTGCAGTCACGAACTACATGTCTTGACTTTCCACATTGGAAGCAAACAGGATCTCTTACCCAACAGTCTCTAATCAAATGTGCTCCTCCACATCTGAAACATCTGAATCCTCCCTGTCCTTCTTCTCCAATTACCATGGCTTGTGGTCTAGGACCATCATATGGTTTCTGCTCTTGTGGATGCTTCTCTTCTCTATCCTTCTGATGGTTCCTTATCGGTCCTTTATGCTTCTTCTGTTGATGGGCTTCTATTCTCTTATGGAGATTTTCCAAAGCGGTAAATCTTTCGACCATTTCTGGAAATCTAGAAATTCCCAATGGTAGCACTGCCCTTTACAGTTTGTGCCTCAGTCCGTCCTCAAATCTTCTGCATATCCAGTGCTCTTCTGGGCGTACTTGATAAAACTTGGAGAACTTGAGTAAGGACTCAAAATTTATCGCGTACTCTCCCAATGATAAGCTTCCTTGCTTCAGGCTAAGGAATTCTTTCTCCTTCTCATGCCTAAGTGTTTCAAGGAAGTACTTCTCCATAAAGCTTGCCTTGAACAATTCCCACATGATCACTCTTCCATCTGCCTCCAACATCTTCTGTCGATTCTTCCACCAGGACTCTGCCCCTCCAACCAGCATGAAAGATGCGTAGTTAACCTTCCGGTCTTTCCTACAGCGCATAGCCAAAAAGATCTTTTCCACTTCTTGTATCCATAACTCTGCTCCTTCTAGATTGTATTCTCCATGAAACTGGGCTGGTTTGCCCTTCATGAATGCAACTAACCCTGGATCCACCACTCCTTTTTCTCTTCCTTGATTTTGCGTCCTTTGCAGGAACTCTTGTTGCTGCTGCATTAGCTGCGTATTCTGTTGCGATTACTGCCACATAGCTGCCGTCATATCTCTTAGAGTTCTCATGACTTTAGATTCCCCTCCTCCAGTCCTAGGAGGTCCATTGATCTTAGCACCAGCATCCTCATCTCTAACACTTACTTCACTGTGATTCCTTTGAACCATCAGTTCCTGGTAAGGGCATCCATTAGCTCATATTCATAAGTCATGTAATTCATAAGTCATGTAATACAATCAACATGTAGATACAGATCTTATGAATAACCGAAACAATTACCATTGCTCCTCAACCCAGAAACAATAGGCAACTTGTGAATCTGACACTTTACCCAACTTCTAAACAGAGTCGACACCCTGTCCGGGCTCAACTAGACACGGCCAGTAACAGCAACATTACCTTACAGTTCACGATCCAGACCGGACCATGCTGTATCAACAACCCCACAGTCCATTATAGAATCGAACTGCTCTGATACCACCTAATGTGACGCTCCCAAAACTTAACCTTACTACCTCTGATACCTTAAAACGCAGCCAGAAAATGTTCAATTTCAAAAATTTAAACAGATAAAAAAATATTACAATTAAGATTACACATCAGAGTTCCACATGGAAGCCATGGCGTAACACAACAACAACAGTATACAAATAGATGTCCCCCCACTGGCTCAGACAACCCCTTCCTCGGAGGTCCCAATGGTAACCCGAAGTCAAATTCTTAATGTTGCAGCGCAGCGTGGTAATATAAAAATGTTGAAATATTAAAACAATCCATACACTGATACCATAATAATTTATACAGACATAAGAGTACTGGCTCCATCAGTAGAGCCTACAACAATTGGCATTAAAAGTCTCAGAGTACGCAACTAGTAAATAAAATACATGTGACTTCCTCTCCTGGCCCCAAAAATACATTTCACTCAAACCCATGTACTAGCCATAACAACTATTACTACTAATCCCTATACGACTATGAAAAGGGTAGTGAAAACCCCCAAGCTCTACAATCCTCCAGTGCTAGGATCCGGGGCTCTCCCGCCGGCATCCGGTTCAACAGGTATGCCATCGATCTCCTCTGACAACTCCTGAGCAGGAAAATACGACATAGAGAAAATATAGGGGATAAGAAATAACAACTCATCATAAATGGGAAAATAGCTATAAAATAATTTATATAGATAGCAACACTTAACAACACAGCAGTGTCACTCAATCAACTCCCAAATCGTTCTCTCTTAACTACTGTCTTTTACACTCATGCAATTAACGACTATATGGACGCGATCACGACGCAACATCCCCAACAGATCAAGATGTCTCGTTCATCTCTGTGCCACCCCCTTAATGCAAGGTTCGGCCAACAGCCCGCAGGCTCAACTCATCTCATCGGTATGACATATTCCCCAGCTCGCAGGCCAGGTCTGGACATTCACCCATTCACAGCTAATCGGTACGATCATCTCCTCGCAGGCAAGATCGATCGCCCGTACGCCAACACAGTGATGAACAACAACTATGCAACATGAATCTCACCGACTCATCTCGGATCAGCACTTAGTGTCTCACCCACAACTTATAATGACCACGACCAACTCCAGCTTAACCGAGTATCAACTTTAAATCACAATACAAACAGATCGACCGGATCTCTAGGTTGAGCACTATAACACACACACACATATATATATATATATATATATATATATATATATATATATATATATATATATATATATCCTCGACTTTCTCACCACATATTCATCTCCCAACTCATCAGAATTTTCTGTCTATCTCTACTCAGACATCAGCAGTTACAACATCACATCATAAAGCAACCAGAAACAGATTCAATGATAATATCAACTCATAGATAAATTCAAGTAATAATAAACATATAATAGGCATAACATACATATCACATATTATAATGAACATCCAATCATAGAACAAGCAACCTCAACATACAGTAAAATCAACCTATCGGTTAATCAACCTCTAGTAGGGTGTAGGTCGCCCTACGCATATCAATATATATTATTTTAAATCTTGACTCCCCGACGATATTGTGGTTCTTTCCCCCACCTTAGTAGTGTTCCCGTGTGACTCCGATTGCGGCTCTGTATTTGTCACTCGTGCGTGCTTTCGAATGTTCGAACACCGTTGGATCCTTCACAACAAATCACAATCAGAAATCAATAGAGTTAAATCAAAATTTCCCTAATCCTTATGACCAAGGTTCTGACCCTATTTATTTAAATAGGCTAGGGATGTTGAAATCCTACCAACTCTTGGATTAATGATCCTCAAGCATGACTAAGACATAATCTATGAGCAATTGTCAAAAATTTAAACCAAAACCCCTTCAACCAACAAGCTAGGGTTTCGGCCATCATGGTTAGAAATAGGTGAGAGTTTGATTTGATTTTCTAACCAGTTGAATCATATGATCATAGGATGAAAGTGGTAAAACCAAGAATCATTTAACAAAAATTGAACAAAACCCATTTCCCCTAAAATGTTAGGGTTCGGCCGCTCTAAATTAAATAGGCTAGGAAGCTTATTTGATTTCATGCTCTTAGTTAGTGATAGAAGAGGATGAAACTAGATCATAGAAATTGGTTTGACATTAAAAGGATTTTTCCACAAATTTTCTTGTATTTATGAAGTTTATGCATCAACTTGAAGAAAGCTTAAAAACATGGAATTTTAATGGAGAAAGATGAATATTGAGAGCTCAAGGATGATGTCTATACCTCCTAGATGATGAAGGTGAGTGAGCTTATCAACTTTCCTTCACAAAGTTTCTTGAAAATCTTTAAGAAAATGGAGAGGAAAATTGAAGGAGAAGAAAAAAAATGAAGAACAAAAGGTTGGAGAGAATATGAAGGGGAGGGGGCCGAGTGGGTGAGAAAAGGGACAAGGTTGTCCAACTAAAATTTCATTAAGGGTAGTTTGGTTTTTTTGCCTAAGGACTAAATGGTCTTTTTTTTAAAAGTCCAAGGGCATTTCGGTCTTTTCGCGTCTAGTTATTTTGAAAATCATCATGACACTTGGCACGCATTCCCAGGTGATGTGACCTGATGTGACTTCATGATTATCAGTTTGCGGGTCCCGATAAATCCATACGCAGCTCCGTTTATCTATCGGTTCGAGTTTCCGTCCGAATAGTTTATTATTATTCCGATTTTTAAGGTGCGAAACCAAATTTAGCAAAAAGGTAGGAAACGTGATTATAAGACTAATTGTCTCGTTCACGGGTCAAAATTAGGTCTTTATAGTTGTCAAATACTATTGTCAGTGAAAAACGCAAACCGGGCTCCGTCTGAGTTTTCGACCCAAAATTTAACCGTAACTACCTACGATAGCGTAGAGCGTGACTATGGTCTTAGTCTTATACTCAAGGTTCTCTCTCAATTGTATTGACTTTTGTTCTAAGATGTGTGATGGATCAAGGTAGTATTTTCTCAACTAAGAAACATGAAAGACATCATGAAGATTGGATAAGTTTGGTGGTAAAGCGATATGATAGGCTACAGGACCAATTTAGCAAAGAATTTGAAATAGTCCAATGAATCTAGGGGTAAGCTTTCTAGATTTTATTGCTCTGCCGATTCTAGTTCTCGGAGTTACTCTCAGAAATACACGGTCTCCTTCTTGGAATTCTAAAGGTATTCTCCTTTTATCGCTGTAACTCTTTTGTCTATCCTATGCGATTTTCGTCTTTTCCCTTATCCTCTTGATTTGTTCCGTCATCTGTTGTACTACCTCCGGTCCTAACACTTGACTTTCTCCCGTCTCATACCAACACAACGATGCTCTACACTTTCTACGTACAACGCTTCATAAGGTGCCACTACTACATTCGCCTTTCCTGGATGGTATTGTAGATCAAATTCATAATCCTTGATGAATTCCATCCACCTCCTTTGCCTCATGTTTAACTCTTTTGGATCAAACAGATACCTTAAACTCTTATGGTCACTATACACTATAAACTTAGCTCCATATAAATAGTGTCGCCATATCTTTAAAGCAAACACTATAGCTACCAGCTCCAAATCATGAGTCGGATAATTCCTCTCATGAACTCTTAGCTGTCGCGAAGCGTACGCTACGACCCTCCGGTCTTGCATTAGGACACAGCCCAATCCTTGGTATGACGCATCACAGTATACGTCAAACTGTCCTAAAGAGTCTGGTAACGTCAATACTGGCGACGTAGTCAATCTTCTTTTCAGCTCCTGAAAACTCTCCTCGCATTTGTCCGTCCACAAAAAGGATATTCCCTTCCTCGTTAGCTGCGTGATTGGCAACGCAATCTTCGAGAATCCTTTGATGAACCTTCAGTAATATCCAGCTAGTCCTAGGAAACTTTGTATCTCACTTACCGACTTAGGACTTTCCCATTGTACCAAAGGTTCAACCTTCGCTGGGTCTACTGCTATCCCATCCTGGTTAATCACATGGCCTAAGAACTGCACTTCTTCCAACCAAAATTCACATTTGGACAACTTTGCATAAAGTTGTCTATCCTTTAACACTTGAAGCACAATCCTAGGATGTTCCTGATGTTCTTCCCGATTAAGGGATTAGATAAGAATGTTGCCGATAAAGACTACTACAAACTTATCTAAGAACGGTAGGAAAATACGGTTCATGTAGTCCATAAACACTGCTGGAGCATTAGTTAAACCAAAGGGCATAACCAGATACTCGTAGTGTCCATACCGGCTCCTAAACATTTTCTTCGGTACATCCTCCCTCTTGATTCGAATCTGGTGATAACCAGATCTTAAGTCAATCTTTGAAAACACTACCGCTCCTTTCAACTGGTCCATGAAATTGTCAATCCTAAGAAATAGATACTTATTCTTGATTGTCGCCTTGTTCAGCTATCGATAATCCATGCACAGCCTTGAACTTCCGTCCTTTTTCTTAACGAACAGCATCAGCGCTCCCCAAGGTGAAGCACTCGGTCTTATAAACTCCTTATCCAACATGTCATCCAACTGCTTTTCAGCTCTACTAACTCTGCTGAAGCCATTCGATAAGGTGCTATTGCAATCGGTCCAGTTTCTGGTATGAGATCTATAGCGAACTTTATCTCTCTTTCGGGTGGTAAACCCGGAACATCATCAGGGAAAACTTCAGGAAACTCTCGCACTATAGGCAACAAATCCAACTTAGGAGATTCCTTAGCTTCCATAGAGAGTAGCAACACGTGTTTTTGAGATTTACTACCTAGCTTACTATTATTGGCAGGCATCAATCTAGATTGCTCAAGGAATGACAAGGTCCTTTTAGAACAGTCTAACACTACATGATTAGTCGAAAGTCAATCCATGCCTAAAATTATATCAAGTTGTTGCATAGGTAAACAAACAAGGTCAACAAGAAAAGTTCGATTCTCAACGATAATAGGACAATTTAAACAAATAGTTACGGTTGTCAAAGAATTACTAGTAGGAGTAAAAATAGTTAAGTCATGAGGAAGCAAAGAAACTGGCAATTTCAAATGATCCACACACTCTTGGGATATGAAGGAAAGCGTAGCTCCCAAGTCAAACAATACTGATAAGATTTTACCTTGTATAAGATCAGGGGATTGAGAGAATTCAACTCCTCTTATGGTAAACACCCTTCCTGTGGCTTGCAGTCTCGCTGCTTGCTGTCTTGTTCCTTGGGCTCTGGTCGTTGGGCCTTGCCCGCCTGTATTGTACCTCGCTCCTTATGAACATTCTGGAGCTATGTGACCTACTTGGCCACATCGGAAACACTGGCGAGTCTCCCTGATCGAACAATCTCAAATTGGGTGTGATCCTCCACACCTAAAGTATCCTTTTGGTTGGAGTTGTCCTTCAGCTAGTCTTGTTGTTTGACGGTCATAAGGCTTCCGTCCTATCTGGAATCTTCCTTTTCCTCCTCGACCTCTCTGGTCAAACCTCCTAGTCGGTCCTCCAGTTCTGCCTTCCTGCAACTCTATCTTCTTGTCGATGTTCTCAATGACTGAACATCTTTCTAACATCTCAGGCAGTCGGGTGATATTCAGCGGTGCAATCACCCTTTGCAGATCATACTTCAGGCCGTCTTCAAAACGCCTGCACACCCACTCTTCATCGGGAAACCTCTGGTAAAATTCAAAGAATTTGAGTAGCGTTTCGAACCTCGTGTTTCAGACCCATGAACTCTTTCTCTTTCTCTCTTCTCATCATTCTGGGGAAATACTTCTCTAGGAAGCATTCCCAAAATAGTCCCTAGTTAATAATTCTGTCTTTTGCTTCAAGCATCCTCTGCTTGCCTTTCCACCATAGTTCTGCAACTCCCATCAGCATGACGGATGCATAAGTTACCTTTCTGTCCTCACGACAATGCATTGCCGCGAAGATTTTCTCAAGCTCCTAAATCCAGAGTTCAGCTCCCTCCGGATTGAAGTCACCATGAAACTGCGGTGGCTTCCGATTCAGAAATGTATTCAGTCCAGTGTTTTCCCTTACCACTTCGACTCGCTGATTCTGTCTCTGTTGTTACTGCATGGTCAACTGCAACAATTGAGCGTTCTGTTGCGTCTGATGCAGCATTGCCGTTGCCAACTCCCTAACTATCCTTGGGGTTTCAGTTGACTTTATCCCATCACCAATGTGGGAACTTCCTTCGTGACGATTTCCAAGTTCAACAACACTCTCTGTGACCCTTCCGCCACGTCCTCTAGGTCGTCCGCAAGCCATTTAATTTCCTGTGGAAGAAATTATCAGCTCACATTTGTAAGACATACAAGACCATATTATCATATGCATGCATCGTATGCCTCACAAATGTTCGAACAGTTACTTCATACGATAATTCGCGTATCAGACACTCTACCCAACTCCTAAGCATAGTCAATATCCAATGCGGGTTTAACTAGACACGGCCAGAAATTACAACCTAACCCAAGCAACCCTTGATTAAGAAGGATCTTCTCGTGCGATCGAGAATAAATAAAATACGACATAGAGAAAATATAGGGGATAAGAAACATCAACTCATCATAAATGGGAAAACAGCTATAAAGTAATTTATATAGATAGCAACACTTAACAACACAACAGTGTCAATCAATCAACTCCCAAATCGTTCTCTCTTAACCACTGTCTTTTACACTCATGCAACTAACGACTATATGGACCCGATCACGACGCGACATCCCTAACAGATCAAGATGTCTCGTTCATCTCTGTGCCACCCCCCATAATGCAAGGTTCGGCCAACAGCTCGCAGGCTCAACTCATCTAATGGGTACAACATATTCCCCTGCCCGCAGGCCAGGTCGGGACATTCGTCCGTTCACAACTAATCGGTACGATCATCTCCCCGTAGGCAAGATCGATCGCCCGTATGCCAACACAGTGATGCACAACAACTATGCAACATGAATCTCACCGACTCATCTCGGATCAACATTTAGTGTCTCAACCTCAACTTATAAAAACCACGACCAACCCCGGCTTAATCGAGTATCAACTTTAAATCACAACGTAAATAGATCAATTGGATATTGAGGTTGAACACTATAACATATATATATTTCCTCGACTTTCTCACCACATATTCATCTCTCAACTCATCAGAATTTACTGCATATCTCTACTCAGACATCAACAGTCACAACATCACATCATAAAGCAACCAGAAACAGATTCAACGATAATATCAAATCATAGATAAATTCAAGTAATAATAAACATATAATAGGCATAACATACATATCACATATATTATAATGAACATCCAATCACAGAACAAGCAACCTCGACATACAGTAAAATCAACCTATCGGCCAATCGACCTCTAATAGGGTTTAGGTCGCCCTACGCATATCAATATATATTATTTTAAATCTTGCCTCCCCGACGAATTGTGGTTCTTTCCCTCACCTTAGTAGTGTTCTCGTGCGACTCCGACTGCAGCTCTGCAACTGTCACTCATGCGTGCTTTCGAATTTTTGAACACCGTCGGATCCTTCACAACAAACCACAACCAGAAATCAATACAGTTAAATCAAAATTTCCCTAATCCTTATGACCAAGGTTCTGCCCCTATTTATTTAAATAGGCTAGGGATGATGAAATTCCACCACCTCTTGGATTAATGATCCTCAAGCATGACTAAGACATAATCTATGATCAATTGTGAAAAATTTGAACCAAAACCCGTTCAACTAACAAGCTAGGGTTTCGGCCATCATGGTTAGAAATAGGTGAGAGTTTGATTTGGTTTTTTAACCACTTGGATCACATGCTCGTAGGATGAAAGAGGTGAAACCAAGAATCATTTCACAAGAATTGAACAAAACCCATTTCCCCCAAAATGTTAGGGTTTGGCCCCTCTAAATTAAATAGGCTAGGAAGCTTATTTAATTTCATGCTCTTAGATAGTGATAGAAGAGGATGAAACTAGATCATAGAAATTGGTTTGACATTAAAGGGATTTTTCTACAATTTTTCATGAATTTATGAAGTTTATGCATCAACTTGAAGAAAGCTTAAAAACATGGAATTTTAATGGAGAAATACAAAGATTGAGAGCTCAAGGATGAAGTCTATATCTCCTAGATGATGAAGGTGAGTGAGCTTATCAACTTTCCTTCACAAAGTTTCTTGAAAATCTTTAAGGAAATGGAGAGAAAATGGAGAGGAAAGTTGAAGGAGAAGAAAGAAATGAAGAACAAAAGGTTGGAGAGAATATGAAGGGGAGGGGGCCGAGTGGGTGAGAAAAGGGACAAGGTTGTCCAATTAAAATTTCCTTAAGGGTAGTTTGGTCTTTTTGCCTAAAGACCAAATGGTCTTTTTCTTAAAAGTCCAAGGGCATTTCGGTTTTTTCGCATCCAGATATTTTGAAAATCATGGCACTTGGCACACATCCCTAGGTGATGTGACCTGATGTGATTTCATGATTGCCCATTGGCGGGTCCCGGTAAATCAATACGCAGCTCCGTTTGTCTCCCGGTTCGAGTTTCCGTCCAAATAGTTTATTATTATTCCGATTTTTAGGGCGCGAAATCAAATTTATCAAAAAGGTAGGAAACGTGATTATAAGACTAACTGCTTGTTCACGGGTCAAAATTAGGTCTTTATAGTAATAAAACACTACTGTCAGTGAAAAACGCTGACCGGGCTCCGTCTGAGTTTTCGACCCAAAATGTAACTGTAACTCCCTACGATAGCGTAGAGCGTGACTATGGTCTTAGTTTATTTTATTTCACTCTTTCGACCCTCCAATAAAATGCAAACTTATAAATATTGTTTATTAGTATTGGAAATCTTGAAAAATCGGGGCCGTGGTACAAACTTACAAGAGACTCAATGATATCTCCGAGGTCTCTCTTTCTACTCTAGGAGTACCGACGTCAAGCTTGTTACATAGGATGGATCCCACCTCGGTTCAGATTCGCTAGCTTCAGCACTTCCGTTTTCCCACCAGCACCTCCGCCTTCGGATTACGACCCGAACAACATATATATAAAACACAGTGAAACATGCACAGGAGGTAAGAAACTCTACAACTATCATGCATATGGAAAACACGCAAAATATAGCATACCAACATGCATACATAACCAACATAACCATCTCCCAAAATCACTACAGCAGTCAACCTTCAAATTATCATCAAGATCACCGCTTATTCTACATGCGCAACTGAGTCTACATGATTGGCCAATCTACAACACCATCCTTACCCTTGGAAATGTTGTCCTTCAACTGTGAGAGTAGTTATTACCAAAGGTAGGATGCTTACCCTCCAACTGTAAGGGCATCGAGTCGGTAGTTCAGGTTACTGGTTTCCCTTGTTCCCAAGAAAGTGCAATAGTGGTTCCTGCAACTGTGAGTAAGCACTGCCTCCCCGAGCCCCTACAAATGTGAGAAAGCACTTGCGTCCCTCCAACTATGAGTTCAACGATCTTGGTCACTCCGAAAATGTCCACCTCAACCTCATGTGACAATTGCTCAAACTGCTGTTGCAACTGTACACACGGCTCCCTGTACACAACCACTCAAATTGTTGTTGCAGCTGTATCCAGGTACCGGCTTATATGATAAGCACTCAAAATGTTGTTGCTGTTAATCATACAGCCCTTGTGACAACCACTCAAACTGCTGTTGCAGTTGTGCGCAAGTTCCGACCTCGTGTGATAATTGCTCAAACTGTTGTTGCAGCTATTCACACGGCTCCTTGTACACAACCACTCAAACTACTGTTGCAGCTGTGTACAGGTACCGGCTTGTGTGATAACTACTCAAACTGTTGTTGCAGTTATTCATACAGCCCTTCACTACAACAATGCAAATGCTATGATTATGCATCCATTACCTCAACAACGTTCTAACAACAGCCTAAACAACACTTTAAAGATCTGCATCCTCCAATTGTAAGGATGCCACTCTCCAACTATGAGAACACCTTCAACTTAGATCAACTTACTTATTCTAAGAGTCAGATATCATCAATAATCATTTTATCATCCTAAAAGCATACCAACCGTCTCCTAATTCAACCATGATCATATAAATCACACAATCACATCATTATGTAATAGCATAACAACATTATCAGGATACCAATTAATCATGTTATCATAGCAAGCATCTTGTCTAGCATGTTATCATATATGACATCATCACATGAACAGAGTAGCAAGTACGACACATAGGCATGCGTGCTCAATCAACAAACATCCTTAATTTTTCTGATGGCGATAAACCTACAATGTCTAAAATTGTGTTGGTACCACAATCTGGTAGTCCCCAAGATGTGTTAGGTATTGTCGATTACTCAACCACTAGTAGGGTTTGAGGAGCCCCACACATGTTAACAGTTATATCCTACGCCTGTGTTTCCCACATATTTGTGGTTTCTTCCTCCTCACCTGGTGATTCGCCACAATATGCTCCTATACCAACAGATAGCCTTGACCCTCGATCTCACAATCACAACGAACACAACCGCGATCACCACGTTCTCACCACCACCTCTACTAGCTCGCAGCTGCAACCACCTTCCTTTCACAGCCGCGGTTCCTACTTCAGCCACGAGCACCACCGCGTCCTCGAACTTTGCCCTATTCACGGGAACAACATGCATGCATTATTGTTAACCCTAGGGCAACCCAAAACCAAGAAATGTTCGAGGAAAAGCTCGAAGAACACGAATGTAAAGGTCGACGTGTTAGGGATTCGAGCTTACCTTCGAGAAATCGAGAAACCAATCGGTGAAACTCGTAGTACTCGAAGCCCCGATCACAGCGCTGTATTCGGAATCACGATCCGACGCCTCGATCTCTCTCGGGATCACTTTCTAACTCTAAAACCCCAACTCTCTCTCTCTCTCTCTCTCTCATGCTTCTCAGGTTCTGAAACTCCCAAGTTTTTCTGTCAAACAAAAATGGGAGAAGAAACTTAAGGTTTGGTGTCAGCCTGTCCACGCTTAAGCATGGGAAACTCCATGCTTGACCGTGGGCACTCTCTGACGTGGGATTTTTTCGCGCTTGAGCATGGCCTCCTAATTGCCACGTCTCTACCACGCGTCGCGTGCGAGCTGACATGTGCACCTCCACGCGTACTCCCTTCCATGATCTGACGTCAACGGTCAACATTTGAGCATGAGGTTTCTCAACGTCCAAACGTTGGACGCTGATCAGAACTGTTCTTCCACATTTCTTCACTTTCTGAGCTCGTTCCAAGGCCAAGGCCAAATTCCCTCAAATTTGGACCATAGCTTCCTCAAGCCATAAGGAACATTATCCAACCTTCAAGCATAATTAAATTAGGCCTTAAAGGTTATTCAAGAAAACAGGATGTTACAATTAGGGTTTAATAGTGATTTTGTTCAATTTTTGATTTCTAACTCTTGATTCCATCATTATCTTTCCTATTATCTTTGAATCCAAGTGATGGAAAACCAAATCAATTCCTAGCCCAATTTTCTCTTCATGGCTGAAACCTATGAGTATGAGGAACCTTGAGTTTTGTTTTAAACTTTTGGATAATAGGACTTACACTAGTGTTCATCAAGCTTAAGAACCAACCTTCCAAAAGATTGGAACCAAATGAGATCCCTAGCCCTTCTCACCATTTTTGGCCGAACCTTAGACCATTTTTGGGGAAGGAGAACTTATGTTTTGATGTTGTTAATTATGTTGTTATTTGTTGATGATTGGTGTGGTTGTGTGTTTGTAGTTGTTGTCGAATACTCGGACGAGGGATCGGGAGAATTCGTGGACCGATCGGGCGACTTTACCTTCGGAGGATGACTTCAAGAGGTAAGGGAGATTAGCTCCAATGAGTTTGATAGTCACATGAGGTTGGTTTTGATGTGAATTGTTGCATTCTTGCCTTGGATTGAACATGTGCATGATGTTGATTTGCGTTTGAATAAATATATTTGTGTATGAACTTGATGAAGTACATACCTGGATGATTGGAATATGAATTGTGGCATGGATGCCTTGACTGAGATTTGATGTGTATATATATATATATATATATATATATATATATATATATATATATATATATATATATAGACTGATTAAGAGCATAGCACTGGCTATAGCTCAATAATGAAGATTAAGCTAACTAAAAGTCTTAATCAAAGATTTTTGAAATGTTTTGATTTGAGGAATGAAAAGATTCTAAGCTAATGGTCATAATGGCCAATTTTACTAAAAAGCCACTAAGTTAAGAATCCAATATGATTTTGAATAAGACTTAGGAAGTCGAGAATTGGTGAGGAAAACAGTGAAAAGTTGCTTTATCATTATTTTCTAAACATGTTGTACAAAGAAAGAAAAATTTGAAAAGTATTTATTTTGTCAAGAAAATATCTTCTGAAAGTATTTGATGTCCCAAAAACGAAAAAGTTTATTCCTGAAATTTGCTCCAATAACAATCTTTAGAAAAGGCTTTTAAAGCCAAAATCCTTTGAAAATGCATCTTTAGAACTTGAGTTTTGAGAATGATTTGTAAAAGAAAAGTTTTTGTGGAAAATAAGTTTTAGAGAGAAAATGAGTTTTGGTTTACACCAAAGAGAACCTGAGTTTTGCTTTTGAGATTTGAACTACGAAAATGAATTTGATGAAACTGGTGATTACCCTTTCACGCATGTGAAGCACATGAACCTAGTGACCGAGACGTCGGGCTAGAGTTCTATGATAGAATGGACTTTGTGTCCTATATGTGAGTCTAGTGTCCGCGACGTCGGCCTAGTACATCGTGGATTGAGCACTCGGACTACGTTTCCTGTGTTTTGAAAAAGAGAAAGAACGGACTTAGTGTCCCATGCAAGTCTAGTGTCCGCGACGTCGGCCTAGTACTTCGCGAATCATGAACTTGGACCTCGTGTCCCGAAATTTGAATTGAACGGGCTATATGTCCTTTAAAATGAGTCTTGAGCATTGTGCCTTGATAGGAAAAAAAAAGATTGAAAGAAAGAATAGAAAACCTCCTGCATACATGCATGAGTCGGTCGTCGTGCCATACGAACCGAGCTACAACTTACGAAGTTGAGAATTCAGCCTGTTAAGACCACCAGGTCTATCGGGGCATTCTGTGTTCGAAACTCCACAAGTGGCCGGAGGCCTCGTGACCCCGTGCCGTGGTAAATTGGTTGCCAAACACGAATGAACTCAATCAGAGACTGGACTATTCATGATATGGTTATGACATTTTTCCCCAGAACAATTGGAGCTCGGACCTAAATTGAGAGGCCGACTCACGAGAACAATTGTGTTATGGGAGTATTCGCGGCCTATCGCTCGATGAAGGGAAGTAAGAGTGTCCGGAGCACATGAGCTAGAGAGTCGAATTGAGGTCTCATGCATTCATTTGACTTACCTTGATGAATGAGTATAATATTTTGAAAGTGATATTATATTGAATATTTATACTTTATCGCATGACTGTGTTGATGCATTATTAGTATGCTGCTTTACTTGTGTGGCTATTATGATAAACTTGTGAACGTGTATCTCACCCTTGTTTGTACATGTTGGACACCCTATTGTGTTTTTTGAACACATATACAGATATTTTCCAGTAGTCCTCTGGGTCACTGCTGGACCCTGTAGGTGAGTTCCTTGGTGTTGACGACGAAGACAAGTGGACTGTCGAAGACGAGGCCCAATTTTATTTGGACGATTCATGCTAGGTAGTATATTTACTGTTCTTAGAGTTTTGTTAGACCAGCTCTTAGGATTTTGATTTAAAGTCAGGTCCTTTGATCCTGACTCGGTATGATGTGTAACAAGATATTGGAAACAATGTATGCCTTAAGGCGAAGTTGAATGAGTCTTGTAAATGATGAGTTTGAATTTATTCCTTTCTTATTGTTAAAGTATTGGATTGGTATTAGAATTTCCGCAACAAGTTTAATGAATGTTTTCGAAAAGGTTTTAATTAACCGAAAAGGAGAATTTAGGTTATGAATTGTGACACCTCGAGGGGGTGTTACAATGTGCCCTTTTGAAGCCAAAACAAAATTGCCCCAGTGTAAGACCGACTCGGACTTGAAAAAGCCTCGGTTAAGCAACACGAAAACTTGCCCCAATGTAAGGGGTGAGTTGAACAGTGCAAAAAAATTGCCCCAATGTAGGGCTAAATTGAACAACACAGAAATTTTGCCCCAGTGTAGGACTGACTTGAACAACGGGGAAATTTGCCCCAGTGTAGGGCCACATTCTATCAAAAGATTTCCCCTAGAAAAGGGTTGGATTGAACTATGTAGAAAGTTGACCCTATGTATACCCCTCTTCATTTTTTTGCCCTAACTTTTGCTTAGACTGCCCTTGCAGGTTTTTAACCTAACATGTTTTTCTCATTTTCTTTTTTCTCATTTTTTTTTCTTCTCTCTTTTTTTATGGAGCAAAACACTTCTTCTTTTTTTTTTTTTTTATGGAATGTGTGAATACTTTGTCTCAATATAAGATTTTTATGACAATAAGAGCAACCCCTCATTGATCAGAATGGACTTTTTAAAGGTTGTAATGTGACAATGGTAAAGGGTTAAGAAAAGAATAAGAGGCTCAAACAAGTGTTTAAGGGTGAATAAGACCAAGGATCTTTGGCTTATCTCGAACCCAAAACTCTTTTTTTTTTTTCACTTTTGTTCATTTCTTCTCCCTTTTTATTTCAATGGCATTACCAATATCCGTCATTCTTTTCCTTTTCATCCTCACCATCCACTTTTCCTTTTCTTTTATTTTCTTCTTTCTTCTTCTTCTTCTTTTTCTGATCATCTCTTCCACAATTTCTTCCTTTTTCCTTCTTTGGTATCACCTCCATCATCATCATCATCCTCTTTTCCCTTTTTTTTTTTTTTTTCTCTTTCCTCTACCTCTTTCACATTTTCCTCCTTCCCCCCTAGCTATTGTTGATGCAAATAACCCTTATTTAGTGTCAACCCCTAATGTAGGGTGATCCCGGTCTAAGGTTATATGAAAGAATTTCTCAGGCCCAACAGGGGTAACAAGGGATAATGATTTTTCATGAAAGATAGAGAAAGATGGCCAATTGTCATTTCAAATCCTGAGTAATCATTCCTCATAAAGAATTAATATTGAGACAAAATTAATATATGGTAAAAACCGCACCTTCATTTATTCGCTCTCATTTATTTATTCGTTTATTTATCTTTTTTTCATTTTTTCCTCCTTTTTTATTTTTTCCTTCTTTTTCTCTTTTTCTCTTTTTTTTTTTTTTTTTTTGAAGAGGGGACTTAGAACTTTTCCAATGGCTGTACAATGTTCATCGCAACCATGAAAGGACACAAACTTTTATTCGAATATAGAGGATAGAGAAACAATCCATGCAAGTCCATTACCATAAAGCTTCAAAATGAAGCAAACACAGGAAACAATATGATTAAACAATTTTTGTGTGACAATCACAGCTCAACATCTTCTGCCTTTACCCAATCATATGGTTTGTGTCACCTCCTATTTCCTTTGAGCATTTAATTGTGCTAGGAGATTATACAACCCTTCCTGCATTTCCAATTTTTGACATAAACTTTTTTGATGGGCTTGCAAGTGTCCTCAACATGTCTTCATATTTGCTTGTCCCTGAGCTATCTTGTTCACTTGCTTCTTCATTTCCTCAACCTCAAGAATCAAGGTTCTTCTCATTCCTTGCTCACATGCTTCCATTTTTATGTTATGAACCAAGGTTTGATTGGTCTAAACCTTCTTTGAAAGCAACAGGTTCGATTTATCAGCATTAAAAGGATGAACTTATTCATCTTCTTTTCCTTTTTTTTTTTTTTTCCATTTCTCTATTTTCTTTCTGTTTTTTGCTCTCTCTTTTCTATCTTTCTTTCTTTTTCTTTTTTCATTTTTCTCGCTCTCTCTTTTCTCTGTTTTTTTTCATTTTTTCTCTCTCTTTTTTCTTTCTCTCTCTTTTTGTCTCTCTTTTTTTCTTTCCTTTTTTTTTTTTGAAGAAAATTGAAAGAAGTTTTACTATCTACTCAAAGATGTTTTTATTTTTCACTTTATTGGGGGAATGCCTTTTTTTGTTGGAAATTTTTTTTTGTAAAAACACGAAGGAAAAAGGGGTACAAAGAAAAATGCTCCCTTTGTGTCGTAGTAAGGTGCAACCTAATGATTGGGTATGACTAGGTTTCATCTATCAGTGCATGATTCTTATGGACAGTTCTAAACTCCTAAAGAAAAATGGTCCCCAGATTGCCCCTACCCAGAGGGTAAGGATCTAGCACCATGAATAGACCATAAGGAGGGATAAACCCCCACAATATGGCCATACCCATGATACTAGGTACAATCTGAGTGGGAGAATTAGCGCAAGTCAAGGAAGCATAAAGCTACACAATAACATCGCTAAAACCCCTTCTAAATCCTATAGCATCGCTCAGGCTCGGGTATAGAGCCCATCAGGTGAGTGAGGTAAGTGATAGTAATGTGTGTGAAGGGAGCATACAAACCTGTACAATCCTAAAACTAAAAAGAATAGAAAAAATATCCTGTAAAACAAAGTCACACATATATACAAAATTCAAATGTCATCTACCCTAGAGTTCAAATAATATATTCCAAGAAAAAAAAATATGTCATCTACCCTGAGGTTGAAAAAGCAACCAACAAAAATATCAACAAAACACACAAAGAGAGAAATAAGAAAAATAAAACAAATCAAAACAAAGTATATTCACACGAAACAATATAAAAACAAACCAAAATAGAGTATATTCACACAAAAGCATGTTATTTTTCATCTTTTCCAATTTTTGTTTTTTATATTTTGAGAGAGGAAAAAAGCAAAAACAAAAAAAAATTCAAAACACAAAAAAAAGAACAAAATATATACATTAAAAAATCTTTCATTTTTTTATTTTTCATTTTTTTTTAAAAAATTTTCCATAGAGAAAGAAAACAGAGCAACAAAAAAGGGTAAAACAAATAAGTTAAAATTTATTAAAGATTTGCACAACTAATTATGATGAGTTTGACTCTAAAAAAAAAAACATCCCCAGTGGAGCCGCCATCATACGTGACCAAAATCGCGAAGGAACGACGAAAAAAGAAGATTTTATTAAAAACATGTAGAGTCGCAACCAATTTTTTTTAATTTAGGGAAAAATTGGAAAACCTTTAAAACAAGATGGTCTTTGGAACCAAATCGAGTTCGGGAGTCGATTGCGCATAGAGAAGGGTAGAGAATTAACCCCACAACACCCCTAATGCACCCGTTAAAAAAACGGTTACCCAAATTAATTGTGCAAATCATTAATGAATTTTTATTTTATTTATGGCTAAAATACCATTTTGGTCCCTTAACTTATTTTTTAGTTTCAATTTGGTCCCTTAACTTTTAAAATTTTCAATTTGGTCTCTTAACTTGTCTCTGTTAACCCAAGTTAGTCCCCTCCGTCAATGATATAATGAAAAGTGACGAAAGTGTCATACGTGTTAACAATTTAAAGGACCAATTTGAAACTCATTTAAAATTTAAGAGACCAATTTGAAACCCATTTAAAAGTTAAAGGACCACTTTGAAACTTATTAACAATTTAAAGGACCAATTTGAAACTCATTTGCTATGTTATTGACGAAAAGGACTAACTTGTGTTAATAGAGACAAGTTAAGGGACCAAATTGAAACTTTTAAAAGTTAAGGAACCAAATTGAAACTAAAAAATAAGTTAAGGGACCAAAATAATATTTTAGCCTATATTTATTTTACCCCAAAAAACAAATTTATATTTGCTTATTGAATCTTAAGCACACAACCACAAAAAAGAAAGGAGAAAGAAAAAAAGAAAATCAAATGAAGTTAGCAAAGTCCCCAAAGAATGATAGATATCAATGGACAATCAATTAGAATACATTGTAAGAGTTACGTTGCAAAGATAGTGTCTCAAATTAAAGGCTTTGGGTAAAAGTGGACCAGTATGAAAGCATTATTCATTAGCAAAAATGAGGCGCAAATATGGGATGAAATACGCAATGGCAAGAAGAAATAAAATAAAATTTCACTCTTCTGGACATGGGTTTTGACCCAAAACACTTTTTTTTATTTTTATTAACATGATAAATAAGACATAAATAGATGAATGAATAAATAAAATGCTTCTATTTTTTTATCTTTCTAAGACAAGGTGTAACAAAAAACTCAAATATTTTTATGATTTTTATTTTTCAATTTTTTTCTATATTTTCAAAGGCAAACTTAAATAAATAAATGAAGTTCAAAATATTTTTGTGATTCTTTCTTTTATTTATTTTTTATTTTTTTGGATTTTTATGAAGAAATAAAATAAAATTTCACTCTTCTGGATTTTTCTCAAAAATCGACATATTTTTATGATTTTCATTTTTTTTGGATATTTTCCTAAATTTTAGTAAAAACTATAAAAGACCCGGTCAAAATCGGGTGTTCACAATGGGAATATAACTGATGGGGGTAGGAAGAGATAAGGGCTCATATTCATATACAGGGAAGAGTAAAGGTGGTCGAGGGGTACGAAGAATGGTAGACTATCTAATAAAGAGAATTCGCCAAGTTCTTATGACATCGGAGAGGGTTTCAGTTCGGCTTTCTAGGATGGGGTGGGATCAATGTTTGGGAAGTTTTGTCGTGGATATCTGATGGTGGGATAGATTGCACCATAGGGTCTGAAAGGTTGATCCCCCAAGATAGGAACCCGTCTTGAGGTTCAGCCATTGAAGGTAAGGGTTGTGAGGTTATGTCGAAGTGTTGTTCTGGTGAGGATTGGGTTAAGGGTTCATTTGGTGAAATTGAGTAATGAGATGAGGTTTGCAGTGAGGGATGAGGTGAGTTTTCTGGTGATTGGTGAGGAGGAGGTTGTGGTGAGGTTACTGTTTGGGGAAGGGGTGAAGAGCCCAGTGATTGTCTATACGTAGACACAATCTTCTCAACCACAGCGGGTTGATCAACAATAGGTATTAGAACTGAACCAGAAGGAGTTAAGTGTTCAGTGTTACCTATGGAAGAAGGAGCATAGCTCTTTGACCTTGAAGACCTTAGCCTTTTTGAGGTAACTTAGGCTTGGTGCTTTAGCTTGAGTTTTGTGCTTATGACCCTTGATCACCCTAGCAAAAGGTTGATCATCATCGTCTTCTTCCTCTTGGACTATCTGAAGAACCAGCTCCCTCTTTCTCTTAGATTGAACTATAGGGACAGTTGGTTGATCAGATGATTGGGCTTCAGCAGATGGATGATTTTGCCTAGCTTTTCGTCCAGTACTCAACGGACGGTCGTCAGATTTTTCTTGCGTCTAACTCTCTTTGCTCTTCCTTTCTTCCAGGAAATTTATCATCGTGTCCAGCTTCATCTTCATCAAGCTTAGTTTTCCAAACAAAGGTTGAACCGGCCATTCAATCCCATGAACTCCAAAATACTTCAACTTCCTTTCTGAAGACTGAGTCTTCAAGTCATTGTAGACCAAATATTTCTCAAAGATCTTTGAAAGAAGAGCCGCATATGGAATGGCTGTGTTCTTGCCTGACCCTTTAATGTTGGCCTTGAAGCTTCCAAAGAGAAGATGGGGAAGGTTTACTTGCCTATCCATCAAAAGATGAACTAGGTAGAACTGGTGAGCTTTGGAGAATGAGTCCTTGGAGCTTGCCTTGTGAATGATTGACTTGTTTATAATTTGATGAAGAACACTGGCTTTGTCAGTCATATTGGGCCTAATAACCTTGTCAGTGATGTTCTTCAATAAACATCCTTTGATAATCCTTTTCCCACTCATCCTCATAGGTTATCCCAGATTGAGCACAACCAATAGCATTTGAGATGGTTGCTTCTGACACTATCACCTTAGTGTCCAGAACCATGTTCCTGATCTCCCTAACAGTGATAGTAGGGTTCGTCCAGAACTCCCTTATTAAAGCTGTGTAGATCACTGAAGAACCTTCAAAGAACTCACCCAACTAGCAGGTTGAATGTGGGGTGAGACAACGATTCCGGGATCATCGTAACATCCCAAAAATCTCATATATGTCTTTTTAACTGTTTGTGTGAATAACTTGATTGAGAACACAATTTAATTAATCATAATCATAATGATAGTTAATAATTGGAAATTCACATTTGAATTTCAATTATGAGCCTAATAATCATAAGATGTTGTTTTGAACCTAGTGTCTTATTTTGAGTCGGAACCGATATAATATTATTATTTTAATTGGGATCGCTTTACCTTGGGATGCGTGCCAGGGCCGGGGAAGTTATTCTGGCTCGGAGCCGGAGCAGTTCATGACTGTTTTTCACGCTTCACGAGACGTTGTCCCCTTATGTCAACCATCTATCATCTTTTCATTCCTTTAACCAATGGATTAAATTCCTATGACTCTTGGTTAATAACCTATCAACCTCACCATTTATGGAGAAAGCTAATTAACCTATTTATGGTTAATCTCTACTAATTTTAATGTGAGCTCAACAAATGTCTTCCCCTTTAATCCTTAGCCCTTGGATTGCTTACACATAACCACATCACCTATGTCATAAACTTTTAATCAATTTTGCTCCATGGTGATGAGGCCTCCACGACCAAGTGTTGTAAAAACACTAAAAATACCTTTCATTTCTCATTTCTAAGATCATGCTCTTTTTGTTCATGAACATTTCAAAATCCTCTCTTCTTTCTCTACCACTCATATTCGGCCATCATCTCAAATAACACCATCCAATTTTCTCTTTCAAATTCTAAGACCATAGTTCTTCTAGTCTTGATCTCTAGATCATCCTTGATGAAGAAAGTTTTCTCTTTGGAGCAACTTTGTTCTTGAAGCTCAAGAACACCAACCTTGATCATCATGTGTTCTTCACTAAATAAGTCTCTAATCTTACTTTCCTCTTCATATCCTTTCTTAGAATCAAGAAATAACTTCTTTTTGTTCATGATTTCGTAAAACAAAGTTTAAGACCTTATTCTTTTTGGCTTAGTAGGTTCGGCCATCTCTAAGTCTTGGAGTTTGGATTTTTGCTCATCCTAAAGATCTCCATTAAGGTAATGAGGACTGAACCACATCACACCACATTGGTGGCGGTGAAAATGGTTTATGGGTTTGTTTGGGGAAAACCCTAAACCAAGGTTTTGCCATTTTGTCTATTTGGTTCTCTATGAGAACAATGTTGTAATAATTATTTATTGTTTGATTTGTGTTCATTGATGTGTTTGAATGATTGAAAATAACTTTTATGAGTGGGAAAACCCTAACCTATGTTTCCTCCATCCTTTTGTTGAAAAAAGTTCGAGAAAATGTGATTTTCGGATCTGACCTTGTGTGAGTCATTTTGGTTTTTCTCTCAACCTAGACCTTGGATTTCAAAAATTGTTTTTGATCCTAAAACTAGACATCTTGGGATTCATTTTGAGAACAATTTCGTGTGGTTTTATGAATACTTGACTCTTAAAAATTTGTTTCAATCTGAGCATAAAATTATGTCTTGGATTCTAACTACAGTGACTTATTTCCTGAAACTGTACTAACTCGGTTATTGTTTGTGAAAATAAATTTTATATCCAAAAATTAGACATCCTAGGCTTTAATATGAGTCCTCATTTGCTCAAATCCAAGTTCGTTTGGTCAATCAATTGTTTGTCACAAGTTGATGCTTGAAATGCTGAAAATTCTATATACGGGTTTTATGTTATTTATGTTGATGCATTGATGATTACTCTTGCTCATGATGGATGTTGGTGAAGCAAAATCTTCACATTAAACCTAGTATAGGATTCGGCCAAAGCATAAATAAAAAAGGATTTCCAACTTCAATCTTTGAAACTCAAATGATTTTACAACTCTAAAATGGAATAGATGAACAATGAACCAAATCAAAACAAAGAAACATTATTTGAATGAAACATAACCTTATATTCATTCAAGCGATTCTTAAAACAAGGTAAAAGTATTTTGACCTTAAGTTATGGCTTAAGTAAATCAAATAATGCTTTGAAAATTAATGAATCAAATGTTCTCAATAACAAACAACTTTGAGAAAATCTTATGTAACATTCGGTTACTAAGTAGGTTTTGAAAGTAAAATCAATCTTTGATTTCAATTCAATACCTATTTTCAAGTTTAAGTATAAATGATTTCAAGTTAAAAGGAATTTGGACTTAAGAAGATTTCTTTTCTTGGTTAAAATAAAGGAGTTATGTACTCACTTCTTTACAAAGAGTTTATACACTCAACTTCTTTTAACAAAAGCAATGGTACATTCAAATTGAGTTTTGAACAAAGTGTGGTATTTGAAAAGGAAAATCTTTTAAGTCATCATAAGTATTTAATGCACTTATGATGGGGTTCCATAAAGCTAAATGATGTTTGTTTTTAACTTAAAGAGATTTGAATTTGCCAAATAGAAAGACAAAAGAGTTTAGAACTCAAAACCAAGGATTTTCCTAAGTTAAAACCCTAAGTCAAATAATTGACTTAGAGTGAAAGAAAAAGATCAGAAAGTATAGGACATGGTGAAACAAGACCATATGTTATACCATTGATGATTCATTCATCAATTGATTTATAAAACTTAAGTGAATCAAGATGTATTTCATTACTTGAAAGACAAGTACCCTTTAACTTAGATAGGATCTAAGACTTAACTAGAGGATTATCAATCCTTCTTCATAAGACATTTAGGATGTGACGTCCCCAAGTCCCACTCAAGGAAATCCCATTATTTTAGAACCCAAGATGGTGAGGTGCAACACGAGGACTTCCCACGAGATCACCCATCCAAGTACTACTCTCGCCCAGGCACGCTTAACTGCGGAGTTCTGATTGGATCCGGTGCATTAGTGCTGGTATGATCGCACCAGCTAAGTGGAGCGCTATCAAATGCTTTATACGCACCCGAGGGCGTTTGCGGTTCGGTTTGGATCGGTTTTAAGGCAAAAAGCCGTCCGATCCGGACTTGAAAGTAAGCTGCGATGCGGTTTGGGTAGGATCGGTTACAATATCAATTCCGACCCGATCAAATCGGATCAAAAGCGGATCGGATCCGGTAGGATGATTCTGTTTCCTAATGACCTGAATTTTTGTTGGGTGATCAGAAAATATCAAACGATCGAAGCCCATCTCCTTTAAGAGGAATCTATGGGCACCCGCCGATTTTGGCCAAACGGCATTGTCTTTGCCACTTTTTCGCTTTGCGAAGTATTTTCTTTGCACGATAATTACGTAGACATATGCAGTTTTCCACCCGTTGTGGTATAATTTTTTTTAAATTCATCTGACATGATTTTCAAATTTTCTAGCATCCTGCGCGGGTCTGTTTTGTGGGTTTTCGTGTTTTTCCAGTTCGGATGCCTCTACAATGTCAATGGGCGGGAGCACTGTTTTGAGGCCGCTTTCCGTATTGTCTTCCATCCCTGATATCGCGGTCCAAAAATTTCGGAGTCAAGGTCTGGGTCGCCCAAGGAAAAAATGAAAAAAAAAACAGATACTGAGGTGCAACACGAGGACTTCCTACGAGATCACCAATCCTAGTACTACTCTCGCCCAAGTATGCTTAACTGCGGAGTTCTGATGGGATCCAGTGCATTAGTGCTTTTCGGATCGTACCTACTAAGTGGAGCACTATCAAATGCTTTATACGCACCCGAGGGCGTTTGCGGTTCGGTATGGATCGGTTTTAAGGCAAAAAGACGTCCGATCCGGACTTGAAAGTAATCTGCGATGTGGTTTGCGACGGATCGGTTACAGTATCAATTCCGACCCGATCCAATCCGATCAAAATCGGATTGAATCCGGTTGGATGATTCCGCTTTCGCTTTTATTAAATTGTTTTATCTTTTCCGATTCAAAATGCTAATTCGACGCCTCAAATGCACTATTCCACACGTCAAAGCATGCATAACAGTAGCCACCTTCCCGACCGGGATTTCGGAGCATCTGCGGCATGTCGGTAATTACAAAATTTGTTTCCAGCAGCTCCTAATGACCTGAATTTTTGTGGGGTGATAAGAAATAATCTGACGAGCGAGGCCTATCGATTCCAAAGGAATCCATGCGCACCCGCCGATTTTGGCCAAAAGGCACAGTCTAGACCACTTTATCGATTTTCAAAGTATTTTCTTTGCACGATAATTACCCCGATATATGCAGTTTTCCACCCGTTGTGGCCCCGTATTTTTTAAAATTCATTTGACATGATTTTCAATTTTTCTAGCGTCTACTGTGCATTTGTTTTGTGGGTTTTCATTTTTTTCCGGTTCGGAAACCTCTGCAGTGTCAATGGACGGGAGCACTATTTTGAGGCCGCTTTCGGTATTTTCTTCCTTCCCTGATATCGTAGTCCCAAAATTCCGGAGTCATGGTCTGGGTCGCCCATGGAAAAACTGAAAAAAAAAAAAAAAAAAAAGATGGCGAGGTGCAACACGGGGACTTCCTACGAGATCACCCATCCTAGTACTACTCTCGCCCAAGTACGCTTAACTGCGGAGTTCTGATTAGATCCGGTGCATTAGTGCTGGTATGATCGCACAAGCTAAGTGGAGCGCTATCAAATGCTTTATACGTACCCGAGGGTGTTTGCGGTTCGGTTTGGATCGGTTTTAAGGCAAAAAGCCGCCCGATCCGGAATTGAAAGTAAGCCGCGATGCGGTTTGGGTCGGATCGGTTACAGTATCAATTCCGACCCGATCAAATTGGATCCAAAGCGGATCGGATTCGGTTGGATGATTCCATTTTCGCTTTTTTTAAATTATTTTATATTTTCCTATTCGAAATGCTAATTCGACGCCTCAAATACACTATTCCATACATCAAAGCATGCATAACAGTAGCCATCTTCCCGACGGGGCTTTCGGAGCATCTGGGACATATCGGTAATTAGGAAATTCGTTTCCAACACCACCTAATGACATGTATTTTTGTTGGATGATCAAAAATTATCAAATGATCGAAGCCCATCGATTCCTTTAAGAGGAATCGATGGGCACCCGTCGATTTTGGCCAAACGGCATTGCCTTTGCCACTTTTTCGATTTTTGAAGTTTTTTCTTTGCACGATAATTACGTAGACATATGCAGTTTTCCACCCGTCGTGGCCCCGTAGTTTTTAAAATTCAACTGACATGATTTTCAATTTTTCTAGCGTCCTGCGTGGGTCTGTATTATGGGTTTTCGTGCTTTTCCAGTTCGGAAGCCTCTGCAATGTCAATGGGCGGGAGCCCTGTTTTGAGGCCGCTTTCCGTATTTTCTTCCATCCCTGATATCGCGGTCCAAAAATTCCGGAGTCATGGTCTGGGTCGCCCAAGGATAAATGAGGGAAAAAAAAAGATGCTGAGGTGCAACACGAGGACTTCCCATGAGATCACCAATCCTTCTACTACTCTCGCCCATGCACGCTTAATTGCGATGTTCTGATGGGATCCGGTGCATTAGTGCTGGTCTGATCACACCTACTAAGTGGGGCGCTATCTTTATACGCACCCGAGGGCGTTTGCGGTTCGGTTTGGCTCGATTTTAAGGCAAAAAGCCGTTCCATCCGCACTTGAAAGTAATATGCGATGCGGTTTGCGTCAGATCAGTTACAGTATCAATTCCGACCCGTTCCAATCCGATCAAAAGCGGATCGGATCCAGATTTTCAATTTTTCTAGAGTCTTGCGTTGGTCTGTTCTGTGGGATTTCGTGTTTTTCCGGTTCGGAAGCCTCTGTAGTGTCAATGGGCGGGAACACTGTTTTAAGGCCGCTTTTGGTATTTTCTTCCTTCCCTGATATCGTGGTCCCAAAATTCCGGAGTCATGGTCTGAGTCGTCCGAGGAAAAAAAGAAAAAAAAAAAAAAAGGTGGTGAGGTGCAACACGAGGACTTCCCAGGAGGTCACCCATCCTAGTACTACTCTCGCCCAAGCACTTTTATATGCGGAGTTCTGATGGGATCCGGTGCATTAGTGCTGGTATGATAGCACCTGCTAGGTGGAGCGCTGTCAAATGCTTTATACGCACTCGAGGGTGTTTGCGGTTCGGTTTGGATCGGTTTTAAGGCAAAAAGCCGGCCGATCCGGACTGGAAAGTAAGCCGCGATGCGATTTAGGTCAGAACGATTACAGTATCAACTCCGACCCGATCCAATTCGATTAAAAGCGGATCGGATCCGGCTGGATGATTCCGTTTTCGCTTTTTTTAACTTGTTTTATATTTTCCTATTCAAAATGCTAATTCGACGCCCCAAATACACTATTCCGTACGTCAAAGCATGCATAACAGTAGCCACCTTCCCGACGGGACTTTCGGAGGATCTGGGACATATCGGTAATTACGAAATTCGTTTACAGCAGCTCCGAATGACCCGAATTTTTGTCTGGGGATATGAAAAAATCCAACGAGCGAGGCCCATCGATTCCTAAGTAATCCGTGGGCACCCACCGATTTTGGCCAAAGGGCACTGTTTAGACCACTTTTTCAATTTTCGAAGTATTTTCTTTGCACGATAATTACCTAGACATGTGCAGTTTTCGGCCCGTTGTCGTCCCGTATTTTTTAAAATTCATTTGACACGATTTTCAATTTTTCTAGCGTCTTGCGTGGGTCTATTTTGTGGGTTTTCGTGTTTTTTCGGTTCGGAAGCCTCTACAGTGTCAATAGGCGGGAGCACTGTTTTGGGGCCGCTTTCGATATTTTCCTCCTTCCCTAATATCGCTGTCCCAAAATTCCGGAGTCATGGTCTGGGTCGTCCGAGGAAAAAATGAAAAAAAAAAAAAAAAAGGTGGTGAGGTGCATCACGAGGACTTCCCAGGAGGTCACCCGTCCTAGTACTACTCCCGCCCAAGCACGCTTAACTATAGAGTTCTGATGGGATCCGGTGCATTAGTGCTGGTATGATTGTACCTGCTAGGTGGAGCGCTGTCAAATGCTTTATACGCACCCGAGGGCGTTTGCGGTTCGGTTTGGATCGGTTTAAAGGCAAAAAGCCGTCCGATCCGGACTTGAAAGTAAGCCGCGATGCGGTTTGGGTCGGATCAGTTACAATATCAACTCCGACCCGATCCAATCCGATTAAAAGCGGATCGGATCCGGCTGGATGATTCCGTTTTCGCTTTTTTTACATATTTTTATATTTTCCTATTCAAAATGCTAATTCGACGCCTCAAATACACTATTCCGTACATCAAAGCATGCATAACAGTAGCCATCTTCCCGACGGGTCTTTCGGAGCATCTGGGACATATCGGTAATTACGAAATTCATTTCCAGCAGCTCCGAATGACTCGAATTTTTGTCGGGTCATAGGAAAAAATCCAACGAGCGAGGCCCGTCGATTCCTAAGGAATCCGTGGGCACCCCCCGATTTTGGCCAAAGGGTACAGTCTAGACCACTTTTTCAATTTTTGAAGTATTTTCTTTGCACGATAATTACCTAGACATGTCCAGTTTTCCGCGCGTCGTCGTCCCGTATTTTTTAAAATTCATTTGACACGATTTTCAATTTTTCTAGTGTCTTGCGTGGGTCTGTTTTGTGGGTTTTCATGTTTTTCCGGTTCGGAAGCCTCTGCAGTGTCAATGGGCGGAAGCACTGTTTTGAGGACGCTTTCGGTATTTTCCTGAGTCATGGTCTGGGTCGTCCAAGGAAAAAATGAAAAAAAAAAAAAGTTGTGAGGTGCAACACGAGGACTTCCCAGGAGGTCACCCATCCTAGTACTACTCTCGCCCAAACACACTTAACTGCGGAGTTCTGATGGGATCCGGTGCATTAGTGTTGCTATGATCGCACCTGCTAGGTGGAGCGCTGTGAAATGCTTTATACGCACCCGAGGGCGTTTGCGGTTCGGTTTGGATCGGTTTTAAGGCAAAAAGCCGTCCGATCCGGACTTGAAAGTAAGCCGCGATGCGGTTTGGGTCGGATCGGTTACAGTATCAATTCCAACCCGATCCAATCCGATTAAAAGCGGATCGGATCCGGCTGGATGATTCCGTTTTCGCTTTTTTTAAATTGTTTTATATTTTCCTATTCAAAATGTTAATTCGACGCCTCAAATACACTATTCCGTTCGTGAAAGCATGCATAACAGTAGCCACCTTCCCGACGGGGCATTCAGAGCATCTGGGACATATCGGTAATTACGAAATTCGTTTCCAGCAGCTCCGAATGACCCGAATTTTTGTCGGGTGATAGGAAAAAATCCAACGAGCGAGGCCCATCGATTCCTAAGGAATCCGTGAGCACCCCCCGATTTTGGCCAAAGGGCACTGTCTAGAGCACTTTTTCAATTTTCGAAGTATTTTCTTTGCACGATAATTACCTAGACATGTCCAGTTTTTCGCCCGTCGTCGTCCCGAATTTTTTAAAATTCATTTGACACGATTTTCAATTTTTATAGCGTCTTGCGTGGGTCTGTTTTGTGGGTTTTCGTGTTTTTCCGGTTCGGAAGCCTCTGCAGTGTCGATGGACGGGAGCACTGTTTTGAGGCCGCTTTCCGTATTGTCTTCCATCCCTGATATCGCGGTCCAAAAATTCCGGATTCACGGTCTGGGTCGCCCAAGGAAAAAATGGAAAAAAAAAAAAAAAAACAGATGCTGAGGTGCAACACGAGGACTTCCCACGAGATCACCAATCCTAGTACTACTCTCGCCCAAGCACGCTTAACTGCGAAGTTCTGATGGGATCCGGTGCATTAGTGCTTGTCGGATCGTGCCTACTAAGTGGAGCACTATGAAATGCTTTATACGCACCCGAGGGCGTTTGCGGTTCGGTTTGGATCGGTTTTAAGGCAAAAAGCCGTCCGATCTGGACGTGAAAGTAATCTGCGATGCGGTTTGCGTCGGATCGGTTACAGTATCAATTCCGACCCGTTCCAATCCGATCAAACTCGGATCGAATCCGATTGGATGATTCCGTTTCCGCTTTCATTAAATTGTTTTATATTTTCCGATTCAAAATGCTAATTCGACGCCTCAAATACTCTATTCCATACATCAAAGCATCCATAACAGTAGCCACCTTCCCGACTGGACTTTCGGAGCATCTGCGACATATCGGTAATTACAAAATTCATTTCCAGCAGCTCCTAATGACCTGAATTTTTGTCGGGTGATAGGAAAAAATATGACGAGCGAGGCCTATCGATTCCAAAGGAATCCATGAGCACCCGCCGATTTTGGCCAAAAGGCACGGTCTAGACCACTTTTTCTATTTTCGAAGTATTTTCTTTGCACGATAATTACCTAGACATATGCATTTTTCCACCCGTCGTGATCCCGTATTTTTTAAAATTCATTTGACATGATTTTCAATTTTTCTGGCGTCCTACGTGGGTCTGTATTATGGGTTTTCGTGCTTTTCCAATTCGGAAGCCTCTGCAATGTCAATGGGCGGGAGCTCTGTTTTGAGGCCGCTTTCCATATTTTCTTCCATCCCTGATATTGCGGTCCAAAAATTCCTGAGTCATGTTCTGGGTCACCCAAGGATAAATGAAAAAAAAAAAAAAAGATACTGAGGTGCAACACGAGGACTTCCCACGAGATCACCAATCCTAGTACTACTCCCGCCCAAGCACGCTTAATTGCGATGTTCTGATGGGATCCGGTGCATTAGTACAGGTCTGATTACACCTACTAAGTGGGACGCTATCTTTATACGCACCCGAGGGCGTTTGCGATTCGGTTTGGATCAGTTTTTAGCAAAAAGTCGTTCCATCCGCACTTGAAAGTAATATGTGAGGCGGTTTGCGTCAGATCGGTTACAGTAACAATTTCGACCCGTTCCAATCCGATCAAAAGCGGATCGGATCCAGATTTCTGTTTTTCTAGCGTCTTGCGTGGGTCTGTTCTGTCGGTTTTCGTGTTTTTCCGATTCGGAAGCCTCTGCAGTGTCAATGGGCGGGAGCACTGTTGTGAGGCCGCTTTCGGTATTTTCCTCCTTCCCTGATATCGCGGTCCCAAAATTCCGGAGTCATGGTCTGAGTCGTCCAAGGAAAAAAAGAAAAAAAAAATGTGGTGAGGTGCATCACTAGGACTTCCCAGGAGGTCACCCATCCTAGTACTACTCTCGCCCAAAAACAATTAACTGCAGAGTTCTGATGGGATCCGGTGCATTAGTGCTGGCATGATCACACCTGCTAGGTGGAGCGCTATCAAATGCTATATACGCACCCGAGGGCGTTTGCGGTTCGGTTTGGATCGGTTTAAAGGCAAAAAGCCGTCCGATCCAGACTTGAAAGTAACCCGCGATGCGGTTTGGGTCGAATCGGTTGCAGTATCAACTCCGACCCGATCCAATCCGATTAAAAGCGGATCGGATCCGGCTGGATGATTCCGTTTTCGCTTTTTTTAAATTGTTTTATACTTTACTATTCAAAATGCTAATTCGACGACTCAAATACACTATTCCGCACGTCAAAGCATGCATAACAGTAGCCACCTTCCCGATGGGGCTTTCGGAGCATCTGAGACATATCAGTTATTACGAAATTCGTTTCCAGCAGCTCCGAATGACCCGAATTTTTGTCAGGTGATAAGAAAAAAATCCAACGAGCGAGGCCCATCGATTCCTAAGGAATCCGTGGGCACCCCTCGATTTTGGCCAAAGGGCACTGTCCAGATCACTTTTTCAAATTTTGAAGTATTTTCTTTGCACGATAATTACCTAGACATGTGCAGTTTTTCGCCCGTCGTCGTCCCGTATTTTTTAGAATTCATTTGACACGATTTTCAATGTTTCTAGCGTCTTGCGTGGGTCTATTTTGTGGGTTTTCGTGTTTTTCCGGTTTGGAAGCCTCTGCAGTTTCAATGGGCGGGAGCACTGTTTTGAGGCCGCTTCCGGTATTTTCCTCCTTCCCTGATATCGCGGTCCCAAAATTCCGGAGTCATGGTCTGGGTCGTCCAAGGAAAAAATGAAAAAAAAAAAAAAAGGTGGTGAGGTGCATCACGAGGACTTCCCAAAAGGTCACCCATCCTAGTACTACTCTCGCCCAAACACACTTAACTGCGGAATTCTGATGGGATCCGGTGCATTAGTACTGGTATGATTGCACCTGCTAGATGGAGCGCTGTCAAATGCTTTATACGCACCCGAGGGCATTTGCGGTTCGGTTTGGATCGGTTTTAAGGCAAAAATCCGTCCGATCCGGACTTGAAAGTAAGCCGCGATGCGGCTTGGGTCGGATCGGTTACAGTATCAATTCTGACCCGATCCAATCCGATTAAAAGCGGATCGGATCCGGTTAGATGATTCTGTTTTTGCATTTTTTAAATTATTTTATATTTTCCTATTCAAAATGCTAATTCGACGCTTCAAATACACTTTTCCATACGTCAAAGTATGCATAACAGTAGCCACCTTCCCGACGGGGCTTTCGGAGCATCTGGGACATATCGGTAATTACGAAATTCTTTTCCAGCAGCTCCGAATGACCCGAATTTTTGTCGGGTGATAGGAAAAAATCCAACGAGCGAGGCCCATCGATTCGTAAGGAATCCGTGGGCACCCCCCGATTTTGGCCAAAGGGCACTGTCTAGAGCACTTTTTCAAATATCGAAGTATTTTCTTTGCACGATAATTACCTAGACATGGGCAGTTTTTCGCCCGTCATCGTCCCGTATTTTTTAAAATTCATTTGACAAGATTTTCAATTTTTCTAGCGTCTTGCGTGGGTCTATTTTGTGGGTTTTCGTGTTTTTCCGGTTCGGAAGCCTCTGCAGTGTCAATGGGCGGGAGCACTGTTTTGAGGCCGCTTTCGGTATTTTCCTCCTTCCTTGATATCGCGGTCCCAAAATTCCATAGTCATGGTCTCGGTCATCCAAGGAAAAAATGAAAAAAAAAAAATATGGTGAGGTGCATCACGAGGACTTCCGAGGAGGTCACCCATCCTAGTACTACTCTCGCCCAAACACACTTAACTGCGGAGTTCTGATGGGATCCGGTGCATTAGTGCTGGTATGTTCGCACCTGCTAGGTGCAGCACTGTCAAATGCTATATGCGCACCCGGGGGCGTTTGCTGTTCGGTTTGGATCGGTTTTAAGGCAAAAAGCCGTCCGATCCAGACTTGAAAGTAAGCCGCGATGCGGTTTGGGTCGGATCGGTTACAATATCAATTCCAACCCGATCCAATCCAATTAAATGCGGATCGGATCCGGTTAAATGATTCCGTTTTCGCTTTTTTTAAATTGTTTTATATTTTCCTATTCAAAATGCTAATTCGACGCCTCAAATACACTATTCCATATGTCAAAGCATGCATAACAGTAGCCACCTTCCCGACGGGGCTGTCGGAGCATTTGGGACATATCGGTAATTGCGAAATTCGTGGGCACCGAATGACCCGAATGACCCGAATTTTTGTCGGGTGATAGAAAAAAATCTAACGAGCGAGGCCCATCGATTCCTAAGGAATTCGTGGGCACCCCCTGATTTTGGCCAAAGGGCACTGTCTAGACCATTTTTTCTATTTTCGAAGTATTTTCTTTGCACGATAATTACCTAGACATGTATAGTTTTCTGCCCGTCGTGGTCCCGTATTTTTTAAAATTCATTTGACTCGATTTTCAATTTTTCTAGCGTCTTGCGGGGGTCTGTTTTGTGGGTTCTTGTGTTTTTCCGGTTCGGAGGCCTCTACAATGTCAATGGGAGGGAGCACTGTTTTGAGGCCGCTTTTGGTATTTTCCTCCTTCCCCGATATCGCGGTCCTAAAATTCTGGAGTCATGGTCTGGGTCGTCCAAGGAAAAAATGAAAAAAAAAAAAGGTGGTGAGGTGCATCACGAGGACTTCCCAGGAGGTCGTCACCCATCCTAGTACTACTCCCGCCCAAACACACTTAACTGCGGAGTTCTGATGGGATCCGGTGCATTAGTGCTGGTATGATCGCCCCTGCAAGGTGGATCGCTGTCAAATGCTATATACGCACCCGAGGGAGTTTGCGGTTCGGTTTGGATCGGTTTAAAGGCAAAAAGCCGTCCGATCCAGACTTGAAAGTAAGCCGCGATGCGGTTTGGGTCGGATCGGTTACAGTATCAATTCTGACCCGATCCAATCTGATTAAAAGCGGATCGGATCCGGTTAGATGATTCCGTTTTTGCATTTTTTAAATTATTTTATATTTTCCTATTCAAAATGCTAATTCGACGCTTCAAATACACTATTCCATACGTCAAAGCATGCATAACAGTAGCCACCTTCCCGACGGGGCTTTCGGAGCATCTGCGACATATCGGTAATTACGAAATTCGTTTCCAGCAGATCCGAATGACCCGAATTTTTGTCAGGTGATAGGAAAAAATCCAACGAGCGAGGCCCATCGATTCATAAGGAATCCTCGGGCACCACCCGATTTTGGCCAAAGGGCACTGTCTAGACCACTTTTTCTATTTTTGAAGTATTTTCTATGCACGATAATTACCTAGACATGTGCAGTTTTTCGCCGGTCATCGTCCCGTATTTTTTAAAATTCAGTTGACTCTATTTTCAATTTTTCTAGCGTCTTGCGGGGGTCTGTTTTGTGGGTTTTCGTGCTTTTCCAATTCGGAAGCCTCTGCAATGTCAATGGGCGGGAGCCCTGTTTTGAGGCCGCTTTCCATATTTTCATCCATCCCTGATATCGCGGTCCAAAAATTCCGGAGTTATGGTCTGGGTCGCCCAAGGATAAATGAAAAAAAAAAAAAAAAGATGTTGAGGTGCAACACGAGGACTTCCTACGAGATCACCAATCCTAGTACTACTCTCGCCCAAGCACGCTTAATTGCGATGTTCTGATGGGATCCGGTGCATTAGTGCTGGTCTGATCACACCTACTAAGTGGGACGCTATCTTTATACGCACCCGAGGGCGTTTGCGGTTCGGTTTGGATCGGTTACAGTATCAATTTCGACCCGTACCAATCCGATCAAAAGCGGATCGGATCCAAATTTTCTGTTTTTCTAGCGTCTTGCGTGGGTCTGTTCTGTCGGTTTTCGTGTTTTTCCGATTAGGAAGCCTCGGCAGTGTCAATGGGCGGGAGCATTGTTTTGAGGCCGCTTTCGGTATTTTCCTCCTTCCTGGATATCGCGGTCCCAGAATTCCGGAGTCATGGTCTGATTCGTCCAAGGTGGTGAGGTGCAACACGAGGACTTCCTAGGAGGTCACCCGTCCTAATACTACTCTCGCCCAAGCACTCTTATCTGCGGAGTTCTGTTGGGATCCGGTGCATTAGTGCTGGTATGATCGCACCTGCTAGGTGGAGCGCTGTCAAATGCTTTATACGCACTCGAGGGCGTTTGCGCTTCGGTTTGGATCGGTTTTAACGAAAAAGCCGGCCGATCCGGACTTGAAAGTAAGCCACGATGCGGTTTGGGTCGGATCGGTTACAGTATCAACTCCGACCCGATCCAATCCGATTAATAGCGGATCGGATCCGGCTGGGTGATTCCGTTTTTGCTTTTTTTAAATAGTGTTATATTTTCCTATTCAAAATGCTAATTTGACGCCTCAAATACACTATTCCGTACGTCAAAGCATGCATAACATTAGCCACCTTCCCGACGGGGCTTTCGGAGCATTTGGGACATATCGGTAATTACGAAATTCGTTTCCAGCAGCTCCGAATGACCCGAATTTTTGTCAGGTGATAGTAAAAAAATCCAACGAGTGAGGCCCATCGATTCCTAAGGAATCCGTGGGAACACCCCGATTTTGGCCAAAGGGCACTGTCTAGACCATTTTTTCTATTTTCGATGTATTTTCTTTGCACGATAATTACCTAGACATGTGCAGTTTTTCGCCTGTCGTCGTCTCGTATTTTTTAAAATTCATTTGACTCGATTTTCAATTTTTCAAGCATCTTGCGGGCGTCTGTTTTGTGGGTTTTCGTGTTTTTCCGGTTCGGAGGCCTCCGCAGTGTCAATGGGCGGGAGCACTGTTTTGAGGCCGCTTTCGATATTTTCCTCTTTCCCTGATATCGCGGTCCCAAAATTCCGGAGTCATGGTCTGGGTCGTCCAAGGAAAAAATGAAAAAAAAATGTGGTGAGGTGCATCACGAGGACTTCCCAGGAGGTCACCCATCTCAGTACTACTCTCGCCCAAACACACTTAACTGCGGAGTTCTGATGGAATCTGGTGCATTAGTGCTGGTATAATCGCACCTGCTAGGTGGAGCGCTGTCAAATGCTATATACGCACCCGAGGGCGTTTGCGATTTGGTTTGGATCGGTTTAAAGGCAAAAAGCCGTTCGATCCAGACTTGAAATTAAGCCGCGATGCGGTTTGGGTCGGATCGGTTACAGTATCAATTCCGACCCGATCCAATCCGATTAAAAGCGGATCGGATCCGGTTAGATGATTCCGTTTTCAATTTATTTAAATTGTTTTATATTTTCCTATTCAAAATGCTAATTCGACGCCTCAAATACACTATTCCATACATCAAAGCATGCATAACAGTAGCCACCTTCCCGACGGGGCTTTCGGAGCATTTGGGACATACCGGTAATTGCGAAATTCGTTTCCAGCAGCTCCGAATGGCCCAAATTTTTGTTGGGTGATAGAAAAATTCCAACGAGCGAGGCCCATCGATTCCTAAGGAATCCGTGGGCAACCCCCGATTTTGGCCAATGGTCACTTTATAGACCACTTTTTCTATTTTCGAAGTATTTTCTTTGCACGATAATTACCTAGACATGTGCAGTTTCGCACCCGTCATCGTCCCATATTTTTTTAAATTCATTTGACACGATTTTCAATTCTTCTAGCGTCTTACGTGGGTCTGTTTTGTGGGTTTTCGTGTTTTTTCGATTCGGAAGCCTCTGCAGTGTCAATGGGCCGGAGCACTGTTTTGAGGCCGCTTTCCGTATTGTCTTCCATCCCTGATATCGTGGTCCAAAAATTCCGGAGTCACGGTCTGGGTACCCCAAGGAAAAAATGAAAAAAAAAAAAAAAACAGATGCTGAGGTGCAACACGAGGACTTCCCACGAGATCACCAATCCTAGTACTACTCTCGCCCAAGCACACTTAACTGCGGAGTTCTGATGGGATCCGGTGCATTAGTGCTTGTCGGATCGTACCTACTAGGTGGAGCGCTATGAAATGCTTTATACGCACCCGAGGGCGTTTGCGGTTCGGTTTGGATCGGTTTTAAGGCAAAAAGCCGTCCGATCTGGACTTGAAAGTAATCTGCGATGCGGTTTGCGTCGGATCAGTTACAATATCAATTCCGACACGATCCAATCCGACCAAAACGGATCGAATCCGGTTGGATGATTCCGTTTTCGCTTTCATTAAATTGTTTTATATTTTCCGATTCAAAATGCAAATTCGACGCCTCAAATACACTATTCCATACGTCAAAGCATGCATAACAGTAGCCACCTTCCCGACGGGGCTTTCGGAGCATTTGGGACATATCGGTAATTGCGAAATTCGTTTCCAGCAGCTCCGAATGACCCAAATTTTTGTCGGGTGATAGAAAAATTCCAACGAGCGAGGCCCATCGATTTCTAAGGAATCCGTGGGCAACCACATATTTTTTTTAAATTCATTTGACACGATTTTCAATTTTTCTAGCGTCTTACGTGGGTCTGTTTTGTGGGTTTTCGTGTTTTTCCGGTTCGGAATGCCTCTGCAGTGTCCATGGGCCGGAGCACTGTTTTGAGGCCGCTTTCCGTATTGTCTTCCATCCCTGATATCGTGGTCCAAAAATTCCGAAGTCACGGTCTGGGTCCCCCAAGGAAAAAATGAAAAAAAAAAAAAAAACAGATGCTGAGGTGCAACACGAGGACTTCCCACGAGATCACCAATCCTAGTACTACACTCACCCAAGCACGGTTAACTGCGGAGTTCTGATGGGATCCGGTGCATTAGTGCTTGTCAGATCGTACCTACTAAGTGGAGTGCTATGAAATGCTTTATACGCACCCGAGGGCGTTTGCGGTTCAGTTTGGATCGGTTTTAAGGCAAAAAGCCGTCCGATCTGGACTTGAAAGTAATCTGCGACGCGGTTTGCGTCGGATCGGTTACAATATCAATTCCGACACGATCCAATTCGATCAAAACGGATCGAATCCGGTTGGATGATTCCGTTTTCGCTTTCATTAAATTATTTTATATTTTCCGATTGAAAATGCTAATTCGACGCCTCAAATACACTATTCCATACGTCAAAGCATGCATAACAGTAGCCACCTTCCCGACGGGGCTTTCGGAGCATTTGGGACATATCGGTAATTGCGAAATTCGTTTCCAGCAGCTCCGAATGACCCGAATTTTTGTCGGGTGATAGAAAAATTCCAATGAGGGAGGCCCATCGATTTCTAAGGAATCCGTGGGCAACCCCATATTTTTTTTAAATTCATTTGACACGATTTTCAATTTTTCTAGCGTCTTACGTGGGTCTGTTTTGTGGGTTTTCGTGTTTTTCCGGTTCGGAATGCCTCTGCAGTGTCCATGGGCCGGAGCACTGTTTTGAGGCCGCTTTCCATATTGTCTTCCATCCCTGATATCGTGGTCCAAAAATTCCGAAGTCACGGTCTGGGTCCCCCAAGGAAAAAATGAAAAAAAAAAAAAACAGATGCTGAGGTGCAACACGAGGACTTCCCATGAGATCACCAATCCTAGTACTACACTCACCCAAGCACGCTTAACTGCGGAGTTCTGATGGGATCCGGTGCATTAGTGCTTGTCAGATCGTACCTACTAAGTGGAGTGCTATGAAATGCTTTATACGCACCCGAGGGCGTTTGCGGTTCAGTTTGGATCGGTTTTAAGGCAAAAAGCCGTCCGATCTGGACTTGAAAGTAATCTGCGACGCGGTTTGCGTCGGATCGGTTACAGTATCAATTCCGACACGATCCATCCGATCAAAACGGATCGAATCCGGTTGGATGATTCCGTTTTCGCTTTCATTAAATTATTTTATATTTTCCGATTGAAAATGCTAATTCGACGCCTCAAATACACTATTCCATACGTCAAAGCATACATAATAGTAGCCACCTTTCCGACGGGGCTTTCGGAGCATTTGGGACATATCGGTCATTATGAAATTCGTTTCCAGCAGCTCCGAATGACCCGAATTTTTGTCGGGTGATAGAAAACAACGAGCGAGGCCCATCGATTCCTAAGGAATCCCTGGGCACCCCCCGATTTTGGCCAAAGGGCACTGTCTAGACCACTTTTTCTATTTTCGAAGTATTATCTTTGCACGATAATTACCTAGACATATGCAGTTTTCCACCCGTCGTGGTCCCGTATTTTTTAAAATTCATTTGACATGATTTTCAATTTTTCTAGCGTCCTGCGTGGGTCTGTATTATGGGTTTTCATGCTTTTCCAGTTCGGAAGCCTCTGCAATGTCAATGGGCGGGAGCCCTGTTTTGAGGCCGCTTTCCGTATTTTCTTCCATCCCTGATATCGCGATCCAAAAATTCCGGAGTCATAGTCTGGGTCGCCCAAGGATAAATGAAAAAAAAAAATATGCTGAGGTGCAACACGAGGACTTCCCACGAGATCACCAATCCTAGTACTACTCCTGCCCAAGCACGCTTAATTGCGATGTTCTCATGGGATCCGGTGCATTAGTGCTGGTCTGATCACACCTACTAAGTGGGACGCTATCTTTATACGCACCCGAGGGCGTTTGCGGTTCGGTTTGGATCGGTTTAAAGCAAAAAGCCGTTCCATCCGCACTTGAAAGTAATATGCGAGGCGGTTTGCGTCAGATCGGTTACAGTATCAATTTTGACCAGTTCCAATCCGATCAAAAGCGAATCGGATCCACATTTTCTGTTTTTCTAGCGTCTTGCGTGGGTCTGTTCTGCCGGTTTTCGTGTTTTTCCGGTTCGGAAGCCTCTGCAGTGTCAATAGGCTGAGCACTATTTTGAGGCCGCTTTCGGTATTTTCCTCCTTCCCTGATATCGCGGTCCCAAAATTCCGGAGTCATGGTCTGAGTCGTCCAAGGGAAAAATGAAAAAAAAAAAAAAAAAAAAGGTGGTGAGTTGCAACACGAGGACTTCCCAAGAGGTCCCCCATCCTAGTACTACTCTCGCCCAAGCACTATTATCCACGGAGTTCTGATGGGATCCGGTGCATTAGTGCTGGTATGATCGCTCCAGCTAGGTGGAGCGCTGTCAAATGCTTTATACGCACTCGAGGGCGTTTGCGGTTCGGTTTGGATCGGTTTTAAGGCAAAAAGCCGTCCGATCTGGACTTGAAAGTAATCTGCGATGCGGTTTGCGTCGGATCGGTTACAGTATCAATTCCGACACGATCCAATCCGATCAAAACAGATCGAATCCGGTTGGATGATTCCGTTTTCGCTTTCATTAAATTGTTTTATAATTTCCGATTCAAAATGCTAATTCGACGCCTCAAATACACTATTCCATACGTCAAAGCATGCATAACAGTAGCCACCTTCCCGACGGGGCTTTCGGAGCATTTGGGACATATCGGTAATTACAAAATTCGTTTCCAGCAGCTCCGAATGACCGAATTTTTGTCTGGTGATAGGAAAAAATCGAAGGAGCGAGGCCAATCGATTCCTAAGGAATTCGAGGGCACCCCCCGATTTTGGCCAAAGGGCACTGTCTAGACCACCTTTTCAATTTTCGAAGTATTTTCTTTGCACGATAATTACCTAGACATGTGCAGTTTTCCGCCTGTCGTGATCCCGTATAAGTTAAAATTCATTTGACACGATTTTCAATTTTTCTGGCGTCTTGCGTGGGTCTGTTTTGTGGGTTTTCGTGTTTTTCCGATTCGGAAGCCTCTACAGTGTTAATTGGCGGGAGAATTGTTTTGGGGCCGCTTTCGATATTTTCCTCCTTCCCTGATATCGCGGTCCCAAAATTCCGGAGTCATGGTCTGGGTTGTCCCAGGAATAAATGAAAAAAAAAAAAAAAGGTGGTGATGTGCAACACGAGGACTTCCCAGGAGGTCACTCGTCCTGGTACTAGTCTCGCCCAAGCACGCTTAACTGGGGAGTTCTAGTGGGATATGGCGCATTAGTGCTGGTATGATCGCACCTACTAGGTGGAGCGCTATCAAATGCTTTATACGCACCCAAGGGCGTTTGCGGTTCGGTTTGGATCGGTTTTTAGGCAAAAAGCCATCCGATCCGGACTTGAAAGTAAGTCGCGATGCGGTTTGGGTCGGATCGGTTACAGTATCAATTCTGACCCGATCCAATCCGATTAAAAGCGGATCAGATCCGGATGGATGATTTCGTTTCCGCTTTTTTTAAATTGTTTTATATTTTCCTATTCAAAATGCTAATTCGACACCTCAAATACACTATTCCGTACGTCAAAGCATGCATAACAGTAGCCACTTTCCCGACGGGCTTTTGGAGCATCTGGGACATATCGGTAATTACGTAATTCGTTTCCAGCAGATCCGAATGACCCGAATTTTTGTCGGGTGATAGGAAAAAATCCAACGAGCGAGGCCCATCGATTCATAAGGATCCTCGGGCACCACCCGATTTCGGCCAAAGGGCACTGTCTAGACCACTTTTTCTATTTTTGAAGTATTTTCTATGCACGATAATTACCTAGACATGTGCAGTTTTTCGCCCGTCGTCGTCACGTATTTTTTAAAATTCATTTGACTCGATTTTCAATTTTTCTAGCGTCTTGTGGGGGTCTGTTTTGTGGATTTTCGAGCTTTTCCAGTTCGAAAGCCTCTGCAATGTCAATGGGCAGGAGCCCTGTTTTGAGGCCGCTTTCCGTATTTTCATTCATCCCTGATATCGCGGTCCAAAAATTCCGGAGTCATGGTCTGGGTCGCCCAAGGATAAATGAAAAAAAAAAAAAGATGTTGAGGTGCAACACGAGGACTTCCTACGAGATCACCAATCCTAGTACTACTCTCGCCCAAGCACGCTTAATTGTGATGTTCTGATGGGATCCGGTGCTTTAGTGCTGGTCTGATCACACCTACTAAGTGGGACGCTATCTTTATACGCACCCGAGGGCGTTTGCGGTTCGGTTTGGATCGGTTACAGTATCAATTTCGACCCGTACCAATCCGATCAAAAGCGGATCGGATCCAGATTTTCTTTTTTCTAGCGTCTTGCGTGGGTCTGTTCTGTCGGTTTTCGTGTTTTTTCAATTAGGAAGCCTCTGCAGTGTCAATGGGCGGGAGCACTGTTTTGAGGCCGCTTTCGGTATTTTCCTCCTTCCCGGATATCGCGGTCCCAAAATTCCGGAGTCATGGTCTGATTAGTCCAAGGGAAAAATGAAAAAAAAAAAAAAAAAAAAAGGTGGTGAGGTGCAACACGAGGACTTCCCAGGAGGTCACCCGTCCTAATACTACTCTCGCCCAAGCACTCTTATCTGCGGAGTTCTGATGGGATCCGGTGCATTAGTGCTGGTATGATCGCAACTGCTAGGTGGAGCGCTGTCAAATGCTTTATACGCACTCGAGGGCGTTTGCGCTTCGGTTTGGATCGGTTTTAAGGAAAAAGCCGGCCGATCCGGACTTGAAAGTAAGCCGCGATGCGGTTTGGGTCGGATCGGTTACAATATCAACTCCGACCCGATCCAATCCGATTAATAGCGGATCGGATCCGGCTGGATGATTCCGTTTTCGCTTTTTTTAAATAGTGTTATATTTTCCTATTCAAAATGCTAATTTGACGCCTCAAATACACTATTCCGTACGTCAAAACATGCATAACAGTAGCCACCTTCCCGACGGGGCTTTCGGAGCATTTGGGACATATCGGTAATTACGAAATTCGTTTCCAGTAGCTCCGAATGACCCGAATTTTTGTCAGGTGATAGGAAAAAAATCCAACGAGTGAGGCCCATCGATTCCTAAGGAATCCGTGGGAACCCCCCGATTTTGGCCAAAGGGCACTGTCTAGACCATTTTTTCTATTTTCGATGTATTTTCTTTGCACGATAATTACCTAGACATGTGCAATTTTTCGCCTGTCGTCGTCTCATATTTTTTAAAATTCATTTGACTCGATTTTCAATTTTTCAAGCATCTTGCGGGCGTCTGTTTTGTGGGTTTTCGTGTTTTTCCGGTTCGGAGGCCTCGGCAGTGTCAATGGGCGGGAGCACTGTTTTGAGGCCACTTTCGGTATTTTCCTCCTTCCCTGATATCGCGGTCCCAAAATTCCGGAGTCATGGTCTGGGTCGTCTAAGGAAAAAATGAAAAAAAAAATGTGGTGAGGTGCATCACGAGGATTTCCTAGGAGGTCATCCATCCCAGTACTACTCTCGCCCAAGCACACTTAACTGCGGAGTTCTGATGGAATTTGGTGCATTAGTGCTGGTATAATCGCACCTGCTAGGTGGAGCGCTGTCAAATGCTATATACGCACCCGAGGGCGTTTGCGATTTGGTTTGGATCGGTTTAAAGGCAAAAAACCGTCCGATCCAGACTTGAAATTAAGCCGCGATGCGGTTTGGGTCGGATCGGTTACATTATCAATTCCGACCCGATCCAATCCGATTAAAAGCGGATCGGATCCGGTTAGATGATTCCGTTTTCAATTTATTTAAATTTTTTTATATTTTCCTATTCAAAATGCTAATTCGACGCCTCAAATACACTATTCCATACATCAAAGCATGCATAACAGTAGCCACCTTCCCGACGGGGCTTTCGGAGCATTTGGGACATACCGGTAATTGCGAAATTCGTTTCCAGCAGCTCCGAATGACCCGAATTTTTGTTGGGTGATAGAAAAATTGCAACGAGCGAGGCCCATCGATTCCTAAGGAATCCGTGGGCACCCCCCGATTTTGGCCAATGGTCACTTTATAGACCACTTTTTCTATTTTCGAAGTATTTTCTTTGCACGATAATTACCTAAACATGTGCAGTTTCGCACCCGTCGTCGTCCCATATTTTTTTAAATTCATTTGACACGATTTTCAATTTTTCTAGCGTCTTACGTGGGTCTGTTTTGTGGGTTTTCGTGTTTTTTCGGTTCGAAAGCCTCTGCAGTGTCAATGGGCCGGAGCACTGTTTTGAGGCCGCTTTCCGTATTGTCTTCCATCCCTGATATCGTGGTCCAAAAATTCCGGAGTCACGGTCTGGGTCCCCCAAGGAAAAAATGAAAAAAAAAAAAAACAGATGTTGAGGTGCAACACGAGGTCTTCCCACGAGATCACCAATCCTAGTACTACTCTCGCCCAAGCACGCTTAACTGCGGAGTTCTGATGGGATCCGGTGCATTAGTGCTTGTCGGATCGTACCTTCTAAGTGGAGCGCTATGAAATGCTTTATATGCACCCGAGGGCATTTGCGGTTCGGTTTGGATCGGTTTTAAGGCAAAAAGCCGTCCGATCTGGACTTGAAAGTAATCTGCGATGCGGTTTGTGTTGGATCAGTTACAATATCAATTCCGACACGATCGAATCCGATCAAAACGGATCGAATCCGGTTGGATGATTCCGTTTTCGCTTTCATTAAATTGTTTTATATTTTCCGATTCAAAATGCTAATTCGACGCCTCAAATACACTATTCCATACGTCAAAGCATGCATAACAGTAGCCACCTTCCCGACGGGGCTTTCGGAGCATTTGGGACATATCGGTAATTGCGAAATTCGTTTCCAGCAGCTCCGAATGACCCAAATTTTTGTCAGGTGATAGAAAAATTCCAACGAGCGAGGCCCATCGATTTCTAAGGAATCCGTGGGCACCCCCATATTTTTTTTAAATTCATTTGACACGATTTTCAATTTTTCTAGCGTCTTACGTGGGTCTGTTTTGTGGGTTTTCGTGTTTTTCCGGTTCGGAATGCCTCTGCAGTGTCAATGGGCCGGAGCACTGTTTTGAGGCCGCTTTCCGTATTGTCTTCCACCCCTGATATCGTGGTCCAAAAATTCCGGAGTCACGGTCTGGGTCCCCCAAGGAAAAAATGAAAAAAAAAAAAAAAAAACAGATGCTGAGGTGCAACACGAGGACTTCCCACGAGATCACCAATCCTAGTACTTCTCTCGCCCAAGCACACTTAACTGCGGAGTTCTGATGGGATCCGGTGCATTAGTGCTTGTCAGATCGTACCTACTAAGTGGAGCGCTATGAAATGCTTTATACGCACTCGAGGGCGTTTGCGGTTCGGTTTGGATCGGTTTTAAGGCAAAAAGCCGTCCGATCTGGACTTGAAAGTAATCTGCGATGCGGTTTGCGTCGGATCGGTTACAGTATCAATTCCGACACGATCCAATCCGATCAAAACGGATCGAATCCGGTTGGATGATTCCGTTTTCGCTTTCATTAAATTGTTTTATAATTTTCGATTCAAAATGCTAATTCGACGCCTCAAATACACTATTCCATACGTCAAAGCATGCATAACAGTAGCCACCTTCCAGACGGGGCTTTCGGAGCATTTCGGACATATCGGTAATTAAGAAATTCTTTTCCAGCAGCTCCGAATGACCCGAATTTTTGTCGGGTGATAGAAAAAAAATACAATGAGCAAGGCCCGTCGATTCCTAAGGAATCCTCGGGCACCACCCGATTTTGGCCAAAGGGCACAGTCTAGACCACTTTTTCTATTTTTGAAGTATTATCTTTGCACGATAATTACCTAGACATATGCAGTTTTCCACCCATCGTGGTCCCGTATTTTTTAAAATTCATTTGACATGATTTTCAATTTTTCTAGCATCCTGCGTGGGTCTGTATTATGGGTTTTCATGCTTTTCCAGTTCGGAAGCCTCTGCAATGTCAATGGGCGGGAGCCCTGCTTTGAGGCCGCTTTCCGTATTTTCTTCCATCCCTGATATCGCGGTCCAAAAATTCCGGGGTCATGGTCTGGGTCGCCCAAGGATAAATGAAAAAAAAAAAAAATATGCTGAGGTGCAACACGAGGACTTCCCACGAGATCACCAATCCTAGTACTACTCCTGCCCAAGCACGCTTAATTGCGATGTTCTGATGGGATCCGGTGCATTAGTGCTGGTCTGATCACACCTACTAAGTGGGACGCTATCTTTATACGCACCCGAGGGCGTTTGCGGTTCAGTTTGGATCGGTTTAAAGCTAAAAGCCGTTCCATCCGCACTTGAAAGTAATATGCGATGCGGTTTGCGTCAGATCGGTTACAGTATCAATTTTGACCAGTTCCAATCCGATCAAAAGCGAATCAGATCCACATTTTCTGTTTTTCTAGCGTCTTGCGTGGGTTTGTTCTGCCGGTTTGCGTGTTTTTCCGGTTCGGAAGCCTCTGCAGTGTCAATGGGCGGGAGCACTATTTTGAGGCCGCTTTCGGTATTTTCCTCCTTCCCTGATATCGCGGTCCCAAAATTTCGGAGTCATGGTCTGAGTCGTCAAAGGGAAAAATGAAAAAAAAAAAAAAAAAAGGTGGTGAGTTGCAACACGAGGACTTCCCAAGAGGTCCCCCATCCTAGTACTACTCTCACCCAAGCACTATTATCCACGAAGTTCTGATGGGATCCGGTGCATTAGTGCTGGTATGATCGCTCCAGCTAGGTGGAGCGCTGTCAAATGCTTTATACGCACTCGAGGGCGTTTGCGGCTCGGTTTGGATCGATTTTAAGGAAAAAGCCGGCCGATCCGGACTTGAAAGTAAGCCGCGGTGCGGTTTGGGTCGGATCGGTTACAGTATCAACTCCGACCCGATCCAATCCGATTAATAGCGGATCGGATCCGGCTGGATGATTCCGTTTTCACTTTTTTTAAATAGTGTTATATTTTCCTATTCAAAATGTTAATTTGACGCCTCAAATACACTATTCCGTACGTCAAAGCATGCATAACAGTAGCCACCTTCCCGACGGGGCTTTCGGAGCATTTGGGACTTATCGGTAATTACGAAATTCGTTTCCAGCAGCTCCGAATGACCCGAATTTTTGTCCGGTGATAGGAAAAAAATCCAACGAGCGAGGCCCATCGATTCCTAAGGAATCCGTGGGAACTCCCCGACTTTGGCCAAAGGGCACTGTCTAGACCATTTTTTCTATTTTCGATGTATTTTCTTTGCACGATAATTACTTAGACTTGTACAGTTTTTCGCCTGTCGTCGTCTCGTATTTTTTAAAATTCATTTGACTCGATTTTCAATTTTTCAAGCATCTTGCGGGCGTCTGTTTTGTGGGTTTTCGTGTTTTTCCGGTTTGGAGGCCTCTGCAGTGTCAATGGGCGGGAGCACTGTTTTGAGGCCGCTTTCGGTATTTTCCTCCTTCCCTGATATCGCGGTCCCAAAATTCCGGAGTCATGGTCTGGGTCGTCCAAGGAAAAAATCAAAAAAAAAAAAATGTGGTGAGGTGCATCACGTGGACTTCCCAGGAGGTCACCCATCCCAGTACTACTCTCGCCCAAACACACTTAACTGCGGAGTTCTGATGGGATCCGGTGCATTAGTGCTGGTATAATCGCACCTGCTAGGTGGAGCGCGGTCAAATGCTATATACGCACCCGAGGGCGTTTGCGATTTGGTTTGGATCGGTTTAAAGGCAAAAAGCCGTCCGATCCAGACTTGAAATTAAGCCGCGATGCTGTTTGGGTCGGATCGGTTACAATATCAACTCCGACCCGATCCAATCCGATTAATAGCGGATCGGATCCGGCTGGATGATTCCGTTTTCGCTTTTTTTAAAAAGTGTTATATTTTCCTATTCAAAATGCTAATTTGACGCCTCAAATACACTATTCCGTACGTCAAAACATGCATAACAGTAGCCACCTTCCCGACGGGGCTTTCGGAGCATTTGGGACATATCGGTAATTACGAAATTCGTTTCCAGTAGCTCCGAATGACCCGAATTTTTGTCAGGTGATAGGAAAAAAATCCAACGAGTGAGGCCCATCGATTCCTAAGGAATCCGTGGGAACCCCCCGATTTTGGCCAAAGGGCACTGTCTAGACCATTTTTTCTATTTTCGATGTATTTTCTTTGCACGATAATTACCTAGACATGTGCAATTTTTCGCCTGTCGTCGTCTCATATTTTTTAAAATTCATTTGACTCGATTTTCAATTTTTCAAGCATCTTGCGAGCGTCTGTTTTGTGGGTTTTCGTGTTTTTCCGGTTCGGAGGCCTCGGCAGTGTCAATGGGCGGGAGCACTGTTTTGAGGCCACTTTCGGTATTTTCCTCCTTGCCTGATATCGCGGTCCCAAAATTCCGGAGTCATGGTCTGGGTCGTCTAAGGAAAAAATGAAAAAAAAAATGTGGTGAGGTGCATCACGAGGATTTCCTAGGAGGTCATCCATCCCAGTACTACTCTCGCCCAAGCACACTTAACTGCGGAGTTCTGATGGAATTTGGTGCATTAGTGCTGGTATAATCGCACCTGCTAGGTGGAGCGCTGTCAAATGCTATATACGCACCCGAGGGCGTTTGCGATTTGGTTTGGATCGGTTTAAAGGCAAAAAACCGTCCGATCCAGACTTGAAATTAAGCCGCGATGCGGTTTGGGTCGGATCGGTTACATTATCAATTCCGACCCGATCCAATCCGATTAAAAGCGGATCGGATCCGGTTAGATGATTCCGTTTTCAATTTATTTAAATTTTTTTATATTTTCCTATTCAAAATGCTAATTCGACGCCTCAAATACACTATTCCATACATCAAAGCATGCATAACAGTAGCCACCTTCCCGACGGGGCTTTCGGAGCATTTGGGACATACCGGTAATTGCGAAATTCGTTTCCAGCAGCTCCGAATGACCCGAATTTTTGTTGGGTGATAGAAAAATTGCAACGAGCGAGGCCCATCGATTCCTAAGGAATCCGTGGGCACCCCCCGATTTTGGCCAATGGTCACTTTATAGACCACTTTTTCTATTTTCGAAGTATTTTCTTTGCACGATAATTACCTAAACATGTGCAGTTTCGCACCCGTCGTCGTCCCATATTTTTTTAAATTCATTTGACACGATTTTCAATTTTTCTAGCGTCTTACGTGGGTCTGTTTTGTGGGTTTTCGTGTTTTTTCGGTTCGAAAGCCTCTGCAGTGTCAATGGGCCGGAGCACTGTTTTGAGGCCGCTTTCCGTATTGTCTTCCATCCCTGATATCGTGGTCCAAAAATTCCGGAGTCACGGTCTGGGTCCCCCAAGGAAAAAATGAAAAAAAAAAAAAAAAACAGATGTTGAGGTGCAACACGAGGTCTTCCCACGAGATCACCAATCCTAGTACTACTCTCGCCCAAGCACGCTTAACTGCGGAGTTCTGATGGGATCCGGTGCATTAGTGCTTGTCGGATCGTACCTTCTAAATGGAGCGCTATGAAATGCTTTATATGCACCCGAGGGCATTTGCGGTTCGGTTTGGATCGGTTTTAAGGCAAAAAGCCGTCCGATCTGGACTTGAAAGTAATCTGCGATGCGGTTTGTGTTGGATCAGTTACAATATCAATTCCGACACGATCGAATCCGATCAAAACGGATCGAATCCGGTTGGATGATTCCGTTTTCGCTTTCATTAAATTGTTTTATATTTTCCGATTCAAAATGCTAATTCGACGCCTCAAATACACTATTCCATACGTCAAAGCATGCATAACAGTAGCCACCTTCCCGACGGGGCTTTCGGAGCATTTGGGACATATCGGTAATTGCGAAATTCGTTTCCAGCAGCTCCGAATGACCCAAATTTTTGTCAGGTGATAGAAAAATTCCAACGAGCGAGGCCCATCGATTTCTAAGGAATCCGTGGGCACCCCCATATTTTTTTTAAATTCATTTGACACGATTTTCAATTTTTCTAGCGTCTTACGTGGGTCTGTTTTGTGGGTTTTCGTGTTTTTCCGGTTCGGAATGCCTCTGCAGTGTCAATGGGCCGGAGCACTGTTTTGAGGCCGCTTTCCGTATTGTCTTCCACCCCTGATATCGTGGTCCAAAAATTCCGGAGTCACGGTCTGGGTCCCCCAAGGAAAAAATGAAAAAAAAAAAAAAAAACAGATGCTGAGGTGCAACACGAGGACTTCCCACGAGATCACCAATCCTAGTACTACTCTCCCCCAAGCACACTTAACTGCGGAGTTCTGATGGGATCCGGTGAATTAGTGCTTGTCAGATCGTACCTACTAAGTGGAGCGCTATGAAATGCTTTATACGCACTCGAGGGCGTTTGCGGTTCGGTTTGGATCGGTTTTAAGGCAAAAAGCCGTCTGATCTGGACTTGAAAGTAATCTGCGATGCGGTTTGCGTCGGATCGGTTACAGTATCAATTCCGACACGATCCAATCCGATCAAAACGGATCGAATCCGGTTGGATGATTCCGTTTTCGCTTTCATTAAATTGTTTTATAATTTTCGATTCAAAATGCTAATTCGACGCCTCAAATACACTATTCCATACGTCAAAGCATGCATAATAGTAGCCACCTTCCAGACGGGGCTTTCGGAGCATTTGGGACATATCGGTAATTAAGAAATTCTTTTCCAGCAGCTCCGAATGACCCGAATTTTTGTCGGGTGATAGAAAAAAATACAATGAGCGAGGCCCGTCGATTCCTAAGGAATCCTCGGGCACCACCCGATTTTGGCCAAAGGGCACTGTCTAGACCACTTTTTCTATTTTTCAAGTATTATCTTTGCACGATAATTACCTAGACATATGCAGTTTTCCACCCATCGTGGTCCCGTATTTTTTAAAATTCATTTGACATGATTTTCAATTTTTCTAGCATCCTGCGTGGGTCTGTATTATGGGTTTTCATGCTTTTCCAGTTCGGAAGCCTCTGCAATGTCAATGGGCGGGAGCCCTGCTTTGAGGCCGCTTTCCGTATTTTCTTCCATCCCTGATATCGCGGTCCAAAAATTCCGGAGTCATGGTCTGGGTCGCCCAAGGATAAATGAAAAAAAAAAAATATGCTGAGGTGCAACACGAGGACTTCCCACGAGATCACCAATCCTAGTACTACTCCTGCCCAAGCACGCTTAATTGCGATGTTCTGATGGGATCCGGTGCATTAGTGCTGGTCTGATCACACCTACTAAGTGGGACGCTATCTTTATACGCACCCGAGGGCGTTTGCGGTTCAGTTTGGATCGGTTTAAAGCTAAAAGCCGTTCCATCCGCACTTGAAAGTAATATGCGATGCGGTTTGCGTCAGATCGGTTACAGTATCAATTTTGACCAGTTCCAATCCGATCAAAAGCGAATCAGATCCACATTTTCTGTTTTTCTAGCGTCTTGCGTGGGTTTGTTCTGCCGGTTTGCGTGTTTTTCCGGTTCGGAAGCCTCTGCAGTGTCAATGGGCGGGAGCACTATTTTGAGGCCGCTTTCAGTATTTTCCTCCTTCCCTGATATCGCGGTCCCAAAATTTCGGAGTCATGGTCTGAGTCGTCCAAGGGAAAAATGAAAAAAAAAAAAAAAAAAAAGGTGGTGAGTTGCAACACGAGGACTTCCCAAGAGGTCCCCCATCCTAGTACTACTCTCACCCAAGCACTATTATCCACGAAGTTCTGATGGGATCCGGTGCATTAGTGCTGGTATGATCGCTCCAGCTAGGTGGAGCGCTGTCAAATGCTTTATACGCACTCGAGGGCGTTTGCGGCTCGGTTTGGATCGATTTTAAGGAAAAAGCCGGCCGATCCGGACTTGAAAGTAAGCCGCGGTGCGGTTTGGGTCGGATCGGTTACAGTATCAACTCCGACCCGATCCAATCCGATTAATAGCGGATCGGATCCGGCTGGATGATTCCGTTTTCACTTTTTTTAAATAGTGTTATATTTTCCTATTCAAAATGTTAATTTGACGCCTCAAATACACTATTCCGTACGTCAAAGCATGCATAACAGTAGCCACCTTCCCGACGGGGCTTTCGGAGCATTTGGGACTTATCGGTAATTACGAAATTCGTTTCCAGCAGCTCCGAATGACCCGAATTTTTGTCCGGTGATAGGAAAAAAATCCAACGAGCGAGGCCCATCGATTCCTAAGGAATCCGTGGGAACTCCCCGACTTTGGCCAAAGGGCACTGTCTAGACCATTTTTTCTATTTTCGATGTATTTTCTTTGCACGATAATTACTTAGACATGTACAGTTTTTCGCCTGTCGTCGTCTCGTATTTTTTAAAATTCATTTGACTCGATTTTCAATTTTTCAAGCATCTTGCGGGCGTCTGTTTTGTCGGTTTTCGTGTTTTTCCGGTTTGGAGGCCTCTGCAGTGTCAATGGGCGGGAGCACTGTTTTGAGGCCGCTTTCGGTATTTTCCTCCTTCCCTGATATCGCGGTCCCAAAATTCCGGAGTCATGGTCTGGGTCGTCCAAGGAAAAAATCAAAAAAAAAAAAAAAATGTGGTGAGGTGCATCACGTGGACTTCCCAGGAGGTCACCCATCCCAGTACTACTCTCGCCCAAACACACTTAACTGCGGAGTTCTGATGGGATCCGGTGCATTAGTGCTGGTATAATCGCACCTGCTAGGTGGAGCGCGGTCAAATGCTATATACGCACCCGAGGGCGTTTGCGATTTGGTTTGGATCGGTTTAAAGGCAAAAAGCCGTCCGATCCAGACTTGAAATTAAGCCGCGATGCTGTTTGGGTCGGATCGGTTATAGTATCAATTCCGACCCGATCCAATCCGATTAAAAGCGGATCAGATCCGGTTAGATGATTCCGTTTTCAATTTATTTAAATTGTTTTATATTTTCCTATTCAAAATGCTAATTCGATGCCTCAAATACACTATTCCATACATCAAAGCATGCATAACAGTAGCCACCATCCCGACGGGGCTTTCGTAGCATTTGGGACATACCGGTAATTGCGGAATTCGTTTCCAGCAGCTCCGAATGACCCGAATTTTTGTCGGGTGATAGAAAAATTCCAACGAGCGAGGCCCATCGATTCCTAAGGAATCCGTGTGCACCCCCCGATTTTGGCCAATGGTCACTTTATAGACCACTTTTTCTATTTTCGAAGTATTTTCTTTGCACGATAATTACCTAGACGTGTGCAGTTTCCCACCCGTCGTCGTCCCATATTTTTTTAAATTCATTTGACACGATTTTCAATTTTTCTAGCGTCTTACGTGGGTCTGTTTTGTGGGTTTTCGTGTTTTTCCGGTTCGGAAGCCTCTGCAGTGTTAATGGGCCGGAGCATTGTTTTGAGGCCGCTTTTCGTATTGTCTTCCATCCCTGATATCATGGTCCAAAAATTCCGGAGTCACGGTCTAGGTCCCCCAAGGAAAAAATGAAAAAAAAAAAAAAAAACAGATGCTGAGGTGCAACACGAGGACTTCCCACGAGATCACCAATCCTAGTACTACTCTCGCCCAAGCACGCTTCAGTGCGGAGTTCTGATGGGATCCGGTGCATTAGTGCTTGTCGGATCGTACCTACTAAGTGGAGCGCTATGAAATGCTTTATACGCACCCGAGGGCGTTTGCGGTTCGGTTTGGATTGGTTTTAAGGCAAAAAGCCATCCGATCTGTCAAAGCATGCATAACAGTAGCCACCTTCCCGACGGGGCTCTCGGAGCATTTGGGACATATCGATAATTATGAAATTCGTTTCCAGCAGCTCCGAATGACTCGAATTTTTGTCGGGTGATAGAAAAAAATCCAACGAGCGAGGCCCATCGATTCCTAAGGAATCCCGAGGCACCCCCCGATTTTGGCCAAAGGGCACTGTCTAGACCACTTTTTCTATTTTCGAAGTCTTATCTTTGCACGATAATTACCTAGACATATGCGGTTTTCCACCCGTCGTGGTCCCGTATTTTTTAAAATTCATTTGACATGATTTTCAATTTTTCTAGCGTCCTGCGTGGGTCTGTAATATGGGTTTTCGTGCTTTTCCAGTTCGGAAGCCTCTGCAATGTCAATGGGCGGGAGCCCTGTTTTGAGGCCGCTTTCCGTATTTTCTTCCATCCCTGATATCGCGGTCCAAAAATTCCGGAGTCATGGTCTGGGTCGCCCAAGGATAAATGAAAAAAAAAAAAAGATGCTGAGGTGCAACACGAGGACTTCCCACGAGATCACCAATCCTAGTACTACTCCTGCCCAAGCACGCTTAATTGCGATGTTCTGATGGGATCCGGTGCGTTAGTGCTGGTCTGATCACACCTACTAAGTGGGACGCTATCTTTATACGCACCCGAGGGCGTTTTCGATTCGGTTTGGATCGGTTTAAAGCAAAAAGCCGTTCCATCCGCACTTGAAAGTAATATGCGATGCGGTTTGCATCAAATTGGTTACAGTATCAATTTTGACCAGTTCCAAATCCGATCAAAAGCGGATCGGATCCAGATTTTCTGTTTTTCTAGCGTCTTGCGTGGGTCTGTTCTGTCGGTTTTCGTGTTTTTTCGATTCGGAAGCCTCTGCAGTGTCAATTGGCGGGAGCATTGTTTTGAGGCCGCTTTCGGTATTTTCCTCCTTCCCTGATATCGCGGTCCCAAAATTCCGGAGTCATGGTCTGGGTCGTCCAAGGAAAAAATGAAAAAAAATAAAAATGTGGTGAGGTGCATCACGAGGACTTCCCAGGAGGTCACCCATCCCAGTACTACTCTCGCCCAAACACACTTAACTGCGGAGTTCTGATGGGATCCGGTGCATTAGTGCTGGTATAATCGCACCTGCTAGGTGCAGCGCTGTCAAATGCTATATACGCACCCGAGGGCGTTTGCGATTTGGTTTGGATCGGTTTAAAGGCAAAAAGCCGTCCGATCCAGACTTGAAATTAAGCCGCGATGCGGTTTGGGTCGGATTGGTTACAGTATCAATTCCGACCCGATCCAATCCGATTAAAAGTGGAACGGATCCGGTTAGATGATTCCGTTTTCAATTTATTTAAATTGTTTTATATTTTCCTATTCAAAATGCTAATTCGACGCCTCAAATACACTATTCCATACGTCAAAGCATGCATAACAGTAGCCACCTTCCCGACGGGGCTTTCGGAGCGTTTGGGACATATCGGTAATTGCGAAATTCGTTTCCAGCAGCTCCGAATGACCCGAATTTTTGTCGGGTGATAGAAAAATTCCAACGAGCGAGGCCCATCGATTCCTAAGGAATCCGTGGGCACCCCTCGATTTTGGCCAATGGTCACTTTATAGACCACTTTTTCTATTTTCGAAGTATTTTCTTTGCACGATAATTACCTAGACATGTGCAGTTTCCCACCCGTCGTCTTCCCATATTTTTTAAAATTCATTTGACACGATTTTCAATTTTTCTAACGTCTTATGTGGGTCTGTTTTGTGGGTTTTCGTGTTTTTCCGGTTCGGAAGCCTCTGCAGTGTCAACGGGCGAGGGCACTGTTTTTAGGCCGCTTTCGGTATTTTCCTCCTTCCCTGATATCGCGGTCCCAAAATTCCGAAGTCATGGTCTGGGTCGTCCAGTGAAAAAATGAAAAAAAAAAAATAAAAATAAAAAAGGTGGTGAGGTGCAATACGAGGACTTCCCAGAAGGTCATCCATCCTAGTACTACTCTCGCCCAAGCACGCTTAACTGCGGAGTTCTGATGGGATCCGGTGCATTAGTGCTGGTATGATCGCACCTGCTAAGTGGAACGCTATCAAATTCTTTATACGCACCAGAGGGCGTTTGCGGTTCGGTTTGGATCGGTTTTAAGGCAGAAGGTCGTCCGGTCCAGGCTTGAAAGCAAGCCGCGATGCGGTTTGGGTCGGATCGGTTACTGTATCAATTCCGACCCGATCCAATCCGATTAAAAGCGGATAGGATCCGGTTGGATGATTCCGTTTTCACCTTTTTTAAATTGTTTTATATTTTCCTACTCAAAATGCTAATTCGACGCCTCAAATACACTATTCCGTACGTCAAAGCATGCATAACAATAGCCACCTTCCCGACGAGGCTTTCGGAGCATCTGGGACGTATCGGCAATTACGAAATTCGTTTCCAGCTGCTCCGAATGACCCAAATTTTTTTCGGGTGATAGGAAAAAAAATCCAACGAGCGAGGCACATCGATTCCTAAGGGATTCGTGGGTGCCCCCCGATTTTGGCCAAAGGGCACTGTCTAGGCTTTTTTTTCTATTTTGGAAGTATTTTCTTTGCACGATAATTACCTAGACATGTGCAGTTTTTCGCCTGTCGTCGTCCCGTATTTTTTAAAATTTATTTGACATGATTTTCAATTTTTCTAGCGTCTTGCGTGGGTCTGTTTTGTGGGTTTTCGTGTTTTTCCGGTTCGGAAGCCTCTGTAGTGTCAACGGGAGGGAGCACTGTTTTGAGGCCGCTTTCGGTATTTTCCTCTTTTCCTGATATCGCGGTCCCAAAATTCCGGAGTCATGGTCTGGGTCGTCCAAGGAAAAAATGAAAAAAAATAAAATAAAAAAAGTGGTGAGGTGCAACACGAGGACTTCCCAGAAGGTCATCCATCCTAGTACTACTCTCGCCCAAGCACGCTTAACTACGGAGTTCTGATGGGATCCGGTGCATTAGTGCTGGTATGATCGCACCTGCTAAGTGGAGCGCTATCAAATTCTTTATACGCACCTGAGGGCGTTTGCGGTCCGGTTTGGATCGGTTTTAAGGCAGAAGGTCGTCCGGTCCGGGCTTGAAAGTAAGCCGCGATACGGTTTGGGTCGGATCGGTTACAGTATCAGTTCCGACCCGATCCAATCCGATTAAAAGCGGATCGGATCCGGTTAGATGATTCCGTTTTCAATTTATTTAAATTGTTTTATATTTTCCTATTCAAAATGCTAATTCGACGCCTCAAATACACTATTCCATACGTCAAAGCATGCATAACAGTAGCCACCTTCCCGACGGGGCTTTCGGAGCATTTGGAACATACCGGTAATTACGAAATTCGTTTCCAGCAGCTCCGAATGACCCGAATTTTTGTTGGGTGATAGAAAAATTCCAACGAGCGAGGCCCATCGATTCCTAAGGAATCCGTGGGCACCCCCCGATTTTGGCCAATGGACACTTTATAGACCACTTTTTCTATTTTCGAAGTATTTTCTTTGCACGATAATTACCTAGACATTTGCAGTTTCCCACCCGTCGTCGTCCCATATTTTTTTAAATTCATTTGACACGATTTTCAATTTTTCTAGCGTCTTACGTGGGTCTATTTTGTGGGTTTTCGTGTTTTTCCGGTTCGGAAGCCTCTGCAGTGTCAATGGGCCGGAGCACTGTTTTGAGGCCGCTTTCCATATTGTCTTCCATCCCTGATATCGTGGTCCAAAAATTCCGGAGTCACGGTCTGGGTCCCCCAAGGAAAAAATGAAAAAAAAAAAACAGATGCTGAGGTGCAACACGAGGACTTCCCACGAGATCACCAATCCTAGTACTACTCTCGCCCAAGCATGCTTAACTGCGGAGTTCTGATGGGATCCGGTGCATTAGTGCTTGTCGGATCGTAACTACTAAGTGGAGCGCTATGAAATGCTTTATACGCACCCGAGGCCGTTTGCGGTTCGGTTTGGATCGGTTTTAAGGCAAAAAGCCGTCCGATCTGGACTTGAAAGTAATCTGCGATGCGGTTTGCGTCGGATCAGTTACAATATCAATTCCGACACGATCGAATCCGATCAAAACGAATCGAATCCGGTTGGATGATTCCGTTTTCGCTTTCATTAAATTGTTTTATATTTTCCGATTCAAAATGCTAATTCGACGCCTCAAATACACTATTCCATATGTCAAAGCATGCATAACAGTAGCCACCTTCCCGACGGGGATTTCGGAGCATTTGGGACATATCGGTAATTGCGAAATTCGTTTCCAGCAGTTCCGAATGACCCGAATTTTTGTCGGGTGATAGAAAAATTCCAACGAGCGAGGCCCATCGATTCCTAAGGAATCCGTGGGCACCCCCATATTTTTTTTAAATTCATTTGACACGATTTTCAATTTTTCTAGCGTCTTACGTGGGTCTGTTTTGTGGGTTTTCGTGTTTTTTCGGTTCGGAATGCCACTGCAGTGTCAATGGGCCGGAGCACTGTTTTGAGGCCGCTTTCCGTATTGTCTTCCATCCCTGATATCGTGGTCCAAAAATTCCGGAGTCACGGTCTGGGTCCCCCAAGGAAAAAATGAAAAAAAAAAAAAACAGATGCTGAGGTGCAACACGAGGACTTCCCACGAGATCACCAATCCTAGTACTACTCTCGCCCAAGCACGCTTAACTGCGGAGTTCTAATGGGATCCGGTGCATTAGTGCTTGTCGGATCGTACCTTCTAAGTGGAGCGCTATGAAATGCTTTATATGCACCCGAGGGCGTTTGCGGTTCGGTTTGGATCGGTTTTAAGGCAAAAATCCATCCGATCTGGACTTGAAAGTAATCTGCGACGCGGTTTGCGTCGGATCGGTTACAATATCAATTTCGACACGATCGAATCCAATCAAAACGGATCGAATCCGGTTGGATGATTCCGTTTTCGCTTTCATTAAATTGTTTTATATTTTCCGATTCAAAATGCTAATTCGACGCCTCAAATACACTATTCCATACGTCAAAGCATGCATAACAGTAGCCACCTTCCCAACGGGGCTTTCGGAGCATTTGGGACATATCGGCAATTACGAAATTCGTTTCCATCAGTTTCGAATGACCCGAATTTTTGTCGGGTGATAGACAAATTCCAACGAGCGAGGCCCATCGATTCCTAAGGAATCCGTGGGCACCCCCATATTTTTTTAAATTCATTTGACACGATTTTCAATTTTTCTAGCGTCTTACGTGGGTCTGTTTTGTGGGTTTTCGTGTTTTTCCGGTTCGGAATGCCTCTGCAGTGTCAATGGGCCGGAGCACTGTTTTGAGGCCGCTTTTCGTGTTGTCATCCATCCCTGATATCGTGGTCCAAAAATTTCGGAGTCACGGTTTGGGTCCCCCAAGGAAAAAATGAAAAAAAAAAAAAAAAAACAGATGCTGAGGTGCAACACGAGGACTTCCCACGAGATCACCAATCCTAGTACTACTCTCGCCCAAGCACGCTTAACTGCGGAGTTCTGATGGGATCCGGTGCATTAGTGCTTGTCAGATTGTACCTACTAAGTGGAGCGCTATGAAATGCTTTATACGCACCCGAGGGCGTTTGCGGTTCGGTTTGGATCGGTTTTAAGGCAAAAAGCCGTCCGATCTGGACTTGAAAGTAATCTGTGATGCGGTTTGCGTCGGATCGGTTACAGTATCAATTCCGACGCGATCCAATCCGATCAAAACGGATCGAATCCGGTTGGATGATTCCGTTTTCGCTTTCATTAAATTGTTTTATAATTTCCGATTCAAAATGCTAATTCGACGCCTCAAATACACTATTCCATATGTCAAAGCATGCATAATAGTAGCCACCTTCCCGATGGGGCTTTCGGAGCATTTGCGACATATCGGTAATTACGAAATTCTTTTCCAGCAGCTCCGAATGACCCGAACTTTTGTCGGGTGATAGAAAAACGAGCGAGGCCCATCGATTCCTAAGGAATCCGTGGGCACCCCCTGATTTTGGCCAAAGGGCACTGTCTAGACCACTTTTTCTATTTTCGAAGTATTATCTTCGCACGATAATTACCTAGACATCTGCAGTTTTCCACCCGTCTTCGTCCCGTATTTTTTAAAATTCATTTGAAACGATTCTCAATTTTTCTAGCGTCTTGCGGGGGTCTGTTTTGTGGGTTTTCGTGTTTTTTCGATTCAGAGGCCTCTGCAGTGTCAATGGGCGGGAGCACTTTTTTGAGGCCACGTTCGGTATTTTCCTCCATCCCTGATATCGCGGTCCAAAAAATCCGGAGTTATGGTCTGGGTTGCCCAAGGATAAATGAAAAAAAAAAAAAAAATAAGATGCTGAGGTGCAACACGAGGACTTCCCACGAGATCACCAATCCTAGTACTACTCTCGCCCAAGCACGCTTAATTGCGATGTTCTGATGGGATCCGGTGCATTAGTGCTGGTCTGATCACACCTACTAAGTGGGACGCTATCTTTATACGCACCCGAGGGCGTTTGCGGTTCAGTTTGGATCGGTTTTAAGGCAAAAAGTCGTTCCATCCGCACTTGAAAGTAATATGCGTGCGGTTTGCGTCACATCGGTTACAGTATCAATTTCGACCCGTTCCAATCCGATCAAAAGCGAATCGGATCCATATTTTCTGTTTTTCTGGCGTCTTGCGTGGGTCTGTTCTGCCGGTTTTCGTGTTTTTCCGGTTGGGAAGCCTCTACAGTGTCAATGGGCGGGAGCACTATTTTGAGGCCGCTTTCGGTATTTTCCTCCTTCCCTGATATCGCGGTCCCAAAATTCCAGAGTCATGGTTTGAGTCGTCCAAGGGAAAAATGAAAAAAAAAAAATGGTGGTGAGGTGCAACACGAGGACTTCCCAAGAGGTCCCCCATCCTAGTACTACTCTCGCCCAAGCACTATTATCCACGGAGTTCTGATGGGATCCGGTGCATTAGTGCTGGTATGATCGCTCCAGCTAGGTGGAGCGCTGTCAAATGCTTTATACGCACTCGAGGGCGTTTGCGGTTCGGTTTGGATCGGTTTTAAGGCAAAAAGCCGTCCGATCTGGACTTGAAAGTAATCTGCGATGCGGTTTGCGTCGGATCGGTTACAGTATCAATTCCGACACGATCCAATCCGATCAAAACAGATCGAATCCGGTTGGATGATTCCGTTTTCGCTTTCATTAAATTATTTTATAATTTCCAATTCAAAAGGCTAATTCGACGCCTCAAATACACTATTCCATACATCAAAGCATGCATAACAGTAGCCACCTTCCCGACGGGGCTTTCGGAGCATTTGGGACATATCAGTAATTACAAAATTCGATTCCAGCAGCTCCGAATGACCGAATTTTTGTCTGGTGATAGGAAAAAATCGAACGAGCGAGGCCCATCGATTCCTAAGGAATTCGAGGGCACCCCCCGATTTTGGCCAAAGGGCACTGTCTAGACCACTTTTTCAATTTTCGAAGTATTTTATTTGCACGATAATTACCTAGACATGTGCAGTTTTCCGCCCGTCGTGATCTCGTATAATTTAAAATTCATTTGACACGATTTTCAATTTTTCTAGCGTTTTGCGTGGGTCTGTTTTGTGGGTTTTCGTGTTTTTCCGATTCGGAAGCCTCTACAGTGTTAATTGGCGGGAGAATTGTTTTGGGGCCGCTTTCGATATTTTCCTCCTTCCCTGATATCGCGGTCCCAAAATTCCGGAGTCATAGTCTGGGTTGTCCCAGGAAAAAAAGAAAAAAAAAAAAAAAGGTGGTGAGGTGCAACACGAGGACTTCCCAGGAGGTCACTCGTCCTAGTACTACTCTCGCCCAAGCACGCTTAACTGGGGAGTTCTAGTGGGATATGGTGCATTAGTGCTGGTATGATCGCACCTACTAGGTGGAGCGCTATCAAATGCTTTATACGCACCCAAGGGCGTTTGCGGTTCAGTTTGGATCGGTTTTAAGGCAAAAAGCCATCCGATCCGGACTTGAAAGTAAGTCGCGATGCGGTTTGGGTCAGATCGGTTACAGTATCAATTCCGACCCGATCCAATCCGATTAAAAGCGGATCAGATCCGGATGGATGATTTCGTTTCCGCTTTTTTTAAATTGTTTTATATTTTCCTATTCAAAATGCTAATTCGACACCTCAAATACACTATTCCGTACGTCAAAGCTTGCATAACAGTAGCCACTTTCCCGATGGGCTTTTGGAGCATCTGGGACATATCGGTAATTAGGAAATTCGTTTCCAGCAGATCCGAATGACCCGTATTTTTGTCGGGTTATAGGAAAAAATCCAACGAGCGAGGCCCATCGATTCATAAGGAATCCTCGGGCACCACCCGATTTTGGCCAAAGGGCACTGTCTAGACCACTTTTTCTATTTTTGAAGTATTTTCTATGCACGATAATTACCTAGACATGTGCAGTTTTTCGCCCGTCGTCGTCCCGTATTTTTTAAAATTCATTTGACTCGATTTTCAATTTTTCTAGCGTCTTGCGGGGGTCTGTTTTGTGGGTTTTCGTGCTTTTCCAGTTCGGAAGCCTCTGCAATGTCAATGGGCGAGAGCCCTGTTTTGAGGCCGCTTTCGGTATTTTCCTCTTTCCCTGATATCGCGGTCCCCAAATTCCGGAGTCATGGTCTAATTCGTCCAAGGGAAAAATGAAAAAAAAAAAAAAAAGGTGGTGAGGTGCAACACGAGGACTTCCCAGGAGGTCACCCGTCCTAATACTACTCTCGCCCAAGCACTCTTATCTGTGGAGTTCTGATGGGATCCGGTGCATTAGTGCTGGTATGATCGCACCTGCTAGGTGGAGTGCTGTCAAATGCTTTATACGCACTCAAGGGCGTTTGCGCTTCGGTTTTAAGGAAAAAGCCGGCCGATCCGGACTTGAAAGTAAGCTGCGATGCGGTTTGGGTCGGATCGGTTACAGTATCAACTCCGACCCGATCCAATCCGATTAATAGCGGATCGGATCCGGCTGGATGATTCCGTTTTCGCTTTTTTTAAATAGTGTTATATTTTCCTATTCAAAATGCTAATTTGACGCCTCAAATACACTATTCCGTACGTCAAAGCATGCATAACAGTAGCCACCTTCCCGACGGTGCTTTCGGAGCATTTGGGACATATCGGTAATTACGAAATTCGTTTCCAGCAGCTCCGAATGACCCGAATTTTTGTCCGGTGATAGGAAAAAAATCCAACGAGCGAGGCCCATCGATTCCTAAGGAATCCATGGTAACCCCCCGATTTTTGCCAAAGGGCACTGTCTAGACCATTTTTTCTATTTTCGATGTATTTTCTTTGCACGATAATTACCTAGACATGTGCAGTTTTTCGCCTGTCGTCGTCTCGTATTTTTTAAAATTCATTTGACTTTATTTTCAATTTTTCAAGCATCTTGCGGGCGTCTGTTTTGTGGGTTTTCGTGTTTTTCCGGTTCGGAGGCCTCTGCAGTGTCAATGGGCGGGAGTACTGTTTTGAGGCCGCTTTCTGTATTTTCCTCCGTCCCTGATATCGCGGTCCCAAAATTCCGGAGTCATGATCTGGGTCGTCCAAGGAAAAAATGAAAAAAAAAATGTGGTGTGGTGCATCACGAGGACTTCCCAGGAGGTCACCCATCCCAGTACTACTCTCGCCCAAACACACTTAACGGCGGAGTTCTGATGGGATCCGGTGCATCAGTGCTGGTATAATCGCACCTGCTAGGTGGAGCGCTGTCAAATGCTATATACGCACCCGAGGGCGTTTGCGATTTGGTTTGGATCGGTTTAAAGGCAAAAGGCCATCCGATGAAGACTTGAAATTAAGCCGCGATGCGGTTTGGGTCGGATCGGTTACAATATCTATTCCGACACGATCCAATCCGATTAAAAGCGGATCAGATCTGGTTAGATGATTCCGTTTTCAATTTATTTAAATTGTTTTATATTTTCCTATTCAAAATGCTCATTCGACGCCTCAAATACACTATTCCATACATCAAAGCATGCATAACAGTAGCCACCATCCCGACGGGGCTTTCGGAGCATTTGGGACATACCGGTAATTGCGAAATTCGTTTCCAGCAGCTCCGAATGACCCGAATTTTTGTCGGGTGATAGAAAAATTCCAACGAGCGAGGCCCATCGATTCTTAAGGAATCCGTGGGCACCCCTCGATTTTGGCCAAATGTCACTTTATAGACCACTTTTTCTATTTTCGAAGTATTTTCTTTGCACGATAATTACCTAGACATGTGCAGTTTCCCACCCGTCGTCGTCCCATATTTTATTAAATTCATTTGACACGATTTTCAATTTTTCTAGCGTCTTACGTGGGTCTGTTTTGTGGGTTTTCGTGTTTTTCCGGTTCGGAAGCCTCTGCAGTGTCAATGGGCCGGAGCACTGTTTTGAGGCCGCTTTCCGTATTGTCTTCCATCCCTGATATCGTGGTCCAAAAATTCCGGAGTCACGGTCTGGGTCCCCCAAGGAAAAAAATGAAAAAAAAAAAAACAGATGCTGAGGTGCAACACGTGGACTTCCCACGAGATCACCAATCCTAGTACTACTCTCGCCCAAGCACGCTTAACTGCGGAGTTCTGATGGGATCCGGTGCATTAGTGCTTGTCGGATCGTACCTACTAAGTGGAGCGCTATGAAATGCTTTATACGCACCCGAGGGCATTTGCGTTTCGGTTTGGATCGGTTTTAAGGCAATAAGCCATCCGATCTGGACTTGAAAGTAATCTGCGATACGGTTTGCGTCGGATCAGTTACAATATCAATTCCGACACGATCCAATCCGATCAAAACGGATCGAATCCGGTTGGATGATTCCGTTTTCGCTTTCATTAAATTGTTTTATATTTTCCGATTCAAAATGCTAATTCGACGCCTCAAATACACTATTCCATACGTCAAAGCATGCATAACAGTAGCCACCTTCCCGACGGGGCTTTCGGAGCATTTGGGACATATAGATAATTACGAAATTCGTTTCCAGCAGCTCCGAATGACCCGAATTTTTGTCGGGTGATAGAAAAAAAATCCAACGAGCGAGGCCCATCGATTCCTAAGGAATCCCTGGGCACCCCCCGATTTTGGCCAAAGGGCACTGTCTAGACCACTTTTTCTATTTTCGAAGTATTATCTTTGCACGATAATTACCTAGACATATGCAATTTTCCACCCGTCGTGGTCCCGTATTTTTTTAAATTCATTTGACATGATTTTCAATTTTTCAAGCGTCCTGCGTGGGTCTGTAATATGGGTTTTCATGCTTTTCCAGTTCGGAAGCCTCTGCAACATCAATGGGCGAGAGCCTTGTTTTGAGGCCGCTTTCCGTATTTTCTTCCATCCCTAATATCGCGGTCCAAAAATTCCGGAGTCATGGTCTGGGTCGCCCAAGGATAAATGAAAAAAAAAAAAAAAAGATGCTGAGGTGCAACAGGAGGACTTCCCACGAGATCACCAATCCTAGTACTACTCCTGCCCAAGCACGCTTAATTGCGATGTTCTGATGGGATCCGGTGCATTAGTGCTGGTCTGATCACACCTACTAAGTGGGACGCTATCTTTATACGCACCCGAGGGCGTTTGCGGTTCGGTTTGGATCGGTTTAAAGCAAAAAGCCGTTCCATCCGCACTTGAAAGTAATATGCGATGCGGTTTGCATCAGATCGGTTACAGTATCAATTTTGACCAGTTCCAATCCGATCAAAAGCGGATCGGATCCAGATTTTCTGTTTTTCTAGCGTCTTGCGTGGGTCTGTTCTGTCAGTTTTCGTGTTTTTTCGATTCGGAAGCCTTTGCAGTGTCAATGGGCGGGAGCATTGTTTTGAGGCCACTTTCGGTATTTTCCTCCTTCCCTGATATCGCGGTCCCAAAATTCCGGAGTCATGGTCTGAATCGTCCATGGGAAAAATGAAAAAAAAAAAAAAGGTGGTGAGGTGCAGCACGAGGACTTCCTAGGAGGTCATCCATCCTAGTACTACTCTCGCCCAAGCACTCTTATCTGCGGAGTTCTGATGGGATCCGGTGCATTAGTGCTGGTATGATCGCACCTGCTAGGTGGAGCGCAGTCAAATGCTTTATACCCACTCGAGGGCATTTGCGCTTCGGTTTGGATCGGTTTTAAGGAAAAAGCCGGCCGATCCGGACTTGAAAGTAAGCAGCGATGCGGTTTGGGTCGGATCGGTTACAGTATCAACTCCGACCCGATCCAATCCGATTAATAGCGGATCGGATCCGGCTGGATGATTCCGTTTTCGCTTTTTTTAAATAGTTTTATATTTTCCTATTCAAAATGCTAATTTGACGCCTCAAATACACTATTCCGTACGTCAAAGCATGCATAACAGTAGCCACCTTCCCGACGGGGCTTTCGGAGCATTTGGGACATATCGGTAATTACAAAATTCGTTTCCAGCAGCTCCGAATGACCCGAATTTTTGTCAGGTGATAGGAAAAAAATCCAACGAGCGACGCCCATCGATTCCTAAGGAATCCGTGGGAACCCCCCGATTTTGGCCAAAGGGCACTGTCTAGACCATTTTTTCTATTTTCGAAGTATTTTCTTTGCACGATAATTACCTAGACATGTGCAGTTTTCCGCCTGTCGTCGTCCCGTATTTTTTAAAATTCATTTGACTCGATTTTCAATTTTTCTAGCGTCTTGCGGGCGTCTGTTTTGGGGGTTTTCGTGTTTTTCCGGTTCGGAGGCCTCTGCAGTGTCAATGGGAGGGAGCACTGTTTTGAGGCCGCTTTCGGTATTTTCCTCCTTCCCTGATATCGCGGTCCCAAAATTCCGGAGTCATGGTCTGGGTTGTCCAAGGAAAAAATGAAAAAAAAATAAAAATGTGGTGAGGTGCATCACGAGGACTTCCCAGGAGGTCACCCATCCCAGTACTACTCTCGCCCAAACACACTTAACTGCGGAGTTCTGATGGGATCCGGTGCATTAGTGCTGGTATAATCGCACCTGCTAGGTGGAGCGCTGTCAAATGCTATATACGCACCTGAGGGCGTTTGCGATTTGGTTTGGATCGGTTTAAAGGCAAAAAGCCGTCAGATCCAGACTTAAAATTAAGCCGCGATGCGGTTTGGGTCGGATCGGTTACAGTATCAATTCCGACCCGATCCAATCCGATTAAAAGTGGATCGGATCCGGTTAGATGATTCCGTTTTCAATTTGTTTAAATTGTTTTACATTTTCCTATTCAAAATGTTAATTCGACGCCTCAAATACACTATTCCATACGTCAAAGAATGCATAACAGTAGCCACATTCCCGACGGGGCTTTCGGAGCATTTGGGACATATCGGTAATTGCGAAATTCGTTTCCAACAGCTCCGAATGACCCGAATTTTTGTCGGGTGATAGAAAAATTCCAACGAGCGAGGCCCATCGATTCCTAAGAAATCCATGGGCACCCCCCGATTTTGGCCAATGGTCACTTTATAGACCACTTTTTCTATTTTCGAAGTATTTTCTTTACACGATAATTACCTCGACATGTGCAGTTTCCCACCCATCGTCTTCCCATATTTTTTAAAATTCATTTGACACGATTTTCAATTTTTCTAGCGTCTTACGTGGGTCTGTTTTGTGGGTTTTCGTGTTTTTCCGGTTCGAAAGCCTCTGCAGTGTCAACGGGCGGGGGCACTGTTTTGAGGCCGCTTTCGGTATTTTCCTCCTTCCCTGATATCGCGGTCCCAAAATTCCGGAGTCATGGTCTGGGTCGTCCAGGGAAAAAATGAAAAAAAAATAAAAATAAAAAAGGTAGTGAGGTGCAACACGAGGACTTCCCAGAAGGTCATCCATCCTAGTACTACTCTCGCCCAAGCACGCTTAACTGCGGAGTTCTGATGGGATCCGGTGCATTAGTGCTGGTATGATCGCATCTGCTAAGTGGAGCGCTATCAAATTCTTTATACGCACCCGAGGGCGTTTGCGGTTCGGTTTGGATCAGTTTTAAGGCAGAAGGCCGTCCGGTCCGGGCTTGAAAGTAAGCCGCGATGCGGTTTGGGTCAGATCGGTTACTGTATCAATTCCGACCCGATCCAATCCGATTAAAAGCGGATCGGATCCGGTTGGATGATTCCGTTTTCGCCTTTTTTAAATTGTTTTATATTTTCCTACTCAAAATGCTAATTCGACGCCTCAAATACACTATTCCGTTCGTCAAAGCATGCATAACAGTAGCCACCTTCCCGATGGGGCTTTCGGAGCATCTGGGACGTATCGGCAATTACGAAATTCGTTTCCAGCTGCTCCGAATGACCCGAATTTTTGTCGGGTGATAGGAAAAAAAATCCAACGAGCGAGGCACATCGATTCCTAAGGGATTCGTGGGCACCCCCCGATTTTGGCCAAAGGGCACTGTCTAGGCTTTTTTTTCTATTTTGGAAGTATTTTCTTTGCACGATAATTACCTAGACATGTGCAGTTTTTCGCCCGTCGTCGTCCCGGATTTTTTAAAATTCATTTGACATGATTTTCAATTTTTCTAGCGTCTTGCGTGGGTCTGTTTTGTGGGTTTTCGTGTTTCTCCGGCTCGGAAGCCTCTGCAGTGACAACGGGCGGGAGCACTGTTTTCAGGCCGCTTTCGGTATTTTCCTCCTTACCTGATATCGCGGTCCCAAAATTCCGGAGTCATGGTCTGGGTCGTCCAGGGAAAAAGTAAAAAAAATAAAAATAAAAATAAAAAAGGTGGTGAGGTGCATCGATTCCTAAGGGATCCGTGGGCGGCCCCCGATTTTGCCCAAAGGGGACTGTCTAGGCTTTTTTTTTCTATTTTCGAAGTATTTTCTTTGCACGATAATTACCTAGACATGTGCAGTTTTCCGCCCGTCGTCGTCCCGTATTTTTTAAAATTCATTTGACATGATTTTCAATTTTTCTAGCGTCTTGCATGGGTCTGTTTTGTGGGTTTTCGTGTTTCTCCGGTACGGAAGCCTCTGCAGTGTCAACGGGCGGCAGCACTGTTTTGAGGCCGCTTTCGGTATTTTCCTCCTTCCCTGATATCGCGGTCCCAAAATTCCGGAGTCATGGTCTGGGTCGTCCAGGGAAAAAATGAAAAAAATAAAAATAAAAATAAAAAAGGTGGTGAGATGCAACACGAGGACTTACCAGGAGGTCACCCATCCTAGTACCACTCTCGCCCAAGCACGCTTAACTGCGGAGTTCTGATGGGATCCGGTGCATTAGTGCTGGTATGATCGCACCTGCTAAGTGGAGCGCTATCAAATTCTTTATACGCACCCGAGGGCGTTTGCGGTCCGGTTTGGATCGGTTTTAAGGCAGAAGGCCGTCCGATCCGGGCTTGAAAGTAAGCCGCGATGCGGTTTGGGTCGGATCGGTTACTGTATCAATTCCGACCCGATCCGATCCGATTAAAAGCGGATCGGATCCGGTTGGATGATTCCGTTTTCGCCTTTTTTAAATTGTTTTATATTTTCCTACTCAAAATGCTAATTCGACGCCTCAAATACACTATTCCGTACGTCAAAGCATGCATAATAGTAGCCACCTTCCCGTCGGGGCTTTCGGAGCATCTCGGACGTATCGGCAATTACGAAATTCGTTTCCAGCTGCTCCGAATGACACGAATTTTTGTCGGGTGATAGGAAAAAAAATCCAACGAGCGAGGCCCAACGATTCCTAAGGAATCCGTGGGCGCCCCCCGATTTTGGCCAAAGGGCACTGTCTAGGCTTTTTTTTTCTATTTTCGAAGTATTTTCTTTGCACGATAATTACCTAGACATGTGCAGTTTTTCGTCCGTCGTCGTCTCGTATTTTTTAAAATTCATTTGACATGATTTTCAATTTTTCTAGCGTCTTGCGTGGGTCTGTTTTGTGGGTTTTCGTGTTTTTCCAGTTCGGAAGCCTCTACAGTGTCAACGGGCGGGAGCACTGTTTTGAGGCCGCTTTCGGTACTTTCCTATTCCCCTGATATCGCGGTCCCAAAATTTCGGAGTCATGGTCTGGGTGGTCCAGGAAAAAATGAAATAAAAATAAAAATGAAAAAGGTGGTGAGGTGCAACACGAGGACTTCCCAGGAGGTCACCCATCCTAGTACTACTCTCGCCCAAGCACGCTTATTTGGGGAGTTCTGATGGGATCCGGTGCATTAGTGCTGGTATGATCGCACCTGCTAAATGGAGCGCTATCAAATTCTTTATACGCACCCGAGGGCGTTTGCGGTCCGGTTTGGATCGGTTTTAAGGCAGAAGGCCGTCCGATCCGGGCTTGAAAGTAAGCCGCGATGCGGTTTGGGTCGGATCGGTTACTGTATCAATTCCGACCCGATCCAATCCGATTAAAAGCAGATCGGATCCGGTTGGATGATTCCGTTTTCGCCTTTTTTAAATTGTTTTATAGTTTCCTACTCAAAATGCTAATTCGACGCCTCAAATACACTATTCCGTACGTCAAAGCATGCATAATAGTAGCCACTTTCCCGACGGGGCTTTCGGAGCATCTCGGACGTATCGACAATTACGAAATTCGTTTCCAGCTGCTCCGAATGACCCGAATTTTTGTCGGGTGATAGGAAAAAAAATCCAACGAGCGAGGCCCATCGACTCCTAAGGGATCCGCGGGCGCCCCCCGATTTTGGCCAAAGGGTACTGTCTAGGCTTTTTTTTCTATTTTCGAAGTATTTTCTTTGCACGATAATTACCTAGACATGTGCAGTTTTTCGTCCGTCGTCGTGCCGTATTTTTTAAAATTCATTTGACATGATTTTCAATTTTTCTAGCATCTTGCGTGGGTCTGTTTTGTGGGTTTTCGTGTTTTTCCGGTTCGGAAGCCTCTGCAGTGTCAACGGGCGGGGGCACTGTTTTGAGGCCGCTTTCGGTATTTTCCCCCTTCCCTGATATCGCGGTCCCAAAATTCCGGAGTCATGGTCGGGGTCGTCCAGGAAAAAAATGAAAAAAAAATAAAAATAAAAAAGGTGTTGAGGTGCAACATGAGGACTACCCAGAAGGTCACCCATCCTAGTACTACTCTCGCCCAAGCACGCTTAACTGCGGAGTTTTGATGGTATCCGGTGCATAAGTCCTGGTATGATCGCACCTGCTAAGTGGAGCGCTATCAAATTCTTTATACGCACCCGAGGGCGTTTCCGGTCCGGTTTGGATCTGTTTTAAGGCAGAAGGCCGTCCGATCCGGGCTTGAAAGTAAGCCGCGATGCGGTTTGGGTCGGATCGGTTACTGTATCAATTCCGACCCGATCCAATCCGATTAAAAGCGGATCGGATCCGGTTGGATGATTCCGTTTTCGCCTTTTTTAAATTGTTTTATATTTTCCTACTCAAAATGCTAATTCGACGCCTCAAATACACTATTCCGTACGTCAAAGCATTCATAACAGTAGCCACCTTCCCGACGGGGCTTTCGGAGCATCTGGGACGTATCGGCAATTACGAAATTCGTTTCCAGCTGCTCCGAATAACCCGAATTTTTGTCGGGTGATAGGAAAAAAAATCCAACGAGCGAGGCACATCGATTCCTAAGGGATCTGTGGGCGCCCCCCGATTTTGGCCAAAAGGCACTGTCTAGGCTTTTTTTCTATTTTCGAAGTATTTTCTTTGCACGATAATTACCTAGACATGTGCAGCTTTTCGCCCGTCGTCGTCCCGTATTTTTTAAAATTCATTTGACATGATTTTCAATTTTTCTAGCGTCTTGCGTGGGTCTGTTTTGTGGGTTTTCGTGTTTCTCCGGTTCGGAAGCCTCTGCAGTGTCAACGGGCGGGTGCACTGTTTTGATGCCGCTTTTGGTATTTTCCTCCTTCACTGATATCGCGGTCCCAAAATTCCGGAGTCATGGTCTGGTTCGTCCAGGGAAAAATTGAAAAAAAATAAAAATAAAAATAAAAAAGTTGGTGAGGTGCAACACGAGGACTTCCCAGGAGGTCACCCATCCTTATACTACTCTCCCCAGCACGCTTGACTGCGTAGTTCTGATGGGATCCAGTGCATTAGTGCTGGTATGATCGCACCTGCTAGGTGGAGCGCTATCAAATTCTTTATACGCACCCGAGGGCGTTTGCGGTCCGGTTTGGATCGGTTTTAAGGCAGAAGGCCGTCCGATCCGGGCTTGAAAGTAAGCCGCGATGCGGTTTGGGTCGGATCGGTTACTGTATCAATTCCGACCCGATCCAATCCGATTAAAAGCAGATCGGATCCGGTTGGATGATTCCGTTTTCGCCTTTTTTAAATTGTTTTATATTTTCCTACTCAAAATGCTAATTCGACGCCTCAAATACACTATTCCGTACGTCAAATCAAGCATAACAATAGCCACCTACCCGACGGGGCTTTCGGAGCATCTGGGACGTATCGGCAATTACGATATTCGTTTCCAGCTGCTCCGAATGACTCGAATTTTTGTCGGGTGATAGGAAAAAAAATCCAACGAGCGAGGCCCATCGATTCCGAAGGGATCCGTGGGCGCCCCCCGATTTTGGCCAAAGGGCACTGTCTAGGCTTTTTTTTCTATTTTCGAAGTATTTTCTTTGCACGATAATTACCTAGACATGTGCAGTTTTCTGCCCGTCGTCGTCCTTTATTTTTTTTGAAATTCATTTGACATGATTTTCAATTTTTCTAGCGTCTTGCGTGGGTCTGTTTTATGGGTTTTCGTGTTTTTCCGGTTCGGAAGCCTCTGCAGTGTCAACGGGCGGGGGCACTGTTTTGAGGCCGCTTTCGGTATTTTCCTCCTTCCCTGATATCGCGGTCCCAAAATTCCGGAGTCATGGTCGGGGTCGTCCAGGGAAAAAATGAAAAAAAAATAAAAATAAAAAAGGTGGTGAGGTGCAACATGAGGACTTCCCAGAAGGTCACCCATACTAGTACTACTCTCGCCCAAGCACGCTTAACTGCGGAGTTCTGATGGTATCCGGTGCATGAGCGCTGGTATGATCGCACCTGCTAAGTGGAGCGCTATCAAATTCTTTATACGCACCCGAGAGCGTTTGCGGTCCGGTTTGGATCGGTTTTAAGGCAGAAGGCCGTCCGATCCGGGCTTGAAAGTAAGCCGCGATGCGGTTTGGGTCGGATCGGTTACTGTATCAATTCCGACCCGATCCAATCAGATTAAAAGCGGATCGGATCCGGTTGGATGATTCCGTTTTCGCCATTTTTAAATTGTTTTATATTTTCCTATTCAAAATGCTAATTCGACGCCTCAAATACACTATTCCGTACGTCAAAGCATGCATAACAGTAGGCACCTTCCCGACGGGGCTTTCGGAGCATCTGGGACGTATCGGCAATTACGAAATTTGTTTCCAGCTGCTCCGAATGACCCGAATTTTTGTCGGGTGATAGGAAAAAAAATCCAACGAGCAAGGCACATCGATTCCTAATGGATCCGTGGGCGCCCCCCGATTTTTGCCAAAGGGCACTGTCTAGGCTTTTTTTCTATTTTCGAAGTATTTTCTTTGCACGATAATTACCTAGACATGTGCAGTTTTCCGCCCGTCGTCGTCCCGTATTTTTTAAAATTCATTTGGCATGATTTTCAATTTTCTAGCGTCTTGCGTGGGTCTGTTTTGTGGGTGTTCGTGTTTCTCCGGTTCGGAAGCCTCTGCAGTGTCAACGGGCGGGAGCACTGTTTTGAGGCCGCTTTCGGTATTTTCCTCCTTCCCTGATATCGCGGTCCCAAAATTCCGGAGTCATGGTCTGGTTCGTCCAGGGAAAAAATGAAAAAAAATAAAAATAAAATAAAAAAGGTGGTGAGGTGCAACACGAGGACTTCCCAGGAGGTCAGCCATCCTAGCACTACTCTCCCCAGCACGCTTGACTGCGGAGTTCTGCTGGGATCCGGTGCATTAGTGCTGGTATGATCGCAACTGCTAGGTGGAGCGCTATCAAATTCTTTATTCGCACCCGAGGGCGTTTGCGGTCCGGTTTGGATCGGTTTTAAGGCAGAAGGCCGTCCGATCCGGGCTTGAAAGTAAGCCGCGATGCGGTTTGGGTCGGATCGGTTACTGTATCAATTCCGACCCGATCCAATCCGATTAAAAGCGGATCGGATCCGGTTGGATGATTCCGTTTTCGCCTTTTTTAAATTGTTTTATATTTTCCTATTCAAAATGCTAATTCGACGCCTCAAATACACCATTCCGTACGTCAAAGCATGCATAACAGTAGCCACCTTCCCGACGGGGCTTTCGGAGCATCTGGGACATATCGGCAATTACGAAATTCGTTTCCTGTTGCTCCGAATGACCCGAATTTTTGTCGGGTGATAGGAAAAAAAATCCAACGAGCGAGGCACATCGATTCCTAAGGGATCCGTGGGCACCCCCCGATTTTGGCAAAGGGCACTGTCTAGGCTTTTTTTTTTCTATTGTCGAAGTATTTTCTTTGAACGATAATTACCTAGACATGTGCAGTTTTCCGCCCGTCGTCGTCCTTTATTTTTTAAAATTCATTTGACATGATTTTCAATTTTTCTAGCGTCTTGCGTGGGTCTGTTTTGTGGGTTTTCGTGTTTCTCTGGTTCGGAAGCCTCTGCAGTCACAATGGGCGGGAGCACTGTTTTGAGTCTGCTTTCGGTACTTTCCTATTTCCCTGATATCGCGGACCCAAATATTCGGAGTCATGGTCTGGGTTGTCCAGGAAAAAATGAAATAAAAATAAAAATAAAAATGGTGGTGAGGTGCAACACGAGGACATCCCAGGAGGTCACCCATCCTAGTACTACTCTCGCCCAAGCACGCTTATCTGTGGAGTTCTGATGGGATCCGGTGCATTAGTGCTGGTATGATCGCACCTGCTAAATGGAGCGCTATCAAATTCTTTATACGCACCCGAGGGCGTTTGCGGTCCGGTTTGGATCGGTTTTAAGGCAGAAGGTCGTCCGATCCGGGCTTGAAAGTAAGCCGCGATGCGGTTTGGGTCGGATCGGTTATTGTATCAATTCCGACCCGATCCAATCCGATTAAAAGCGGATCGGATCCGGTTGGATGATTCCGTTTTCGCCTTTTTTAAATTGTTTTATATTTTCCTACTCAAAATGCTAATTCGACGCCTCAAATACACTATTCCGTACGTCAAATCAAGCATAACAATAGCCACCTACCCGACGGGGCTTTCGGAGCATCTGGGACGTATCGGCAATTACGAAATTCGTTTCCAGCTGCTCCGAATGACCCGAATTTTTGTCGGGTGATAGGAAAAAAAATCCAACGAGCGAGGCCCATCGATTCCTAAGGGATCCGTGGGCGCCCCCCGATTTTGGCCAAAGGGCACTGTCTAGGCTTTTTTTTTTTCTATTTTCGAAGTATTTTCTTTGCACGATAATTACCTAGACATGTGCAGTTTTCCATCCGTCGTCGTGCCGTATTTTTTAAAATTCATTTGACATGATTTTCAATTTTTCTAGCGTCTTGCGTGGGTCTGTTTTATGGGTTTTCGTGTTTTTCCGGTTCGGAAGCCTCTGCAGTGTCAACGGGCGGGGGCACTGTTTTGAGGCCGCTTTCGGTATTTTCCTCCTTCCCTGATATCGCGGTCCCAAAATTCCGGAGTCATGGTTGGGGTCGTCCAGGGAAAAAATGAAGAAAAAATAAAAATAAAAAAGGTGGTGAGGTGCAACATGAGGACTTCCCAGAAGGTCACCCATACTAGTACTACTCTCACCCAAGCCCGCTTAACTGCGGAGTTCTGATGGTATCCGGTGCATTAGTGCTGGTATGATCGCACCTGCTAAGTGGAGCGCTATCAAATTCTTTATACGCACCCGAGAGCGTTTGCGGTCCGGTTTGGATCGGTTTTAAGGCAGAAGGCCGTCCGATCCGGGCTTGAAAGTAAGCCGCGATGCGGTATGCGTCGAATCGGTTACTGTATCCGTTCCGACCCGATCCAATCCGATTAAAAGCGGATCGGATCCGGTTGGATGATTCCGTTTTCGCCTTTTTTAAATTGTTTTATATTTTCCTACTCAAAATGCTAATTCGACGCCTCAAATACACTATTCCGTACGTCAAAGCATGCATAACAGTAGGCACCTTCCCGACGGGGCTTTCGGAGCATCTGGGACGTATCGGCAATTACGAAATTCGTTTCCAGCTGCTCCGAATGACCCGAATTTTTGTCGGGTGATAGGAAAATAAATCCAACGAGCAAGGCACATCGATTCCTAATGGATCCGTGGGCGCCCCCCGATTTTTGCCAAAGGGCACTGTCTAGGCTTTTTTTCTATTTTCGAAGTATTTTCTTTGCACGATAATTACCTAGACATGTGCAGTTTTCCGCCCGTCGTCGTCCCGTATTTTTTAAAATTCATTTGCCATGATTTTCAATTTTTCTAGCGTCTTGCGTGGGTCTGTTTTGTGGGTGTTCGTGTTTCTCCGGTTCGGAAGCCTCTGCAGTGTCAACGGGCGGGAGCACTGTTTTGAGGCCGCTTTCGGTATTTTCCTCCTTCCCTGATATCGCGGTCCCAAAATTCCGGAGTCATGGTCTGGTTCGTCCAGGGAAAAAATGAAAAAAAATAAAAATAAAAATAAAAAAGGTGGTGAGGTGCAACATGAGGACTTCCCAGAAGGTCACCCATACTAGTACTACTCTCACCCAAGCACGCTTAACTGCGGAGTTCTGATGGTATCCGGTGCGTTAGTGCTGGTATGATCGCACCTGCTAAGTGGAGCGCTATCAAATTCTTTATACGCACCCGAGAGCGTTTGCGGTCCGGTTTGGATCGGTTTTAAGGCAGAAGGCCGTCCGATCCGGGCTTGAAAGTAAGCCGCGATGCGGTATGCGTCGAATCGGTTACTGTATCAGTTCCGACCCGATCCAATCCGATTAAAAGCGGATCGGATCCGGTTGGATGATTCCGTTTTCGCCTTTTTTAAATTGTTTTATATTTTCCTACTCAAAATGCTAATTCGACGCCTCAAATACACTATTCCGTACGTCAAAGCATGCATAACAGTAGGCACCTTCCCGACGGGGCTTTAGGAGCATCTGGGACGTATCGGCAATTACGAAATTCGTTTCCAGCTGCTCCGAATGACCCGAATTTTTGTCGGGTGATAGGAAAAAAAATCCGACGAACAAGGCACATCGATTCCTAATGGATCTGTGGGCGCCCCCCGATTTTTGCCAAAGGGCACTGTCTAGGCTTTTTTTCTATTTTCGAAGTATTTTCTTTGCACGATAATTACCTAGACATGTGCAGTTTTCCGCCCGTCGTCGTCCCGTATTTTTTAAAATTCATTTGGCATGATTTTCAATTTTTCTAGCGTCTTGCGTGGGTCTGTTTTGTGGGTGTTCGTGTTTCTCCGGTTCGGAAGCCTCTGCAGTGTCAACGGGCGGGAGCACTGTTTTGAGGCCGGTTTCGGTATTTTCCTCCTTCCCTGATATCGCGGTCCCAAAATTCCGGAGTCATGGTCTGGTTCGTCCAGGGAAAAAATGAAAAAAAATAAAAATAAAAATAAAAAAGGTGGTGAGGTGCAACACGAAGACTTCCCAGGAGGTCAGCCATCCTAGCACTACTCTCCCCAGCACGCTTGACTGCGGAGTTCTGCTGGGATCCGGTGCATTAGTGCTGGTATGATCGCAACTGCTAGGTGGAGCGCTATCAAATTCTTTATACACACCCGAGGGCGTTTGCGGTCCGGTTTGGATCGGTTTTAAGGGAGAAGGCCGTCCGATTCGGTGTTGAAAGTAAGCCGCGATGCGGTTTGGGTCGGATCGGTTACTGTATCAATTCCGACCCGATCCAATCCGATTAAAAGCAGATCGGATCCGGTTGGATGATTCCGTTTTCGCCTTTTTTAAATTGTTTTATATTTTCCTATTCAAAATGCTAATTCGACGCCTCAAATACACCATTCCGTACGTCAAAGCATGCATAACAGTAGCCACCTTCCCGACGGGGCTTTCGGAGCATCTGGGACGTATCGGCAATTACGAAATTCGTTTCCAGTTGCTCCGAATGAACCGAATTTTTGTCGGGTGATAGGAAAAAAAATCCAACGAGCGAGGCACATCGATTCCTAAGGGATCCGTGGGCGCCCCCCAATTTTGGCAAAGGGCACTGTCTAGGCTTTTTTTTTCTATTTTCGAAGTATTTTCTTTGCACGATAATTACCTAGACATGTGCAGTTTTCCGCCCGTCGTCGTCCTTTATTTTTTAAAATTCATTTGACATGATTTTCAATTTTTCTAGCGTCTTGCGTGGGCCTGTTTTGTGGGTTTTCGTGTTTCTCCGGTTCGGAAGCCTCTGCAGTGACAACGGGCGGGAGCACTGTTATGAGGCCGCTTTCGGTATTTTCCTCCTTCCCTGATATCGCGGTCCCAAAATTCCGGAGTCATGGTCTGGGTCGTCCAGGGAAAAAATAAAAAAAAATAAAAATAAAAATAAAAATAAAAAAAGGTGGTGAGGTGCATCGATTCCTAAGGGATCCGTGGGCGGCCCCCGATTTTGGCCAAAGGGGACTGTCTAGGCTTTTTCTTCTATTTTCGAAGTATTTTCTTAGCACGATAATTACCTAGACATGTGCAGTTTTCCGGCCGTCGTCGTCCCATATTTTTTAAAATTCATTTGACATGATTTTCAATTTTTCTAGCGTCTTGCATGGGTCTGTTTTGTGGGTTTTCGTGTTTCTCCGGTACGGAAGCCTCTACAGTGTCAACGGGCGGGAGCACTGTTTTGAGGCCGCTTTCGGTATTTTCCTCCTTCCCTGATATCGCGGTCCCAAAATTCCGGAGTCATGGTCTGGGTCGTCCAGGGAAAAAATGAAAAAAAATAAAAATAAAAATAAAAATAAAAAAGGTGGTGAGGTGCAAAACGAGGACTTCCCAGGAGGTATTTTGGCCAAAGGGGACTGTCTAGGCTTTTTCTTCTATTTTCGAAGTATTTTCTTTGCACGATAATTACCTAGACATGTGCAGTTTTCCGGCCGTCGTCGTCCCGTATTTTTTAAAATTCATTTGACATGATTTTCAATTTTTCTAGCGTCTTGCATGGGTCTGTTTTGTGGGTTTTCGTGTTTCTCCGGTACGGAAGCCTCTGCAGTGTCAACGGGCGGGAGCACTGTTTTGAGGCCGCTTTCGGTATTTTCCTCCTTCCCTGATATCGCGGTCCCAAAATTCCGGAGTCATGGTCTGGGTCGTCCAGGGAAAAAATGAAAAAAAAATAAAAATAAAAATAAAAAAGGTGGTGAGGTGCAAAACGAGGACTTCCCAGGAGGTCACCCATCCTAGTACTACTCTCGATCAAGCACGCTTAACAGCGGAGTTCTGATGGGATCCGGTGCATTAGTGCTGGTATGATCGCACCTACTAAGTGGAGCGCTATCAAATTCTTTATACGCACCCGAGGGCGTTTGCGGTCCGGTTTGAATCGGTTTTAAGGCAGAAGGCCGTTCGATCCGGGCTTGAAAGTTAGCCGCGATGCGGTTTGGGTCGGATCGGTTACTGTATCAATTCCGACCCGATCCAATCCGATTAAAAGCGGATCGGATCCGGTTGGATGATTCCGTTTTCGCCTTTTTTAAATTGTTTTATATTTTTCTACTCAAAATGCTAATTCGACAACTCAAATACACTATTCCGTACGTCAAATCATGCATAACAGTAGCCACATTCCCAACGGGGCTTTCGGAGCATCTCGGACGTATCGACAATTACGAAATTCGTTTCCAGCTGCTCCGAATGACCCGAATTTTTGTCGGGTGATAGGAAAAAAAATCCAACGAGCGAGGCCCATCGATTCCTAAGGGATCCGTGGGCGCCCCCCGATTTTGGCCAAAGGGCACTGTCTAGGCTTTTTTTTCTATTTTCGAAGTATTTTCTTTGCACGATAATTACCAAGACATGTGCAGTTTTCCACCCGTCGTCGTGCCGTATTTTTTAAAATTCATTTGACATGATTTTCAATTTTTCTAGCGTCTTGCGTGGGTCTGTTTTATGGGTTTTCGTGTTTTTCCAGTTCGGAAGCCTCTGCAGTGTCAACGGGCAGGAGCACTGTTTTGAGGCCGCTTTCGGTACTTTCCTATTTCCCTGATATCGCGGTCCCAAAATTCCGGAGTCATGGTCTGGGTCGTCCAGGGAAAAAATGAAAAAAAAAAAAAAAAAAAAAAGGTGGTGAGGTGCAACACGAGGACTTCCCAGAAGGTCACCCATCCTAGTACTACTCTCGCCCAAGCACGCTTAATTGCGGGGTTCTGATGGGATCCGGTGCATTAGTGCTCGTATGATCGCACCTGCTAAGTGAAGCGCTATCAAATTCTTTATACGCACCCGAGGGCGTTTGCGGTCCGGGTTGGATCGGTTTTAAGGCAGAAGGCCGTCCGATCCGGGCTTGAAAGTAAGCCGCGATGCGGTTTGAGTCGGATCGGTTACTATATCAATTCCGACCCGATCCAATCCGATTAAAAGCGGATCGGATCCGGTTGAATGATTCCGTTTTCGCCTTTTTTAAATTGTTTTATATTTTCCTACTCAAAATGCTAATTCGACGCCTCAAATACACTATTCCGTACGTCAAATCACGCAAAACAGTAGCCACCTTCCCGACGGGGCTTTCGGAGCAACTGGGACGTATCGGCAATTACGAAATTCGTTTCCAGCTGCTCCGAATGACCCGAATTTTTGTCGGGTGATAGGAAAAAAAATCCAACGAGCGAGGCCCATCGATTCCTAAGGGATCCGTGGGCGCCCCCCGATTTTGGCCAAAGGGCACTGTCTAGGCTTTTTTTTTTCTATTTTTGAAGTATTTTCTTTGCACGATAATTACCTAGACATGTGCAGTTTTCCGTCCGTCGTCGTGCCGTATTTTTTAAAATTCATTTGACATGATTTTCAATTTTTCTAGCGTCTTGCGTGGGTCTGTATTCTGGGTTTTCGTGTTTCTCCGGTTCGGAAGCCTCTGCAGTGACAACGGGCGGGAGCACTGTTTTGAGGCCGATTTCGGTATTTTCCTCCTTCCCTGATATCGCGGTCCCAAAATTCCGGAGTCATGGTCTGGGTCGTCCATGGAAAAAATAAAAAAAATAAATAAATAAACAAAAAAGGTGGTGAGGTGCATCGATTCCTAAGGGATCCGTGGGCGGCCCTAGATTTTGGCCAAAGGGGACTGTCTAGGCTTTTTTTTCTATTTTCGAAGTATTTTCCTTGCACGATAATTACCTAGACATGTGCAGTTTTCCGCCCGTCATCGTCCCGTATTTTTTAAAATTCTTTGACATGATTTTCAATTTTTCTAGCGTCTTGCATGGGTCTGTTTTGTGGGTTTTCATGTTTCTCCGGTTCGGAAGCCTCTCCAGTGTCAACGGGGGGCAGCACTTTTTTGAGGCCACTTTCGATATTTTCCTCCTTCCCTGATATCGCGGTCCCAAAATTCCGGAGTCATGGTCTGGGTCGTCCAGGGAAAAAATGAAAAAAAAATAAAAATAAAAAATGTGGTGTGGTGCAACACGAGGACTTCCCAGAAGGTCACCCATCCTAGTACTACTCTCGCCCAAGCAAGCTTAACTACGGGGTTCTGATGGGATCCGGTGCATTAGTGCTGGTATGATCGCACCTGCTAAGTGGAGCGCTATCAAATTCTTTATACGCACCCGAGGGCATTTGCGGTCCGGTTTGGATCGGTTTTTAGGCAGAAGGCCGTCCGATCCGGGCTTGAAAGTAAGCCGCGATGCGGTTTGGGTCGGATCGGTTACTGTATCAATTCCGACCCGATCCAATCCGATTAAAAGCGGATCGGATCCGGTTGGATGATTCCATTTTCGCCTTTTTTAAATTGTTTTATATTTTCCTACTCAAAATGCTAATTCGACGCCTCAAATACACTATTCCGTACGTCAAAGCATGCATAACAGTAGCCACCTTCCCGACGGGGCTTTCGGAGCATCTGGGACGTATCGGCAATTACGAAATTCGTTTCCAGCTGCTCCGAATGACCCGAATTTTTGTCGGGTGATAGGAAAAAAAATCCAACGAGCGAGGCACATCGATTCCTAAGGGATCCGTGGGCGCCCCCCAATTTTGGCCAAAGGGCACTGTCTAGGCTTATTTTTCTATTTTCGAAGTATTTTCTTTGCACGATAATTACCTAGACATGTGCAGTTTTCCGCCCGTCGTCGTCCCGTATTTTTTAAAATTCATTTGACATGATTTTCAATTTTTCTAGCGTCTTGCGTGGGTCTGTTTTGCGGGTTTTCGTGTTTCTCCTGTTCGGAAGCCTCTGCAGTGTCAACGGGCGGGGGCACTGTTTTGCGACCGCTTTCGTTACTTTCCTATTTCCCTGATATCGCGGTCCCAAAATTTCGGAGTCATGGTCTGGGTCGTCTTGGAAAAAACGAAATAAAAATAAAAATAAAAATGGTGGTGAGGTGCAACACGAGGACTTCCCAGGAGGTCACCCATCCTAGTACTACTCTCGCCCAAGCACGCTTATCTGTGGAGTTCTGATGGGATCTGGTGCATTAGTGCTGGTATGATCGCACCTGCTAAATGGAGCGCTATCAAATTCTTTATACGCTCCCGAGGGCGTTTGCGGTCCGGTTTGGATCGGTTTTAAGGCAGAAGGCCGTCCGATCCGGGCTTGAAAGTAAGTCGCGATGCGGTTTGGGTCGGATCGGTTACTGTATCAATTCCGACCCGATCCAATCCGATTAAAAGCGGATCGGATCCGGTTGGATGATTCCGTTTTCGCCTTTTTTAAATTGTTTTATATTTTTCTACTCAAAATGCTAATTCGACAACTCAAATACACTATTCCGTACGTCAAATCATGCATAACAGTAGCCACCTTCCCGACGGGGCTTTCGGACCATCTGGGACGTATCGACAATTACGAAATTCGTTTCCAGCTGCTCCGAATGACCCGAATTTTTGTCGGGTGATAGGAAAAAAAATCCAACGAGCGAGGCACATCGATTCCTAAGGGATCCGTGGGCGCCCCCCGATTTTGGCCAAAGGGCACTGTCTAGGCTTTTTTTTCTATTTTCGAAGTATTTTCTTTGCACGATAATTACCTAGACATGTGCAGTTTTCCGCCCGTCGTCGTCCCGTATTTTTTAAAATTCATTTGACATGATTTTCAATTTTTCTAGCGTCTTGCGTGGGTCTGTTTTGTGGGTTTTCGTGTTTCTCCGGTTCGGAAGCCTCTGCAGTGACAACGGGCGGGAGCACTGTTTTGAGTCTGCTTTCGGTACTTTCCTATTTCCCTGATATCGCGGACCCAAATATTCGGAGTCATGGTCTGGGTTGTCCAGGAAAAAATTAAATAAAAATAAAAATAAAAATGGTGGTGAGGTGCAACACGAGGACATCCCAGGAGGTCACCCATCCTAGTACTACTCTCGCCCAAGCACGCTTATCTGTGGAGTTCTGATGGGATCCGGTGCATTAGTGCTGGTATGATCGCACCTGCTACGTGGAGCGCTATCAAATTCTTTATACGCACCCGAGGGCGTTTATGGTCCGGTTTGGATCGGTTTTAAGGCAGAAGGCCGTCCGATCCGGGCTTGAAAGTAAGCCGCGATGCGGTTTGGGTCGGATCGGTTACTGTATCAATTCCGACCCGATCCAATCCGATTAAAAGCGGATCGGATCCGGTTGGATGATTCCGTTTTCGCCTTTTTTAAATTGTTTTATATTTTCCTACTCAAAATGCTAATTCGACAACTCAAATACACTATTCCGTACGTCAAATCATGCATAACAGTAGCCACCTTCTCGACGGGGCTTTCGGAGCATCTGGGACGTATCGGCAATTACGAAATTCGTTTCCAGCTGCTCCGAATGACCCGAATTTTTGTCGGGTGATAGGAAAAAAAATCCAACGAGCGAGGCCCATCGATTCCTAAGGGATCCGTGGACGCCCCCCGATTTTGGCCAAAGGGCACTGTCTAGGCTTTTTTTTTTCTATTTTTGAAGTATTTTCTTTGCACGATAATTACCTAGACATGTGCAGTTTTCCGTCCGTCGTCGTGCCGTATTTTTTAAAATTCATTTGACATGATTTTCAATTTTTCTAGCGTCTTGCGTGGGTCTGTTTTGTGGGTTTTCGTGTTTCTCCGGTTCGGAAGCCTCTGCAGTGACAACGGGCGGGAGCACTGTTTTGAGGCCGCTTTCGATATTTTCCTCCTTCCCTGATATCGCGGTCCCAAAATTCCGGAGTCATGGTCTGGGTCGTCCAGCGAAAAAATGAAAAAAAAATAAAAATAAAAATAAAAAAGGTGGTGAGGTGCATCGATTCCTAAGGGATCCGTGGGCGCCCCCCGATTTTGGCCAAAGGGGACTGTCTAGGCTTTTTTTTTCTATTTTCGAAGTATTTTCTTTGCACGATAATTACCTAGACATGTGCAGTTTTCCGCCCGTCATCGTCCCGTATTTTTTAAAATTCTTTGACATGATTTTCAATTTTTCTAGCGTCTTGTGTGGGTCTGTTTTGTGGGTTTTCGTGTTTCTCGAGTTCGGAAGCCTCTGCAGTGTCAACGGGCGGGAGCACTATTTTGAGGCCGCTTTCGGTATTTTCCTCCTTCCCTGATATCGCGGTCCAAAAATTTCGGAGTCGTGGTCTGGGTCGTCCAGGGAAAAAATGAAAAAAAAAAAAAAAAAAAAAAAGGTGGTGAGGTGCAACACGAAGACTTCCCAGAAGGTCACCCATCCTAGTACTTCTCTCGCCCAAGCACGCTTAACTGCGGGGTTCTGATGGGATCCGTTGCATTAGTGCTGGTATGATCGCACCTGCTAAGTGGAGCGCTATCAAATTCTTTATACGCACCCGAGGGCGTTTGCGATCCGGTTTAGATCGGTTTTAAGGCAGAAGGCCGTCCGATCCGGGCTTGAAAGTAAGCCGCGATGCGGTTTGGGTCGGATCGGTTACTGTATCAATTCCGACCCGATCCAATCCGATTAAAAGCGGATCGGATCCGGTTGGATGATTCCGTTTTCGCCTTTTTTAAATTGCTTTATATTTTCCTACTCAAAATGCTAATTCGACGCCTCAAATACACTATTCCGTACGTCAAAGCATGCATAACAGTAGCCACCTTCCCGACGGGGATTTCGGAGCATCTGGGACGTATCGGCAATTACGAAATTTGTTTCCAGCTGCTCCGAATGACCCGAATTTTTGTCGGGTGATAGGAAAAAAAATCCAACGAGCGAGGCACATCGATTCCTAAGGAATCCGTGGGCGTCCCCCGATTTTGGCAAAGGGCACTGTCTAGGCTTTTTTTTCTATTTTCGAAGTATTTTCTTTGCACGATAATTACCTAGATATGTGCAGTTTTCCGCCCGTCGTCGTCCTTTATTTTTTAAAATTCATTTGACATGATTTTCAATTTTTCTAGCGTCTTGCGTGGGTCTGCTTTGTGGGTTTTCATGTTTCTCCGGTTCGGAAGCCTCTGCAGTGACAACGGGCGAGAGCACTGTTTTGAGGCCGCTTTCGGTATTTTCCTCCTTCCCTGATATCGCGGTCCAAAATTCCGGAGTCATGGTCTGGGTCGTCCAGGGAAAAAATAAAAAAAAAAAAAATAAAAAAAAATAAAAAAAGGTGGTGAGGTGCATCGATTCCTAAGGGATCCGTGGGCGCCCCCCGATTTTGGCCAAAGGGGACTGTCTAGGCTTTTTTTTTCTATTTTTGAAGTATTTTCTTTGCACGATAATTACCTAGACATGTGCAGTTTTCCGCCCGTCATCGTCCCGTATTTTTTAAAATTCTTTAACTTGATTTTCAATTTTTCTAACGTCTTGCGTGGGTCTGTTTTGTGGGTTTTCGTGTTTCTCCGGTTCGAAAACCTCTGCACTGTCAACGGGCGGCAGCACTGTTTTGAGGCCGCTTTCGTATTTTCCCTCCTTCCCTGATATCGCGATCCCAAAATTCCGGAGTCATGGTGTGGGTCGTCCAGGGAAAAAATGAAAAAATACAATAAAAATAAAAAAGGTGGTGAGGTGCATCGATTCCTAAGGGATCCGTGGCGCCCCCCGATTTTGGCCAAACGGGACTGTCTAGGCTTTTTTTTTCTATTTTCGAAGTATTTTCTTTGCACGATAATTACCTAGACATGTGCAGTTTTCCGCCCCGTCGTCGTCCATTATTTTTTTAAAATTCATTTGACATGATTCAATTTTTCTAGCGTCTTGCGTGGGTCTGTTTTTGTGGGTTTTTCGTGTTTCTCCGGTTCGGAAGCCTCTGCAGTGACAACGGGCGGGAGCACTGTTTTGAGGCCGCTTTCGGTATTTTCCTCCTTCCCGGATATCGCGGTCCCAAAATTCGGGAGTCATGGTCTGGGTCGTCCAGGGAAAAAATAAAAAAAATAAAAATAAAAATAAAAAAGGTGGTGAGGTGCTTCGATTCCTAAGGGATCCGTCGGCGCCCCCCGATTTTGGCCAAAGGGGACTGTCTAGGCTTTTTTTTTCTATTTTTAAGTATTTTCTTGCACGATAATTACCTAGACGTGCAGTTTTCCGCGCCTCATCGTCCCGTATTTTTTAAAATTCATTGACATGATTTTCAATTTTTCTAGCGTCTTGCGTGGGTCTATTTTGTGGGTTTTCGTGTTTCTCCGGTTCGGAAGCCTCTGCAGTGTCAACGGGCGGCAGCACTGTTTTGAGGCCGCTTTCGGTATTTTCCTCCTTCCCTGATATCGCAGTCCCAAAATTCGGGAGTCATGGTCTGGGTCGTCCAGGGAAAAAATGAAAAAAAATAAAAATAAAAAAGGTGGTGAGGTGCATCGATTCCTAAGGGATCCGTGGGAGCCCCCCGATTTTGGCCAAAGGGCACTGTCAAGGCTTTTTTTTCTATTTTTGAAGTGTTTTCTTTGCACGATAATTACCTAGACATGTGCAGTTTTCCGCCCGTCGTCGTCCCTTATTTTTTTAAAAAAATTCATTTGACATGATTTTGACCCAATTTTTCTAGCGTCTTGCGTGGGTCTGTTTTGCCGGATTTCGTGTTTTTCCAGTTCGGAAGCCTCTGCAGTGTCAACGGGCACGAGCACTGTTTGAGGCCGCTTTCGGTACTTTCCTATTTCCCTGATATCGCGGTCCCAAAATTCCGGAGTCATGGTCTGGGTCGTCCATGGGAAAAAATGAAAAAAAAAATAAAAATAAAAAAGGTGGTGAGGTGCAACACGAGGACTTCCCAGAAGGTCACCCATCCTAGTACTACTCTCGCCCAGGCACGCTTAAATAGCGGTTCTGATGGGATCCGGTGCATTAGTGCTGTATGATCGCACCTGCTAAGTGGAGCGCTATCAAATTCTTTATACGCACCCGAGGGCGTTTGCGGTCCTGTTTGGATCGGTTTAAAGGCAGAAGGCCGCCGATCCGGCTTGAAAGTAAGCCGCGATGAGGTTTGGGTCGGATCGGTTACTGTATCAATTCCGACCCTATCCAATCCGATTAAAAGCGAATCGGATCCGGTTGGATGATTCCGTCTTCGCCTTTTTTAAATTGTTTTATATTTTCCTACTCAAAATGCTAATTCGACGCCTCAAATACGCTATTCCGTACGTCAAATCATGCATAACAGTAGCCACCATCCCGACGGCGTTCGGAGCATCTGGACGTATCGGCAATTGCGAAATTCGTTTCCCATCTGCTCCGAATGACCCGAATTTTTGTCGGTGTAGGAAAAAAAATCCAACGAGCGAGGCCCATCGATTCCTAAGGGATCCGTGGGCGCCCCCCCGATTTTGGCCAAAGGCACTGTCGAGGCATTTTTTTCTATTTTTGAAGTATTTTCTTTGCACGATAATTACCTAAACATGTGCAGTTTTTCGTCCGTCGTCGTGCCGTATTTTTTAAAATTTATTTGACATGATTTTCAATATTTCTAGCGTCTTGCCGCGGGTCTGTTTTGTGGGTTTTTCGTGTTTCTCTCCGGTTCGGAAGCCTCTGCAGTGACAACGGCGGGAGCACTGTTTTGAGGCCGCTTTCGATATTTTCCTCCTTCCCTGATATCGCGGTCCAAAAATTCCGGAGTCATGTCTGGGTCGTCCATGGAAAAAAAAAAAAAAAAAATAAAAATAAAAATAAAAAGGTGGTGAGGTGCATCGATACCAAGGGATCCGTGGCGCCCCCCGATTTTGGCCAAAGGGGACTGTCTAGGCTTTTTTTTCTATTTTCGAAGTATTTTCTTTGCACGATAATTACTTAGACATGTGCAGTTTTCCGCCCGTCATCGTCCCGTATTTTTTAAAATTCTTTGACATGATTTTCAATTTTTCTAGCGTCTTGCGTGGGTCTGTTTTGTGGGTTTATCGTGTTTCTCCGGTTCGGAAGCCTCTGCAGTGTCAACGGGCGGCAGCACTGTTTTGGGGCCGCTTTCGGTATTTTCCTCCTTCCCTGATATCGCGGTCCCAAAATTCCGGAGTCATGGTCTGGGTCGTTCAGGGAAAAAATGAAAAAATAAATAAAAATAAAAAAGGTGGTGAGGTGCAACACGAGGACTTCCCAGAAGGTCACCCATCCTAGTACTACTCTCGCCCAAGCATGCTTAACTGCGGGGTTCTGATGGGATCCGGTGCATTAGTGCTGGTATGATCGCACCTGCTAAGTGGAGCGCCATCAAATTCTTTATACGCACCCGAGGGCGTTTGCGGTCCGGTTTGGATCGGTTTTAAGGCAGAAGGCCGTCCGATCCGGGCTTGAAAGTAAGCCGCGATGCGGTTTGGGTCGGATCGGTTACTGTATCAATTCCGACCCGATCCAATCCGATTAAAAGCGGATCGGATTTTTTCTTTGCACGATAATTACCTAGACATGTGCAGTTTTCCGCCCGTCATCGTCCCGTATTTTTTAAAATTCTTTGACATGATTTTCAATTTTTCTAGCGTCTTGCGTGGGTCTGTTTGTGGGTTTTCGTGTTTCTCCGATTCGGAAGCCTCTGCAGTGTCAACGGGCGGCAGCACTGTTTTGAGGCGCTTTCGGTTTTCCTCCTTTTCCTGATATTGCGTCCCAAAATTCCGGAGTCATGGTCTGGGTCGTCCAGGGAAAAAATGAAAAAATAAAAAAAAAATAAAAAAGGTGGTGAGGTGCAACACGAGACTTCCCATAAGGTCACCCATCCTAGTACTACTCTCCGCCCAAGCACACTTAACTGCGGGGTTCTGATGGGATCCGGTGCATTAGTGCTGGTATGATCGCACATGCTAAGTGAGCGCCATCAAATTCTTTATACGCAGCCGAGGCGTTTGCGATCCGGTTTGGATCGGTTTTTAAGGCAGAAGGCCGTCCGATCCGGGCTTGAAAGTAAGCCGCGATGCGGTTTGGGTCGGATCGGTTACTGTATCAATTCCGACCCGATCCAATCCGATTAAAAGCGGATCGGATCCGTTGGATGATTCCGTTTTCGCCTTTTTNAAATAAAAAGGTGGTGAGGTGCATCGATTCCTAAGGGATCCGTGGGCGCCCCCCGATTTTGGCCAAAGGGGACTGTCTAGGCTTTTTTTTCTATTTTCGAAGTATTTTCTTTGCACGATAATTACCTAGACATGTGCAGTTTTTCGCCCGTCGTCGTCCCGTTTTTTTTTAAATTTCTTTGACATGATTTTCAATTTTTCTAGCGTCTTGCGTGGGTCTGTTTTGTGGGTTTTCGTGTTTCTCCGGTTCGGAAGCCTCTGCAGTGTCAACGGGCGGCAGCACTGTTTTGAGGCCGCTTTCGGTATTTTCTCCTTCCCTGATATCGCGGTCCCAAAATTCGGGAGTCATGGTCTGGGTCGTCCAGGAAAAAAATGAAAATAAAATAAAAATAAAAAAGGTGGTGAGGGTGCAACACGAGGACTTCCAGAAGGTCACCCATCCTAGTACTACTCTCGTCCAAGCACGCTTAATTGCGGGGTTCTGATGGGATCCGGTGCATTAGTGCTGGTATGATCGCACCTGCTAAGTGGAGCGCTATCAAATTCTTTATACGCACCCGAGGGCGTTTGCGGTCCGGTTTGGATCGGTTTTGAGGCAGAAGGCCGTCCGATCCGGGCTTGAAAGTAAGCCGCGATGCGGTTTGGGTCGGATCGGTTACTGTATCAATTCCGACCCGATCCAATCCGATTAAAAGCGGATCGGATCCGGTTGGATGATTCCACTTTCGCCTTTTTTAAATTGTTTTATATTTTCCTACTCAAAATGCTAATTTGACGCCTCAAAAACACTATTCCGTACGTCAAAGCATGCATAACAGTAGCTGCCTTCCCGACGGGGCTTTCGGAGCATCTGGGACGTATCGGCAATTACGAAATTCGTTTCCAGCGGCTCCGAATGACCCGAATTTTTGTCGGGTGATAGGAAAAAAAATCCAACGAGCGAGGCACATCGATTCCTAAGGGATCCGTGGGCGCCCCCGATTTTGGCAAAGGGCACTGTCTAGGCTTTTTTTTTTTCTATTTTCGAAGTATTTTCTTTGCACGATAATTACCTAGACATGTGCAGTTTTTCGCCCGTCGTCGTCCTTTATTTTTTAAAATTCATTTGACATGATTTTCAATTTTTCTAGCGTCTTGCGTGGGTCTGTTTTGTGGGTTTTCGTGTTTCTCCGGTTCGGAAGCCTCTGCAGTGACAACGGGCGGGAGCACTGTTTTGAGGCCGCTTTCGGTATTTTTCCTCCTTCCCTGATATCGCGGTCCCAAAATTCCGGATTCATGGTCTGGGTCGTCCAGGAAAAAATAAAAAAAATAAAAATAAAAATAAAAAAGGTGGTGAGGTGCATCGATTCCTAAGGGATCCGTGGGCGCCCCCCGATTTTGGCCAAAGGGGACTGTCTAGGCTTTTTTTTTCTATTTTTAAAGTATTTTCTTTGCACGATAATTACCTAGACATGTGCAGTTTTCCGCCCGTCCTCGTCCCGTATTTTTTAAAATTCTTTGACATGATTTTCAATTTTTCTAGGGTCTTGCGTGGGTCTGTTTTGTGGGTTTTCGTGTTTCTCCGGTTCGGAAGCCTCTGCAGTGACAACGGGCGGGAGCACTGTTTTGAGGCCGCTTTCGGTATTTTCCTCCTTCCCTGATATCGCGGTCCCAAAATTCCGGATTCATGGTCTGGGTCGTCCAGGGAAAAAATAAAAAAATAAAAATAAAAATAAAAAAGGTGGTGAGGTGCATCGATTCCTAAGGGATCCGTGGGTGCCCCCGATTTTGGCCAATGGACTGTCTAGGCTTTTTTTTTTTGTCTATTTTTGAAGTATTTTCTTTGCACGATAATTACCTAGACATGTGCAGTTTTCCGCCCGTCGTCGTCCCGTATTTTTTAAAATTCATTTGTCATGATTTTCAATTTTTTTAGCGTCTTGCGTGGGTCTGTTTTGTGGGTTTTCGTGTTTTTCCAGTTCGGAAGCCTCTGCAGTGTCAACGGGCAGGAGCACTATTTGAGGCCGCTTTCGGTACTTTCCTATTTCCCTGATATCGCGGTCCAAAATTTCGGGAGTCATGGTCTGGGTCGTCCAGGGAAAAAATGAAAAAAAAAATAAAATAAAAAGGTGGTGAGATGCAACACGAGGACTTCCCAGAAGGTCACCCATCCTAGTACTACTCTCGCCCAAGCACGCTTAATTGCGGGGTTCTGATGGGATCGGTGCATTAGTGCTGGTATGATCGCACTGCCTAAGTGGAGCGCTATCAAATTCTTTATACGCACCCGAGGGCGTTTGCGGTCCGGTTTGGATCGGTTTTAAGGCAGAAGGCCGACCGATCCGGGCTTGAAGTAAGCCGCGATGCGGTTTGGGTCGGATCGGTTACTGTATCAATTCCGACCCGATCCAATCCGATTAAAAGCGGATCGGATCCGGTTGGATGATTCCGTTTTCGCCTTTTTTAAATTGTTTTATATTTTCCAACTCAAAATGCTAATTCGACGCCTCAAATACACTATTCCGTACGTCAAAGCATGCATAACAGTAGTCACCTTCCCGACGGGGCTTTCGAAGCATCTGGGACGTATCGGCAATTACGAAATTCGTTTCCAGCTGCTCCGAATGACCCGAATTTTTGTCGGGGGATAGGAAAAAAATCCAACGAGCGAGGCACATCGATTCCTAAGGGATCCGTGGGCGCCCCCCGATTTTGGCAAAGGGCACTGTCTAGGCTTTTTTTTTCTATTTTCGAACTATTTTCTTCGCACGATAATTACCTAGACATGTGCAGTTTTCGCCCGTCGTCGTCCTTTATTTTTTAAAATTCATTTGACATGATTTTCATTTTTTCTAGCGTCTTGCGTGGGTCTATTTTGTGGGTTTTCGTGTTTTCCGGTTCGGAAGCCTCTGCAGTGACAACGGGCGGGAGCACTGTTTTGAGGCCGCTTTCGGTATTTTCCTCCTTCCCTGATATCGCGGTCCCAAAATTCCGGAGTCATGGTCTGGGTCGTCCAGGGAAAAAATAAAAAAAAAAAAAAAAAAAAAATAAAAAAGGTGGTGAGGTGCATCGATTCCTAAGGGATCCGTGGGCGCCCCCCGATTTTGGCCAAAGGGGACTGTCTAGGCTTTTTTTTTTTCTATTTTTGAAGTATTTTCTTTGCACGATAATTACCTAGACATGTGCAGTTTTCCGCCCGTCATCGTCCCGTATTTTTTAAAATTCTTTGACATGATTTTCAATTTTTCTAGCGTCTTGCGTGGGTCTGTTTTGTGGGTTTTCGTGTTTCTCCGGTTCGGAAGCCTCTGCAGTGTCAACGGGCGGGAGCACTGTTTTGAGGCCGCTTTCGGTATTTTCCTCCTTCCCTGATATCGCGGTCCCAAAATTCCGGAGTCATGGTCTGGGTCGTCCAGGGAAAAAATGAAAAAATAAAATAAAAATAAAAAGGTGGTGAGGTGCATCGATTCCTAAGGGATCCGTGGGTGCCCCCCGATTTTGGCCAAAGGGGACTGTCTAGGCTTTTTTTTTTGTCTATTTTTGAAGTATTTTCTTTGCACGATAATTACCTAGACATGTGCAGTTTTCGCCCGTCGTCGTCCCGTATTTTTTAAAATTCATTTGTCATGATTTTCAATTTTTCTAGCGTCTTGCGTGGTCTGTTTTGTGGGTTTTCGTGTTTTTCCAGTTCGGAAGCCTCTGCAGTGTCAACGGGCAGGAGCACTGTTTTGAGGCCGCTTTCAGTACTTTCCTATTTCCCTGATATCGCGGTCCCAAAATTTCGGAGTCATGGTCTGGGTCGTCCAGGGAAAAAATGAAAAAAAAAATAAAAATAAAAAAGGTGGTGAGGTGCAACACGAGGACTTCCCAGAAGGTCACCCATCCTAGTACTACTCTCGCCCAAGCACGCTTAATTGCGGGGTTCTGATGGGATCCGGTGCATTAGTGCTGGTATGATCGCACCTGCTAAGTGGACCGCTATCAAATTCTTTATACGCACCCGAGGGCGTTTGCGGTCCGGTTTGGATCGGTTTTAAGGCAGAAGGCCGACCGATCCGGGCATGAAAGTAAGCCGCGATGCGGTTTGGGTCGGATCGGTTACTGTATCAATTCCGACCCGATCCAATCCGATTAAAAGCGGATCGGATCCGGTTGGATGATTCCGTTTTCGCCTTTTTTAAATTGTTTTATATTTTCCAACTCAAAATGCTAATTCGACGCCACAAATACACTATTTCGTACGTCAAAGCATGCATAACAGTAGCCACCTTCCCGACGGGGCTTTCGAAGCATCTCGGACGTATCGGCAATTACGAAATTCGTTTCCAGCTGCTCCGAATGACCCGAATTTTTGTCGGGGGATAGGAAAAAAAATCCAACGAGCGAGGCACATCGATTCTTAAGGGATCCGTGGGCGCCCCGATTTTGGCAAAGGGCACTGTCTAGGCTTTTTTTTCTATTTTCGAAGTATTTTCTTCGCACGATAATTACCTAGACATCTGCAGTTTTTCGCCCGTCATCGTCCGTATTTTTTAAAATTCTTTGACATGATTTTCAATTTTTCTAGCGTCTTGCGTGGGTCTATTTTGTGGGTTTTCGTGTTTCTCCGGTTCGGAAGCCTCTGCAGTGTCAACGGGCGGCAGCACTGTTTTGAGGCCGCTTTCGGTATTTTCCTCCTTCCCTGATATCGCGATCCCAAAATTCCGGAGTCATGGTCTGGGTCGTCCAGGGAAAAAATGAAAAAAAAAATAAAAGATAAAAAAGGTGGTGAGGTGCATCGATTCCTAAGGGATCCGTGGGCACCCCCCGATTTTGGCCAAAGGGGACTGTCTAGGCTTTTTTTTCTATTTTTGAAGTATTTTCTTTGCACGATAATTACCTAGACATGTGCAGTTTTTCGCCCGTCGTCGTCCCGTATTTTTTAAAATTCTTTGACATGATTTTCAATTTTTCTAGCATCTTGCGTGGGTCTATTTTGTGGGTTTTCGTGTTTCTCCGGTTCGGAAGCCTTTGCAGTGTCAACGGGCGGGCAGCACTGTTTTGAGGCCGCTTTCGGTATTTTCCACCTTCCCTGATATCGCGGTCCCAAAATTCGGGAGTCATGGTCTGGGTCGTCCAGGGAAAAAAATGAAAATAAAATAAAAATAAAAAAGGTGGTGAGGTGCATCGATTCCTAAGGGATCCGTGGGCGCCCCCGATTTTGGCCAAAGGGGACTGTCTAGGCTTTTTTTTTTTGTCTATTTTTGAAGTATTTTCTTTGCACGATAATTACCTAGACATGTGCAGTTTTCCGCCCGTCGTCGTCCCGTATTTTTTAAAATTCATTTGTCATGATTTTCAATTTTTCTAGCGTCTTGCGTGGGTCTGTTTTGTGGGTTTTCGTGTTTTTCCAGTTCGGAAGCCTCTGCAGTGTCAACGGGCAGGAGCACTGTTTTGAGGCCGCTTTCGGTACTTTCCTATTTCCCTGATATCGCGGTCCCAAAATTTCGGAGTCATGGTCTGGGTCGTCCAGGGAAAAAATGAAAAAAAAATAAAAATAAAAAAGGTGGTGAGGTGCAACACGAGGACTTCCCAGAAGGTCACCCATCCTAGTACTACTCTCGCCCAAGCACGCGTAATTGCGGGGTTCTGATGGGATCCGGTGCATTAGTGCTGGTATGATCGCACCTGCTAAGTGGAGCGCTATCAAATTCTTTATACGCACCCGAGGGCGTTTGCGGTCCGGTTTGGATCGGTTTTAAGGCAGAAGGCCGACCGATCCGGGCATGAAAGTAAGCCGCGATGCGGTTTGGGTCGGATCGGTTACTGTATCAATTCCGACCCGATCCAATCCGATTAAAAGCGGATCGGATCCGGTTGGATGATTCCGTTTTCGCCTTTTTTAAATTGTTTTATATTTTCCAACTCAAAATGCTAATTCGACGCCACAAATACACTATTCCGTACGTCAAAGCATGCATAACAGTAGCCACCTTCCCGACGGGGCTTTCGAAGCATCTCGGACGTATCGGCAATTACGAAATTCGTTTCCAGCTGCTCCGAATGACCCGAATTTTTGTCGGGGGATAGGAAAAAAAATCCAACGAGCGAGGCACATCGATTCTTAAGGGATCCGTGGGCGCCCCCCGATTTTGGCAAAGGGCACTGTCTAGGCTTTTTTTTCTATTTTCGAAGTATTTTCTTCGCACGATAATTACCTAGACATCTGCAGTTTTTCGCCCGTCATCGTCCCGTATTTTTTAAAATTCTTTGACATGATTTTCAATTTTTCTAGCGTCTTGCGTGGGTCTATTTTGTGGGTTTTCGTGTTTCTCCGGTTCGGAAGCCTCTGCATTGTCAACGGGCGGCAGCACTGTTTTGAGGCCGCTTTCGGTATTTTCCTCCTTCCCTGATATCGCGGTCCCAAAATTCGGAGTCATGGTCTGGGTCGTCCAGGGAAAAAATGAAAAAAAAATTAAAGATAAAAAAGGTGGTGAGGTGCATCGATTCCTAAGGGATCCGTGGGCGCCCCCGATTTTGGCCAAAGGGGACTGTCTAGGCTTTTTTTTTATTTTTGAAGTATTTTCTTTGCACGATAATTACCTAGACATGTGCAGTTTTTCGCCCGTCGTCGTCCCGTATTTTTTAAAATTCTTTGACATGATTTTCAATTTTTCTAGCATCTTGCGTGGGTCTATTTTGTGGGTTTTCGTGTTTCTCCGGTTCGGAAGCCTTTGCAGTGTCAACGGGCGGCAGCACTGTTTTGAGGCCGCTTTCGGTATTTTCCACCTTCCCTGATATCGCGGTCCCAAAATTCGGGAGTCATGGTCTGGGTCGTCCAGGGAAAAAATGAAAATAAAATAAAAATAAAAAAGGTGGTGAGGTGCATCGATTCCTAAGGGATCCGTGGGCGCCCCCCGATTTTGGCCAAAGGGCACTGTCTTGGCTTTTTTTTCTATTTTCGAAGTATTTTCTTTGCACGATAATTACCTAGACATGTGTAGTTTTCCGCCCGTCGTCGTCCCGTATTTTTTAAAATTCATTTGACATGATTTTCAATTTTTCTAGCGTCTTGCGTGTGTCTGTTTTGTGGGTTTTCGTGTTTTTCCAGTTCGGAAGCCTCTGCAGTGTCAACGGGCACGAGCACTGTTTTGAGGCCGCTTTCAGTACTATCCTATTTCCCTGATATCGCGGTCCCAAAATTCCGGAGTCATGGTCTTGGTCGTCCAGGGAAAAAATGAAAAAAAAAATAAAAATAAAAAAGGTGGTGAGGTGCAACAGGAGGACTTCCCAGAAGGTCACCCATCCTAGTACTACTCTCGCCCAAGCACGCTTAATTGCGGGGTTCTGATGGGATCCGGTGCATTAGTGCTGGTATGATCGCAGCTGCTAAGTGGACCGCTATCAAATTCTTTATACGCACCCGAGGGCGTTTGCGGTCCGGTTTGGATCGGTTTTAAGGCAGAAGGCCGTCCGATCCGGGCCTGAAAGTAAGCCGCGATGCGGTTTGGGTCGGATCGGTTACTGTATCAATTCCGACCCGATCCAATCCGATTAAAAGCGGATCGGATCCGGTTGGATGATTCTACTTTCGCCTTTTTTAAATTGTTTTATATTTACCTACTCAAAATGCTAATTCGACGCCTCAAATACACTATTCTGTACGTCAAATCATGCATAACAGTAGTCACCTTCCCGACGGGGATTTCGGAGCATCTGGGACGTATCGACAATTACGAAATTCGTTTCCAGCTGCTCCGAATGACCCGAATTTTTGTCGGGGGATAGGAAAAAAAATCCAACGAGCGAGGCACATCGATTCCTAAGGGATCCGTGGGCGCCCCCCGATTTTGGCCAAAGGGGACTGTCTAGGCTTTTTTTTTCTATTTTTGAAGTATTTTCTTTGCACGATAATTACCTAGACATGTGCAGTTTTCCGCCCGTCATCGTCCCGTATTTTTTAAAATTCTTTGACATGATTTTCAATTTTTCTAGGGTCTTGCCTGGGTCTGTTTTGTGGGTTTTCGTGTTTCTCCGGTTCGGAAGCCTCTGCAGTGACAACGGGCGGGAGCACTGTTTTGAGGCCGCTTTCGGTATTTTCCTCCTTCCCTGATATCGCGATCCCAAAATTCCGGATTCGTGCTCTGGGTCGTCCAGGGAAAAAATAAAAAAATAAAAAATAAAAATAAAAAAGGTGGTGAGGTGCATCGATTCCTAAGGGATCCGTGGGTGCCCCCCGATTTTGGCCAATGGGGACTGTCTAGGCTTTTTTTTTTTTTCTATTTTTGAAGTATTTTCTTTGCACGATAATTACCTAGACATGTGCAGTTTTCCGCCCGTCGTCGTCCCGTATTTTTTAAAATTCATTTGTCATGATTTTCAATTTTTCTAGCGTCTTGCGTGGGTCTGTTTTGTGGGTTTTCGTGTTTTTCCAGTTCGGAAGCCTCTGCAGTGTCAACGGGCAGGAGCACTGTTTTGAGGCCGCTTTCGGTACTTTCCTATTTCCCTGATATCGCGGTCCCAAAATTCCGGAGTCATGGTCTGGGTCGTCCAGGGAAAAAATGAAAAAAAATAAAAATAAAAAAGGTGGTGAGGTGCAACACGAGGACTTCCCAGAAGGTCACCCATCCTAGTACTACTCTCGCCCAAGCACGCTTAATTGCGGGGTTCTGATGGGATCGGTGCATTAGTGCTGGTATGATCGCACCTGCTAAGTGGACCGCTATCAAATTCTTTATACGCACCCGAGGGCGTTTGCGGTCCGGTTTGGATCGGTTTTAAGGCAGAAGGCCGACCGATCCGGGCTTGAAAGTAAGCCGCGATGCGGTTTGGGTCGGATCGGTTACTATATCAATTCCGACCCGATCCAATCCGATTAAAAGCGGATCGGATCCGGTTGGATGATTCCGTTTTCGCCTTTTTTAAATTGTTTTATATTTTCCAACTCAAAATGCTAATTCGACGCCTCAAATACACTATTCCGTACGTCAAAGCATGCATAACAGTAGTCACCTTCCCGACGGGGCTTTCGAAGCATCTGGGACGTATCGGCAATTACGAAATTCGTTTCCAGCTGCTCCGAATGACCCGAATTTTTGTCGGGGGATAGGAAAAAAAATCCAACGAGCGAGGCACATCGATTCCTAAGGGATCCGTGGGCGCCCCCCGATTTTGGCAAAGGGCACTGTCTAGGCTTTTTTTTCTATTTTCGAACTATTTTCTTCGCACGATAATTACCTAGACATGTGCAGTTTTCCGCCCGTCGTCGTCCTTTATTTTTTAAAATTCATTTGACATGATTTTCAATTTTTCTAGCGTCTTGCGTGGGTCTATTTTGTGGGTTTTCGTGTTTCTCCGGTTCGAAAGCCTCTGCAGTGACAACGGGCGGGAGCACTGTTTTGAGGCCGCTTTCGGTATTTTCCTCCTTCCCGGATATCGCGGTCCCAAAATTCCGGAGTCATGGTCTGGGTCGTCCAGGGAAAAAATAAAAAAAAAAAAATAAAAATAAAAAAGGTGGTGAGGTGCATCGATTCCTAAGGGATCCGTGGGCGCCCCCCGATTTTGGCCAAAGGGGACTGTCTAGGCTTTTTTTTTTTCTATTTTTGAAGTATTTTCTTTGCACGATAATTACCTAGACATGTGCAGTTTTCCGCCCGTCATCGTCCCGTATTTTTTAAAATTCTTTGACATGATTTTCAATTTTTCTAGCGTCTTGCGTGGGTCTATTTTGTGGGTTTTCGTGTTTCTCCGGTTCGGAAGCCTCTGCAGTGACAACGGGCGGGAGCACTGTTTTGAGGCCGCTTTCGGTATTTTCCTCCTTCCCTGATATCGCGGTCCCAAAATTCTGGATTCATGGTCTGGGTCGTCCAGGGGAAAAAATAAAAAAAATAAAAATAAAAATAAAAAAGGTGGTGAGGTGCATCGATTCCTAAGGGATCCGTGGGTGCCCCCCGATTTTGGCCAAAGGGGACTGTCTAGGCTTTTTTTTTTGTCTATTTTGAAGTATTTTCTTTGCACGATAATTACCTAGACATGTGCAGTTTTCCGCCCGTCGTCGTCCCGTATTTTTTAAAATTCATTTGTCATGATTTTCAATTTTTCTAGCGTCTTGCGTGGGTCTGTTTTGTGGGTTTTCGTGTTTTTCCAGTTCGGAAGCCTCTGCAGTGTCAACGGGCAGGAGCACTGTTTTGAGGCCGCTTTCGGTACTTTCCTATTTCCCTGATATCGCGGTCCCAAATTTCGGAGGGTCATGGTCTGGGTCGTCCAGGGAAAAAATGAAAAAAAATAAAATAAAAAAGGTGGTGAGTGTGCAACACGAGGACTTCCCAGAAGGTCACCCATCCTAGTACTACTCTCGCCCAAGCACGCTTAATTGCGGGGTTCTGATGGGATCCGGTGCATTAGTGCTGGTATGATCGCAGCTGCTAAGTGGAGCGCTATCAAATTCTTTATACGCACCCGAGGGCGTTTGCGGTCCGGTTTGGATCGGTTTTAAGGCAGAAGGCCGACCGATCCGGGCATGAAAGTAAGCCGCGATGCGGTTTGGGTCGGATCGGTTACTGTATCAATTCCGACCCGATCCAATCCGATTAAAAGCGGATCGGATCCGGTTGGATGATTCCGTTTTCGCCTTTTTTAAATTGTTTTATATTTTCCAACTCAAAATGCTAATTCGACGCCTCAAATACACTATTCCGTACGTCAAAGCATGCATAACAGTAGTCACCTTCCCGACGGGGCTTTCGAAGCATCTGGGACGTATCGGCAATTACGAAATTCGTTTCCAGCTGCTCCGAATGACCCGAATTTTTGTCGGGGGATAGGAAAAAAAATCCAACGAGCGAGGCACATCGATTCCTAAGGGATCCGTGGGCGCCCCCCGATTTTGGCAAAGGGCACTGTCTAGGCTTTTTTTTTCTATTTTCGAACTATTTTCTTCGCACGATAATTACCTAGACATGTGCAGTTTTCCGCCCGTCGTCGTCCTTTATTTTTTAAAATTCATTTGACATGATTTTCAATTTTTCTAGCGTCTTGCGTGGGTCTATTTTGTGGGTTTTCGTGTTTCTCCGGTTCGAAAGCCTCTGCAGTGACAACGGGCGGGAGCACTGTTTTGAGGCCGCTTTCGGTATTTTCCTCCTTCCCGGATATCGCGGTCCCAAAATTCCGGAGTCATGGTCTGGGTCGTCCAGGGAAAAAATAAAAAAATAAAAATAAAAATAAAAAAGGTGGTGAGGTGCATCGATTCCTAAGGGATCGTGGGCGCCCCCCGATTTTGGCCAAAGGGACTGTCTAGGCTTTTTTTTTTTCTATTTTTGAAGTATTTTCTTTGCACGATAATTACCTAGACATGTGCAGTTTTCCGCCCGTCATCGTCCCGTATTTTTTAAAATTCTTTGACATGATTTTCAATTTTTCTAGCGTCTTGCGTGGGTCTATTTTGTGGGTTTTCGTGTTTCTCCGGTTCGGAAGCCTCTGCAGTGACAACGGGCGGGAGCACTGTTTTGAGGCCGCTTTCGGTATTTTCCTCCTTCCCTGATATCGCGGTCCCAAAATTCTGGATTCATGGTCTGGGTCGTCCAGGGAAAAAATAAAAAAAATAAAAATAAAAATAAAAAAGGTGGTGAGGTGCATCGATTCCTAAGGGATCCGTGGGCGCCCCCGATTTTGGCCAAAGGGGACTGTCTAGGCTTTTTTTTTTTGTCTATTTTTGAAGTATTTTCTTTGCACGATAATTACCTAGACATGTGCAGTTTTCCGCCCGTCGTCGTCCCGTATTTTTTAAAATTCATTTGTCATGATTTTCAATTTTTCTAGCGTCTTGCGTGGGTCTGTTTTGTGGGTTTTCGTGTTTTTCCAGTTCGGAAGCCTCTGCAGTGTCAACGGGCAGGAGCACTGTTTTGAGGCCGCTTTCGGTACTTTCCTATTTCCCTGATATCGCGGTCCCAAAATTCGGAGTCATGGTCTGGGTCGTCCAGGGAAAAAATGAAAAAAAAAATAAAAATAAAAAAGGTGGTGAGGTGCAACACGAGGACTTCCCAGAAGGTCACCCATCCTAGTACTACTCTCGCCCAAGCACGCTTAATTGCGGGGTTCTGATGGGATCCGGTGCATTAGTGCTGGTATGATCGCACCTGCTAAGTGGAGCGCTATCAAATTCTTTATACGCACCGAGGGCGTTTGCGGTCCGGTTTGGATCGGTTTTAAGGCAGAAGGCCGACCGATCCGGGCATGAAAGTAAGCCGCGATGCGGTTTGGGTCGGATCGGTTACTGTATCAATTCCGACCCGATCCAATCCGATTAAAGCGGATCGGATCGGTTGGATGATTCCGTTTTCGCCTTTTTTAAATTGTTTTATATTTTCCAACTCAAAATGCTAATTCGACGCCACAAATACACTATTCCGTACGTCAAAGCATGCATAACAGTAGCCACCTTCCCGACGGGGCTTTCGAAGCATCTCGGACGTATCGGCAATTACGAAATTCGTTTCCAGCTGCTCCGAATGACCCGAATTTTTGTCGGGGGATAGGAAAAAAAATCCAACGAGCGAGGCACATCGATTCCTAAGGGATCCGTGGGCGCCCCCCGATTTTGGCAAAGGGCACTGTCTAGGCTTTTTTTTCTATTTTCGAAGTATTTTCTTCGCACGATAATTACCTAGACATGTGCAGTTTTTCGCCCGTCATCGTCCCGTATTTTTTAAAATTCTTTGACATGATTTTCAATTTTTCTAGCGTCTTGCGTGGGTCTATTTTGTGGGTTTTCGTGTTTCTCCGGTTCGGAAGCCTCTGCAGTGTCAACGGGCGGCAGCACTGTTTTGAGGCCGCTTTCGGTATTTTCCTCCTTCCCTGATATCGCGGTCCCAAAATTCCGGAGTCATGGTCTGGGTCGTCCAGGGAAAAAATGAAAAAAAAAATAAAGATAAAAAAGGTGGTGAGGTGCATCGATTCCTAAGGGATCCGTGGGCGCCCCCCGATTTTGGCCAAAGGGGACTGTCTAGGCTTTTTTTTTCTATTTTTGAAGTATTTTCTTTGCACGATAATTACCTAGACATGTGCAGTTTTTCGCCCGTCGTCGTCCCGTATTTTTTAAAATTCTTTGACATGATTTTCAATTTTTCTAGCGTCTTGCGTGGGTCTGTTTTGTGGGTTTTCGTGTTTCTCCGGTTCGGAAGCCTTTGCAGTGTCAACGGGCGGCAGCACTGTTTTGAGGCCGCTTTCGGTATTTTCCACCTTCCCTGATATCGCGGTCCCAAAATTCGGGAGTCATGGTCTGGGTCGTCCAGGGAAAAAATGAAAATAAAATAAAAATAAAAAAAGGTGGTGAGGTGCATCGATTCCTAAGGGATCCGTGGGCGCCCCCCGATTTTGGCCAAAGGGCACTGTCTTGGCTTTTTTTTTCTATTTTCGAAGTATTTTCTTTGCACGATAATTACCTAGACATGTGTAGTTTTCCGCCCGTCGTCGTCCCGTATTTTTTAAAATTCATTTGACATGATTTTCAATTTTTCTAGCGTCTTGCGTGTGTCTGTTTTGTGGGTTTTCGTGTTTTTCCAGTTCGGAAGCCTCTGCAGTGTCAACGGGCACGAGCACTGTTTTGAGGCCGCTTTCGGTACTATCCTATTTCCCTGATATCGCGCGGTCCCAAAATTCGGAGTCATGGTCTTGGTCGTCCAGGGAAAAAATGAAAAAAAAATAAAAATAAAAAAGGTGGTGAGGTGCAACAGGAGGACTTCCCAGAAGGTCACCCATCCTAGTACTACTCTCGCCCAAGCACGCTTAATTGCGGGGTTCTGATGGGATCCGGTGCATTAGTGCTGGTATGATCGCAGCTGCTAAGTGGACCGCTATCAAATTCTTTATACGCACCCGAGGGCGTTTGCGGTCCGGTTTGGATCGGTTTTAAGGCAGAAGGCCGACCGATCCGGGCTTGAAAGTAAGCCGCGATGCGGTTTGGGTCGGATCGGTTACTGTATCAATTCCGACCCGATCCAATCCGATTAAAAGCGGATCGGATCCGTTGGATGATTCCGTTTTCGCCTTTTTTAAATTGTTTTATATTTTCCAACTCAAAATGCTAATTCGACGCCACAAATACACTATTCCGTACGTCAAAGCATGCATAACAGTAGCCACCTTCCCGACGGGCTTTCGAAGCATCTCGGACGTATCGGCAATTACGAAATTCGTTTCCAGCTGCTCCGAATGACCCGAATTTTTGTCGGGGGATAGGAAAAAAAATCCAACGAGCGAGGCACATCGATTCCTAAGGGATCCGTGGGCGCCCCCGATTTTGGCAAAGGGCACTGTCTAGGCTTTTTTTTTCTATTTTCGAAGTATTTTCTTCGCACGATAATTACCTAGACATCTGCAGTTTTTCGCCCGTCATCGTCCCGTATTTTTTAAAATTCTTTGACATGATTTTCAATTTTTCTAGCGTCTTGCGTGGGTCTATTTTGTGGGTTTTCGTGTTTCTCCGGTTCGGAAGCCTCTGCAGTGTCAACGGGCGGCAGCACTGTTTTGAGGCCGCTTTCGGTATTTTCCTCCTTCCCTGATATCGCGGTCCCAAAATTCCGGAGTCATGGTCTGGGTCGTCCAGGGAAAAAATGAAAAAAAAATAAAGATAAAAAAGGTGGTGAGGTGCATCGATTCCTAAGGGATCCGTGGGCGCCCCCGATTTTGGCCAAAGGGGACTGTCTAGGCTTTTTTTTCTATTTTTGAAGTATTTTCTTTGCACGATAATTACCTAGACATGTGCAGTTTTTCGCCCGTCGTCGTCCCGTATTTTTTAAAATTCTTTGACATGATTTTCAATTTTTCTAGCATCTTGCGTGGGTCTGTTTTGTGGGTTTTCGTGTTTCTCCGGTTCGGAAGCCTTTGCAGTGTCAACGGGCGGCAGCACTGTTTTGAGGCCGCTTTCGGTATTTTCCACCTTCCCTGATATCGCGGTCCCAAAATTCGGGAGTCATGGTCTGGGTCGTCCAGGGAAAAAATGAAATAAAATAAAAATAAAAAAGGTGGTGAGGTGCATCGATTCCTAAGGGATCCGTGGGCGCCCCCATTTTGGCCAAAGGGGACTGTCTAGGCTTTTTTTTTTTCTATTTTTGAAGTATTTTCTTTGCACGATAATTACCTAGACATGTGCAGTTTTCCGCCCGTCGTCGTCCCGTATTTTTTAAAATTCATTTGACATGATTTTCAATTTTTCTAGCGTCTTGCGTGGGTCTGTTTTGTGGGTTTTCGTGTTTTCCAGTTCGGAAGCCTCTGCAGTGTCAACGGGCAGGAGCACTGTTTTGAGGCCGCTTTCGGTACTTTCCTATTTCCCTGATATCGCGGTCCCAAAATTCCGGAGTCATGGTCTGGGTCGTCCAGGGAAAAAATGAAAAAAAAATAAAAATAAAAAAGGTGGTGAGGTGCAACACGAGGACTTCCCAGAAGGTCACCCATCCTAGTACTACTCTCGCCCAAGCACGCTTAATTGCGGGGTTCTGATGGGATCCGGTGCATTAGTGCTGGTATGATCGCACCTGCTAAGTGGAGCGCTATCAAATTCTTTATACGCACCCGAGGGCGTTTGCGGTCCGGTTTGGATCGGTTTTAAGGCAGAAGGCCGTCCGATCCGGGCTTGAAAGTAAGCCGCGATGCGGTTTGGGTCGGATCGGTTACTGTATCAATTCCGACCCGATCCAATCCGATTAAAAGCGGATCGGATCCGGTTGGATGATTCTACTTTCGCCTTTTTTAAATTGTTTTATATTTACCTACTCAAAATGCTAATTCGACGCCTCAAATACACTATTCTGTACGTCAAATCATGCATAACAGTAGCCACCTTCCCGACGGGGATTTCGGAGCATCTGGGACGTATCGACAATTACGAAATTCGTTTCCAGCTGCTCCGAATGACCCGAATTTTTGTCGGGGGATAGGAAAAAAAATCCAACGAGCGAGGCACATCGATTCCTAAGGGATCCGTGGGCGCCCCCCGATTTTGGCCAAAGGGGACTGTCTAGGCTTTTTTTTTCTATTTTTGAAGTATTTTCTTTGCACGATAATTACCTAGACATGTGCAGTTTTCCGCCCGTCATCGTCCCGTATTTTTTAAAATTCTTTGACATGATTTTCAATTTTTCTAGCGTCTTGCGTGGGTCTGTTTTGTGGGTTTTCGTGTTTTTCCAGTTCGGAAGCCTCTGCAGTGTCAACGGGCAGAGCACTGTTTTGAGGCCGCTTTCGGTACTATCCTATTTCCTGATATCGCGGTCCCAAAATTCCGGAGTCATGGTCTTGGTCGTCCAGGGAAAAAATGAAAAAAAAATAAAAATAAAAAAGGTGGTGAGGTGCAACAGGAGGACTTCCAGAAGGTCACCCATCCTAGTACTACTCTCGCCCAAGCACGCTTAATTGCGGGGTTCTGATGGGATCCGGTGCATTAGTGCTGGTATGATCGCAGCTGCTAAGTGGACCGCTATCAAATTCTTTATACGCACCCGAGGGCGTTTGCGGTCCGGTTTGGATCGGTTTTAAGGCAGAAGGCCGTCCGATCCGGGCTTGAAAGTAAGCCGCGATGCGGTTTGGGTCGGATCGGTTACTGTATCAATTCCGACCCGATCCAATCCGATTAAAAGCGGATCGGATCCGGTTGGATGATTCTACTTTCGCCTTTTTTAAATTGTTTTATATTTACCTACTCAAAATGCTAATTCGACGCCTCAAATACACTATTCTGTACGTCAAATCATGCATAACAGTAGCCACCTTCCCGACGGGGATTTCGGAGCATCTGGGACGTATCGACAATTACGAAATTCGTTTCCAGCTGCTCCGAATGACCCGAATTTTTGTCGGGGGATAGGAAAAAAAATCCAACGAGCGAGGCACATCGATTCCTAAGGGATCCGTGGGCGCCCCCCGATTTTGGCCAAAGGGGACTGTCTAGGCTTTTTTTTTCTATTTTTGAAGTATTTTCTTTGCACGATAATTACCTAGACATGTGCAGTTTTCCGCCCGTCATCGTCCCGTATTTTTTAAAATTCTTTGACATGATTTTCAATTTTTCTAGGGTCTTGCCTGGGTCTGTTTTGTGGGTTTTCGTGTTTCTCCGGTTCGGAAGCCTCTGCAGTGACAACGGGCGGGAGCACTGTTTTGAGGCCGCTTTCGGTATTTTCCTCCTTCCCTGATATCGCGATCCCAAAATTCCGGATTCGTGCTCTGGGTCGTCCAGGGAAAAAATAAAAAATAAAAAATAAAAATAAAAAAGGTGGTGAGGTGCATCGATTCCTAAGGGATCCGTGGGTGCCCCGATTTTGGCCAAAGGGGACTGTCTAGGCTTTTTTTTTTTTTTTATTTTTGAAGTATTTTCTTTGCACGATAATTACCTAGACATGTGCAGTTTTCCGCCCGTCGTCGTCCCGTATTTTTTAAAATTCATTTGTCATGATTTTCAATTTTTCTAGCGTCTTGCGTGGGTCTGTTTTGTGGGTTTTCGTGTTTTTCCAGTTCGGAAGCCTCTGCAGTGTCAACGGGCGGGAGCACTGTTTTGAGGCCGCTTTCGGTACTTTCCTATTTCCTGATATCGCGGTCCCAAAATTCCGGAGTCATGGTCTGGGTCGTCCAGGGAAAAAATGAAAAAAAAATAAAAATAAAAAAGGTGGTGAGGTGCAACACGAGGACTTCCAGAAGGTCACCCATCCTAGTACTACTCTCGCCCAAGCACGCTTAATTGCGGGTTCTGATGGGATCCGGTGCTTAGTGCTGGTATGATCGCAGCTGCTAAGTGGACCGCTATCAAATTCTTTATACGCACCCGAGGGCGTTTGCGGTCCGGTTTGGATCGGTTTTAAGGAAGAAGGCCGACCGATCCGGGCTTGAAAGTAAGCCGCGATGCGGTTTGGGTCGGATCGGTTACTTCCGACCCGATCCAATCGATTAAAAGCGGATCGGATCCGGTTGGATGATTCCGTTTTCGCCTTTTTAAATTGTTTTATATTTTCCAACTCAAAATGCTAATTCGACGCCTCAAATACACTATTCCGTACGTCAAAGCATGCATAACAGTAGTCCCTTCCCGACGGGGCTTTCGAAGCATCTGGGACGTATCGGCAATTACGAAATTCGTTTCCAGCTGCTCGAATGACCGAATTTTTGTCGGGGGATAGGAAAAAAAATCCAACGAGCGAGGCACATCGATTCCTAAGGGATCCGTGGGCGCCCCCCGATTTTGGCAAAGGGCACTGTCTAGGCTTTTTTTTTCTATTTTCGAAGTATTTTCTTCGCACGATAATTACCTAGACATGTGCAGTTTTCCGCCCGTCGTCGTCCTTTATTTTTTAAAATTCTTTGACATGATTTTCAATTTTTCTAGCGTCTTGCGTGGGTCTATTTTGTGGGTTTTCGTGTTTCTCCGGTTCGGAAAGCCTCTGCAGTGACAACGGGCGGGAGCACTGTTTTGAGGCCGCTTTCGGTATTTTCCTCCTTCCCGGATATCGCGGTCCCAAAATTCCGGAGTCATGGTCTGGGTCGTCCAGGGAAAAAATAAAAAATAAAAATAAAAATAAAAAAGGTGGTGAGGTGCATCGATTCCTAAGGGATCCGGGGGCCCCCGATTTTGGCCAAAGGGGACTGTCTAGGCTTTTTTTTTTTCTATTTTTGAAGTATTTTCTTTGCACGATAATTACCTAGACATGTGCAGTTTTCCGCCCGTCATCGTCCCGTATTTTTAAAATTCTTTGACATGATTTTCAATTTTTCTAGCGTCTTGCGTGGGTCTATTTTGTGGGTTTTCGTGTTTCTCCGGTTCGGAAGCCTCTGCAGTGTCAACGGGCGGCAGCACTGTTTTGAGGCCGCTTTCGGTATTTTCCTCCTTCCCTGATATCGCGGTCCCAAAATTCGGGAGTCATGGTCTGGGTCGTCCAGGGAAAAAAATGAAAAAAATAAAATAAAAATAAAAAAGGTGGTGAGGTGCATCGATTCCTAAGGGATCCGTGGGCGCCCCCGATTTTGGCCAAAGGGCACTGTCTAGGCTTTTTTTTTTTCTATTTTCGAAGTATTTTCTTTGCACGATAATTACCTAGACATGTGCAGTTTTCCGCCCGTCGTCGTCCCGTATTTTTTAAAATTCATTTGACATGATTTTCAATTTTTCTAGCGTCTTGCGTGGGTCTGTTTTGTGGGTTTTCGTGTTTTTCCAGTTCGGAAGCCTCTGCAGTGTCAACGGGCAGGAGCACTGTTTTGAGGCCGCTTTCGGTACTTTCCTATTTCCCTGATATCGCGGTCCCAAAATTTCGGAGTCATGGTCTGGGTCGTCCAGGGAAAAAATGAAAAAAAAAATAAAAATAAAAAAGGTGGTGAGGTGCAACACGAGGACTTCCCAGAAGGTCACCCATCCTAGTACTACTCTCGCCCAAGCACGCTTAATTGCGGGGTTCTGATGGGATCCGGTGCATTAGTGCTGGTATGATCGCAGCTGCTAAGTGGACCGCTATCAAATTCTTTATACGCACCCGAGGGCGTTTGCGGTCCGGTTTGGATCGGTTTTAAGGCAGAAGGCCGTCCGATCCGGGCTTGAAAGTAAGCCGCGATGCGGTTTGGGTCGGATCGGTTACTGTATCAATTCCGACCCGATCCAATCCGATTAAAAGCGGATCGGATCCGGTTGGATGATTCCGTTTTCGCCTTTTTTAAATTGTTTTATATTTTCCTACTCAAAATGCTAATTCGACGCCTCAAATACACTATTCCGTACGTCAAAGCATGCATAACAGTAGCCACCTTCCCGACGGGGCTTTCGGAGCATCTGGGACGTATCGGCAATTACGAAATTCGTTTCCAGCTGCTCCGAATGACCCGAATTTTTGTCGGGGGATAGGAAAAAAAATCCAACGAGCGAGGCACATCGATTCCTAAGGGATCCGTGGGCGCCCCCCGATTTTGGCAAAGGGCACTGTCTAGGCTTTTTTTTTCTATTTTCGAAGTATTTTCTTTGCACGATAATTACCTAGACATGTGCAGTTTTCGCCCGTCGTCGTCCTTTATTTTTTAAAATTCTTTGACATGATTTTCAATTTTTCTAGCGTCTTGCGTGGGTCTGTTTTGTGGGTTTTCGTGTTTCTCCGGTTCGGAAGCCTCTGCAGTGACAACGGGCGGGAGCACTGTTTTGAGGCCGCTTTCGGTATTTTCCTCCTTCCCTGATATCGCGGTCCAAAAATTCCGGAGTCATGGTCTGGGTCGTCCAGGGAAAAAATAAAAAAAATAAAAATAAAAATAAAAAGGTGGTGAGGTGCATCGATTCCTAAGGGATCCGTGGGCGCCCCCCGATTTTGGCCAAAGGGGACTGTCTAGGCTTTTTTTTTTTCTATTTTGAAGTATTTTCTTTGCACGATAATTACCTAGACATGTGCAGTTTTCCGCCCGTCGTCCCGTATTTTTTAAAATTCTTTGACATGATTTTCAATTTTTCTAGCGTCTTGCGTGGGTCTTTTTTGTGGGTTTTCGTGTTTCTCCGGTTCGGAAGCCTTGCAGTGTCAAGGGCGGGAGCACTGTTTTGAGGCCGCTTTCGGTATTTTCTCCTTCCCTGATATCGCGGTCCCAAAATTCGGATTCATGGTCTGGGTCGTCCAGGAAAAAATAAAAAAAATAAAATAAAAATAAAAAAGGTGGTGAGGTGCATCGATTCCTAAGGGATCCGTGGGTGCCCCCGATTTTGGCCAAGGGGACTGTCTAGGCTTTTTTTTTTTCTATTTTTGAAGTATTTTCTTTGCACGATAATACCTAGACATGTGCAGTTTTCCGCCCGTCTGTCCCGTATTTTTTAAAATTCATTTGTCATGATTTTCAATTTTTCTAGCGTCTTGCGTGGGTCTGTTTTGTGGGTTTTCGTGTTTTTCCAGTTCGGAAGCCTCTGCAGTGTCAACGGGCAGGAGCACTGTTTTGAGGCCGCTTTCGGTACTTTCCTATTTCCCTGATATCGCGGTCCCAAAATTCCGGAGTCATGGTCTGGGTCGTCCAGGGAAAAAATGAAAAAAAAATAAAAATAAAAAAGGTGGTGAGGTGCAACACGAGGACTTCCCAGAAGGTCACCCATCCTAGTACTACTCTCGCCCAAGCACGCTTAATTGCGGGTTCTGATGGGATCCGGTGCATTAGTGCTGGTATGATCGCAGCTGCTAAGTGGACCGCTATCAAATTCTTTATACGCACCCGAGGGCGTTTGCGGTCCGGTTTGGATCGGTTTTAAGGCAGAAGGCCGACCGATCCGGCTTGAAAGTAAGCCGCGATGCGGTTTGGGTCGGATCGTTACTGTATCAATTCCGACCCGATCCAATCCGATTAAAAGCGGATCGGATCCGGTTGGATGATTCCGTTTTCGCCTTTTTTTAAATTGTTTTATATTTTCCAACTCAAAATGCTAATTCGACGCCTCAAATACACTATTCCGTACGTCAAAGCATGCATAACAGTAGCACCTTCCCGACGGGGCTTTCGAAGCATCTGGGACGTATCGGCAATTACGAAATTCGTTTCCAGCTGCTCCGAATGACCCGAATTTTTGTCGGGGGATAGGAAAAAAAATCCAACGAGCGAGGCACATCGATTCCTAAGGGATCCGTGGGTGCCCCCGATTTTGGCAAAGGGCACTGTCTAGGCTTTTTTTTCTATTTTCGAACTATTTTCTTCGCACGATAATTACCTAGACATGTGCAGTTTTTCGCCCGTCGTCGTCCTTTATTTTTTAAAATTCATTTGACATGATTTTCAATTTTTCTAGCGTCTTGCGTGGGTCTATTTTGTGGGTTTTCGTGTTTCTCCGGTTCGGAAGCCTCTGCAGTGACAACGGGCGGGAGCACTGTTTTGAGGCCGCTTTCCTTATTTTCCTCCTTCTCGGATATCGCGGTCCCAAAATTCCGGAGTCATGGTCTGGGTCGTCCAGGGAAAAAATAAAAAAAAAAAAAATAAAAATAAAAAAGGTGGTGAGGTGCATCGATTCCTAAGGGATCCGTGGGCGCCCCCCGATTTTGGCCAAAGGGGACTGTCTAGGCTTTTTTTTTTTCTATTTTTGAAGTATTTTCTTTGCACGATAATTACCTAGACATGTGCAGTTTTCCGCCCGTCATCGTCCCGTATTTTTTAAAATTCTTTGACATGATTTTCAATTTTTCTAGCGTCTTGCGTGGGTCTATTTTGTGGGTTTTCGTGTTTCTCCGGTTCGAAAGCCTCTGCAGTGACAACGGGCGGGAGCACTGTTTTGAGGCCGCTTTCGGTATTTTCCTCCTTCCCGGATATCGCGGTCCCAAAATTCCGGAGTCATGGTCTGGGTCGTCCAGAGAAAAAATAAAAAAAATAAAAATAAAAATAAAAATGGTGGTGAGGTGCATCGATTCCTAAGGGATCCGTGGGCGCCCCCCAATTTTGGCCAAAGGGGACTGTCGAGGCTTTTTTTTTTTTCTATTTTTTAAGTATTTTCTTTGCACGATAATTACCTAGACATGTGCAGTTTTCCGCCCGTCATCGTCCCGTATTTTTTAAAATTCTTTGACATGATTTTCAATTTTTCTAGCGTCTTGCGTGGGTCTATTTTGTGGGTTTTCGTGTTTCTCCGGTTCGGAAGCCTCTGCAGTGTCAACGGGCGGCAGCACTGTTTTGAGGCCGCTTTCGGTATTTTCCTCCTTCCCTGATATCGCGGTCCCAAAATTCCGGAGTCATGGTCTGGGTCGTCCAGGGAAAAAATGAAAAAAAAAATAAAGATAAAAAAGGTGGTGAGGTGCATCGGTTCCTAAGGGATCCGTGGGCGCCCCCCGATTTTGGCCAAAGGGGACTGTCTAGGCTTTTTTTTCTATTTTTGAAGTATTTTCTTTGCACGATAATTACCTAGACATGTGCAGTTTTTCGCCCGTCGTCGTCCCGTATTTTTTGAAATTCTTTGACATGATTTTCAATTTTTCTAGCATCTTGCGTGGGTCTGTTTTGTGGGTTTTCGTGTTTCTCCGGTTCGGAAGCCTCTGCAGTGTCAACGGGCGGCAGCACTGTTTTGAGGCCGCTTTCGGTATTTTCCACCTCCCCTGATATCGCGGTCCCAAAATTCGGGAGTCATGGTCTGGGTCGTCCACGGAAAAAATGAAAATAAAATAAAAATAAAAAAGGTGGTGAGGTGCATCGATTCCTAAGGGATCTGTGGGCGCCCCCCGATTTTGGCCAAAGGGCACTATCTAGGCTTTTTTTTTCTATTTTCGAAGTATTTTCTTTGCACGATAATTACCTAGACATGTGTAGTTTTCCGCCCGTCGTCGTCCCGTATTTTTTAAAATTCATTTGACATGATTTTCAATTTTTCTAGCGTCTTGCGTGTGTCTGTTTTGTGGGTTTTCGTGTTTTTCCAGTTCGGAAGCCTCCGCAGTGTCAACGGGCACGAGCACTGTTTTGAGGCCGCTTTCGGTACTATCCTATTTCCCTGATATCGCGGTCCCAAAATTCCGGAGTCATGGTCTTGGTCGTCCAGGGAAAAAATGAAAAAAAAAATAAAAATAAAAAAGGTGGTGAGGTGCAACAGGAGGACTTCCCAGAAGGTCACCCATCCTAGTACTACTCTCGCCCAAGCACGCTTAATTGCGGGGTTCTGATGGGATCCAGTGCATTAGTGCTGGTATGATCGCAGCTGCTAAGTGGACCGCTATCAAATTCTTTATACGCACCCGAGGGCGTTTGCGGTCCGGTTTGGATCGGTTTTAAGGCAGAAGGCCGTCCGATCCGGGCTTGAAAGTAAGCCGCGATGCGGTTTGGGTCGGATCGGTTACTGTATCAATTCCGACCCGATCCAATCCGATTAAAAGCGGATCGGATCCGGTTGGATAATTCTACTTTCGCCTTTTTTAAATTGTTTTATATTTACCTACTCAAAATGCTAATTCGACGCCTCAAATACACTATTCTGTACGTCAAATCATGCATAACAGTAGCCACCTTCCCGACGGGGATTTCGGAGCATCTGGGACGTATCGACAATTACGAAATTCGTTTCTAGCTGCTCCGAATGACCCGAATTTTTGTCGGGTGATAGGAAAAAAAATCCAACGAGCGAGGCCCATCGATTCCTAAGGGATCCGTGGGCGCCCCCCGATTTTGGCCAAAGGGGACTGTCCAGGCTTTTTTTTCTATTTTCGAAGTATTTTCTTTGCACGATAATTACCTAGACATGTGTGTTTTCCGCCCGTCATCGTCCCGTATTTTTTAAAATTCTTTGACATGATTTTCAATTTTTCTAGCGTCTTGCGTGGGTCTGTTTTGTGGGTTTTCGTGTTTCTCCGGTTCGGAAGCCTCTGCAGTGACAACGGGCGGGAGCACTGTTTTGAGGCCGCTTTCGGTATTTTCCTCCTTCCCTGATATCGCGGTCCCAAAATTCCGGATTCATGCTCTGGGTCGTCCAGGGAAAAAATAAAAAAATAAAAAAAAATAAAAAAGGTGGTGAGGTGCATCGATTCCTAAGGGATCCGTGGGTGCCCCCCGATTTTGGCCAAAGGGGACTGTCTAGGCTTTTTTTTTTCTATTTTTGAAGTATTTTCTTTGCACGATAATTACCTAGACATGTGCAGTTTTCGCCCGTCGTCGTCCCGTATTTTTTAAAATTCATTTGTCATGATTTTCAATTTTTCTAGTGTCTTGCGTGGGTCTGTTTTGTGGGTTTTCGTGTTTTTCCAGTTCGGAAGCCTCTGCAGTGTCAACGGGCAGGAGCACTGTTTTGAGGCCGCTTTCGGTACTTTCCTATTTCCCTGATATCGCGGTCCCAAAATTCCGGAGTCATGGTCTGGGTCGTCCAGGGAAAAAATGAAAAAAAAATAAAAATAAAAAAGGTGGTGAGGTGCAACACGAGGACTTCCCAGAAGGTCACCCATCCTAGTACTACTCTCGCCCAAGCACGCTTAATTGCGGGGTTCTGATGGGATCCGGTGCATTAGTGCTGGTATGATCGCAGCTGCTAAGTGGACCGCTATCAAATTCTTTATACGCACCCGAGGGCGTTTGCGGTCCGGTTTGGATCGGTTTTAAGGCAGAAGGCCGTCCGATCCGGGCTTGAAAGTAAGCCGCGATGCGGTTTGGGTCGGATCGGTTACTGTATCAATTCCGACCCGATCCAATCCGATTAAAAGCGGATCGGATCCGGTTGGATGATTCTACTTTCGCCTTTTTTAAATTGTTTTATATTTACCTACTCAAAATGCTAATTCGACGCCTCAAATACACTATTCTGTACGTCAAATCATGCATAACAGTAGCCACCTTCCCGACGGGGATTTTGGAGCATCTGGGACGTATCGACAATTACGAAATTCGTTTCTAGCTGCTCCGAATGACCCGAATTTTTGTCGGGTGATAGGAAAAAAAATCCAACGAGCGAGGCCCATCGATTCCTAAGGGATCCGTGGGCGCCCCCCGATTTTGGCCAAAGGGGACTGTCTAGGCTTTTTTTTCTATTTTTGAAGTATTTTCTTTGCACGATAATTACCTAGACATGTGCAGTTTTTCGCCCGTCGTCGTCCCGTATTTTTTGAAATTCTTTGACATGATTTTCAATTTTTCTAGCATCTTGCGTGGGTCTGTTTTGTGGGTTTTCGTGTTTCTCCGGTTCGGAAGCCTCTGCAGTGTCAACGGGCGGCAGCACTGTTTTGAGGCCGCTTTCGGTATTTTCCACCTCCCCTGATATCGCGGTCCCAAAATTCGGGAGTCATGGTCTGGGTCGTCCACGGAAAAAATGAAAATAAAATAAAAATAAAAAAGGTGGTGAGGTGCATCGATTCCTAAGGGATCCGTGGGCGCCCCCCGATTTTGGCCAAAGGGCACTATCTAGGCTTTTTTTTCTATTTTCGAAGTATTTTCTTTGCACGATAATTACCTAGACATGTGTAGTTTTCCGCCCGTCGTCGTCCCGTATTTTTTAAAATTCATTTGACATGATTTTCAATTTTTCTAGCGTCTTGCGTGTGTCTGTTTTGTGGGTTTTCGTGTTTTTCCAGTTCGGAAGCCTCCGCAGTGTCAACGGGCACGAGCACTGTTTTGAGGCCGCTTTCGGTACTATCCTATTTCCCTGATATCGCGGTCCCAAAATTCCGGAGTCATGGTCTTGGTCGTCCAGGGAAAAAATGAAAAAAAAAATAAAAATAAAAAAGGTGGTGAGGTGCAACAGGAGGACTTCCCAGAAGGTCACCCATCCTAGTACTACTCTCGCCCAAGCACGCTTAATTGCGGGGTTCTGATGGGATCCAGTGCATTAGTGCTGGTATGATCGCAGCTGCTAAGTGGACCGCTATCAAATTCTTTATACGCACCCGAGGGCGTTTGCGGTCCGGTTTGGATCGGTTTTAAGGCAGAAGGCCGTCCGATCCGGGCTTGAAAGTAAGCCGCGATGCGGTTTGGGTCGGATCGGTTACTGTATCAATTCCGACCCGATCCAATCCGATTAAAAGCGGATCGGATCCGGTTGGATGATTCTACTTTCGCCTTTTTTAAATTGTTTTATATTTACCTACTCAAAATGCTAATTCGACGCCTCAAATACACTATTCTGTACGTCAAATCATGCATAACAGTAGCCACCTTCCCGACGGGGATTTCGGAGCATCTGGGACGTATCGACAATTACGAAATTCGTTTCTAGCTGCTCCGAATGACCCGAATTTTTGTCGGGTGATAGGAAAAAAAATCCAACGAGCGAGGCCCATCGATTCCTAAGGGATCCGTGGGCGCCCCCCGATTTTGGCCAAAGGGGACTGTCCAGGCTTTTTTTTCTATTTTCGAAGTATTTTCTTTGCACGATAATTACCTAGACATGTGTGTTTTCCGCCGTCATCGTCCCGTATTTTTTAAAATTCTTTGACATGATTTTCAATTTTTCTAGCGTCTTGCGTGGGTCTGTTTTGTGGGTTTTCGTGTTTCTCCGGTTCGGAAGCCTCTGCAGTGACAACGGGCGGGAGCACTGTTTTGAGGCCGCTTTCGGTATTTTCCTCCTTCCCTGATATCGCGGTCCCAAAATTCCGGATTCATGCTCTGGGTCGTCCAGGGAAAAAATAAAAAAATAAAAAAAAATAAAAAAGGTGGTGAGGTGCATTGATTCCTAAGGGATCCGTGGGTGCCCCCGATTTTGGCCAAAGGGGACTGTCTAGGCTTTTTTTTTTCTATTTTTGAAGTATTTTCTTTGCACGATAATTACCTAGACATGTGCAGTTTTCCGCCCGTCGTCGTCCCGTATTTTTTAAAATTCATTTGTCATGATTTTCAATTTTTCTAGTGTCTTGCGTGGGTCTGTTTTGTGGGTTTTCGTGTTTTTCCAGTTCGGAAGCCTCTGCAGTGTCAACGGGCAGGAGCACTGTTTTGAGGCCGCTTTCGGTACTTTCCTATTTCCCTGATATCGCGGTCCCAAAATTCCGGAGTCATGGTCTGGGTCGTCCAGGGAAAAAATGAAAAAAAAATAAAAATAAAAAAGGTGGTGAGGTGCAACACGAGGACTTCCCAGAAGGTCACCCATCCTAGTACTACTCTCGCCCAAGCACGCTTAATTGCGGGGTTCTGATGGGATCCGGTGCATTAGTGCTGGTATGATCGCAGCTGCTAAGTGGACCGCTATCAAATTCTTTATACGCACCCGAGGGCGTTTGCGGTCCGGTTTGGATCGGTTTTAAGGCAGAAGGCCGACCGATCCGGGCTTGAAAGTAAGCCGCGATGCGGTTTGGGTCGGATCGGTTACTGTATCAATTCCGACCCGATCCAATCCGATTAAAAGCGGATCGGATCCGGTTGGATGATTCCGTTTTCGCCTTTTTTAAATTGTTTTATATTTTCCAACTCAAAATGCTAATTCGACGCCTCAAATACACTATTCCGTACGTCAAAGCATGCATAACAGTAGTCACCTTCCCGACGGGGCTTTCGAAGCATCTGGGACGTATCGGCAATTACGAAATTCGTTTCCAGTTGCTCCGAATGACCCGAATTTTTGTCGGGGGATAGGAAAAAAAATCCAACGAGCGAGGCACATCGATTCCTAAGGGATCCGTGGGCGCCCCCCGATTTTGGCAAAGGGCACTGTCTAGGCTTTTTTTTTCTATTTTCGAAGTATTTTCTTCGCACGATAATTACCTAGACATGTGCAGTTTTTCGCCCGTCGTCGTCCTTTATTTTTTAAAATTCATTTGACATGATTTTCAATTTTTCTAGCGTCTTGCGTGGGTCTATTTTGTGGGTTTTCGTGTTTCTCCGGTTCGAAAGCCTCTGCAGTGACAACGGGCGGGAGCACTGTTTTGAGGCCGCTTTCGGTATTTTCCTCCTTCCCGGATATCGCGATCCCAAAATTCCGGAGTCATGGTCTGGGTCGTCCAGAGAAAAAATAAAAAAAATAAAAATAAAAATAAAAATGGTGGTGAGGTGCATCGATTCCTAAGGGATCCGTGGGCGCCCCCCGATTTTGGCCAAAGGGGACTGTCGAGGCTTTTTTTTTTCTATTTTTTAAGTATTTTCTTTGCACGATAATTACCTAGACATGTGCAGTTTTCCGCCCGTCATCGTCCCGTATTTTTTAAAATTCTTTGACATGATTTTCAATTTTTCTAGCGTCTTGCGTGGGTCTATTTTGTGGGTTTTCGTGTTTCTCCGGTTCGGAAGCCTCTGCAGTGTCAACGGGTGGCAGCACTGTTTTGAGGCCGCTTTCGGTATTTTCCTCCTTCCCTGATATCGCGGTCCCAAAATTCGGGAGTCATGGTCTGGGTCGTCCACGAAAAAAATGAAAATAAAATAAAAATGAAAAAGGTGGTGAGGTGCATCGATTCCTAAGGGATCCGTGGGCGCCCCCCGATTTTGGCCAAAGGGCACTGTCTAGGCTTTTTTTTCTATTTTCGAAGTATTTTCTTTGCACGATAATTACCTAGACATGTGTAGTTTTCCGCCCGTCGTCGTCCCGTATTTTTTAAAATTCATTTGACATGATTTTCAATTTTTCTAGCGTCTTGCGTGTGTCTGTTTTGTGGGTTTTCGTGTTTTTCCAGTTCGGAAGCCTCCGCAGTGTCAACGGGCACGAGCACTGTTTTGAGGCCGCTTTCGGTACTATCCTATTTCCCTGATATCGCGGTCCCAAAATTCCGGAGTCATGGTCTTGGTCGTCCAGGGAAAAAATGAAAAAAAAATAAAAATAAAAAAGGTGGTGAGGTGCAACAGGAGGACTTCCCAGAAGGTCACCCATCCTAGTACTACTCTCGCCCAAGCACGCTTAATTGCGGGGTTCTGATGGGTTCCAGTGCATTAGTGCTGGTATGATCGCAGCTGCTAAGTGGACCGCTATCAAATTCTTTATACGCACCCGAGGGCGTTTGCGGTCCGGTTTGGATCGGTTTTAAGGCAGAAGGCCGTCCGATCCGGGCTTGAAAGTAAGCCGCGATGCAGTTTGGGTCGGATCGGTTACTGTATCAATTCCGACCCGATCCAATCCGATTAAAAGCGGATCGGATCCGGTTGGATGATTCTACTTTCGCCTTTTTTAAATTGTTTTATATTTACCTACTCAAAATGCTAATTCGACGCCTCAAAAACACTATTGCGTACGTCAAAGCATGCATAACAGTAGCCACCTTCCCGACGGGGCTTTCGGAGCTTCTGGGACGTATCGGCAATTACGAAATTCGTTTCCAGCGGCTCCGAATGACCCCAATTTTTGTCGGGTGATAGGAAAAAAAATCCAACGAGCGAGGCACATCGATTCCTAAGGGATCCGTGGGCGCCCCCCGATTTTGGCAAAGGGCACTGTCTAGGCTTTTTTTTTTTTTCTATTTTCGAAGTATTTTCTTTGCACGATAATTACCTAGACATGTGCAGTTTTCCGCCCGTCGTCGTCCTTTATTTTTTAAAATTCATTTGACAAGATTTTCAATTTTTCTAGCGTCTTGCGTGGGTCTGTTTTGTGGGTTTTCGTGTTTCTCCGGTTCGGAAGCCTCTGCAGTGACAACGGGCGGGAGCACTGTTTTGAGGCCGCTTTCGGTATTTTCCTCCTTCCCTGATATCGCGGTCCCAAAATTCCGGATTCATGGTCTGGGTCGTCCAAGGAAAAAATAAAAAAAATAAAAATAAAAATAAAAAAGGTGGTGACGTGCATCGATTCCTAAGGGATCCGTGGGCGCCCCCGATTTTGGCCAAAGGGGACTGTCTAAGCTTTTTTTTTTTCTATTTTTGAAGTATTTTCTTTGCACGATAATTACCTAGACATGAGCAGTTTTCCGCCCGTCATCGTCCCGTATTTTTTAAAATTCTTTGACATGATTTTCAATTTTTCTAGCGTCTTGCGTGGGTCTGTTTTGTGGGTTTTCGTGTTTCTCCGGTTCGGAAGCCTCTGCAGTGACAACGGGCGGGAGCACTGTTTTGAGGCCGCTTTCGGTATTTTCCTCCTTCCCTGATATCGCGGTCCCAAAATTCCGGATTCATGGTCTGGGTCGTCCAGGGAAAAAATAAAAAAAATAAAAATAAAAATAAAAAAGGTGGTGAGGTGCATCGATTCCTAAGGGATCCGTGGGTGCCCCCCGATTTTGGCCAAAGGGGACTGTCTAGGCTTTTTTTTTGTCTATTTTTGAAGTATTTTCTTTGCACGATAATTACCTAGACATGTGCAGTTTTCCGCCCGTCGTCGTCCCGTATTTTTTAAAATTCATTTGTCATGATTTTCAATTTTTCTAGCGTCTTGCGTGGGTCTGTTTTGTGGGTTTTCGTGTTTTTCCAGTTCGGAAGCCTCTACAGTGTCAACGGGCAGGAGCACTGTTTTGAGGCCGCTTTCGGTACTTTCCTATTTCCCTCATATCGCGGTCCCAAAATTCCGGAGTCATGGTCTGGGTCGTCCAGGGAAAAAATGAAAAAAAAATAAAAATAAAAAAGGTGGTGAGGTGCAACACGAGGACTTCCCAGAAGGTCACCCATCCTAGTACTACTCTCGCCCAAGCACGCTTAATTGCGGGGTTCTGATGGGATCCGGTGCATTAGTGCTGGTATGATCGCAGCTGCTAAGTGGACCGCTATCAAATTCTTTATACGCACCCGAGGGCGTTTGCGGTCCGGTTTGGATCGGTTTTAAGGCAGAAGGCCGACCGATTCGGGCTTGAAAGTAAGCCGCGATGCGGTTTGGGTCGGATCGGTTACTGTATCAATTCCGACCCGATCCAATCCGATTAAAAGCGGATCGGATCCGGTTGGATGATTCCGTTTTCGCGTTTTTTAAATTGTTTTATATTTTCCAACTCAAAATGCTAATTCGACGCCTCAAATACACTATTCCGTACGTCAAAGCATGCATAACAGTAGCCACCTTCCCGACGGGGCTTTCGGAGCTTCTGGGACGTATCGGCAATTACGAAATTCGTTTCCAGCGGCTCCGAATGACCCCAATTTTTGTCGGGTGATAGGAAAAAAAATCCAACGAGCGAGGCACATCGATTCCTAAGGGATCCGTGGGCGCCCCCCGATTTTGGCAAAGGGCACTGTCTAGGCTTTTTTTTTTTTTTCTATTTTCGAAGTATTTTCTTTGCACGATAATTACCTAGACATGTGCAGTTTTCCGCCCGTCGTCGTCCTTTATTTTTTAAAATTCATTTGACAAGATTTTCAATTTTTCTAGCGTCTTGCGTGGGTCTGTTTTGTGGGTTTTCGTGTTTCTCCGGTTCGGAAGCCTCTGCAGTGACAACGGGCGGGAGCACTGTTTTGAGGCCGCTTTCGGTATTTTCCTCCTTCCCTGATATCGCGGTCCCAAAATTCCGGAGTCATGGTCTGGGTCGTCCAGAGAAAAAATAAAAAAAATAAAAATAAAAATAAAAATGGTGGTGAGGTGCATCGATTCCTAAGGGATCCGTGGGCGCCCCCCGATTTTGGCCAAAGGGGACTGTCGAGGCTTTTTTTTTCTATTTTTTAAGTATTTTCTTTGCACGATAATTACCTAGACATGTGCAGTTTTCCGCCCGTCATCGTCCCGTATTTTTTAAAATTCTTTGACATGATTTTCAATTTTTCTAGCGTCTTGCGTGGGTCTATTTTGTGGGTTTTCGTGTTTCTCCGGTTCGGAAGCCTCTGCAGTGTCAACGGGCGGCAGCACTGTTTTGAGGCCGCTTTCGGTATTTTCCTCCTTCCCTGATATCGCGGTCCCAAAATTCGGGAGTCATGGTCTGGGTCGTCCACGGAAAAAATGAAAATAAAATAAAAATAAAAAAGGTGGTGAGGTGCATCGATTCCTAAGGGATCCGTGGGCGCCCCCCGATTTTGGCCAAAGGGCACTGTCTAGGCTTTTTTTTCTATTTTCGAAGTATTTTCTTTGCACGATAATTACCTAGACATGTGTAGTTTTCCGCCCGTCGTCGTCCCGTATTTTTTAAAATTCATTTGACATGATTTTCAATTTTTCTAGCGTCTTGCGTGTGTCTGTTTTGTGGGTTTTCGTGTTTTTCCAGTTCGGAAGCCTCCGCAGTGTCAACGGGCACGAGCACTGTTTTGAGGCCGCTTTCGGTACTATCCTATTTCCCTGATATCGCGGTCCCAAAATTCCGGAGTCATGGTCTTGGTCGTCCAGGGAAAAAATGAAAAAAAAAATAAAAATAAAAAAGGTGGTGAGGTGCAACAGGAGGACTTCCCAGAAGGTCACCCATCCTAGTACTACTCTCGCCCAAGCACGCTTAATTGCGGGGTTCTGATGGGTTCCAGTGCATTAGTGCTGGTATGATCGCAGCTGCTAAGTGGACCGCTATCAAATTCTTTATACGCACCCGAGGGCGTTTGCGGTCCGGTTTGGATCGGTTTTAAGGCAGAAGGCCGTCCGATCCGGGCTTGAAAGTAAGCCGCGATGCAGTTTGGGTCGGATCGGTTACTGTATCAATTCCGACCCGATCCAATCCGATTAAAAGCGGATCGGATCCGGTTGGATGATTCTACTTTCGCCTTTTTTAAATTGTTTTATATTTACCTACTCAAAATGCTAATTCGACGCCTCAAAACACTATTGCGTACGTCAAAGCATGCATAACAGTAGCCACCTTCCCGACGGGGCTTTCGGAGCTTCTGGGACGTATCGGCAATTACGAAATTCGTTTCCAGCGGCTCCGAATGACCCCAATTTTTGTCGGGTGATAGGAAAAAAAATCCAACGAGCGAGGCACATCGATTCCTAAGGGATCCGTGGGCGCCCCCCGATTTTGGCAAAGGGCACTGTCTAGGCTTTTTTTTTTTTTTCTATTTTCGAAGTATTTTCTTTGCACGATAATTACCTAGACATGTGCAGTTTTCCGCCCGTCGTCGTCCTTTATTTTTTAAAATTCATTTGACAAGATTTTCAATTTTTCTAGCGTCTTGCGTGGGTCTGTTTTGTGGGTTTTCGTGTTTCTCCGGTTCGGAAGCCTCTGCAGTGACAACGGGCGGGAGCACTGTTTTGAGGCCGCTTTCGGTATTTTCCTCCTTCCCTGATATCGCGGTCCCAAAATTCCGGATTCATGGTCTGGGTCGTCCAAGGAAAAAATAAAAAAAATAAAAATAAAAATAAAAAAGGTGGTGACGTGCATCGATTCCTAAGGGATCCGTGGGCGCCCCCCGATTTTGGCCAAAGGGGACTGTCTAAGCTTTTTTTTTTTCTATTTTTGAAGTATTTTCTTTGCACGATAATTACCTAGACATGTGCAGTTTTCCGCCAGTCATCGTCCCGTATTTTTTAAAATTCTTTGACATGATTTTCAATTTTTCTAGCGTCTTGCGTGGGTCTGTTTTGTGGGTTTTCGTGTTTCTCCGGTTCGGAAGCCTCTGCAGTGACAACGGGCGGGAGCACTGTTTTGAGGCCGCTTTCGGTATTTTCCTCCTTCCCTGATATCGCGGTCCCAAAATTCCGGATTCATGGTCTGGGTCGTCCAGGGAAAAAATAAAAAAAATAAAAATAAAAATAAAAAAGGTGGTGAGGTGCATCGATTCCTAAGGGATCCGTGGGTGCCCCCCGATTTTGGCCAAAGGGGACTGTCTAGGCTTTTTTTTTGTCTATTTTTGAAGTATTTTCTTTGCACGATAATTACCTAGACATGTGCAGTTTTCCGCCCGTCGTCGTCCCGTATTTTTTAAAATTCATTTGTCATGATTTTCAATTTTTCTAGCGTCTTGCGTGGGTCTGTTTTGTGGGTTTTCGTGTTTTTCCAGTTCGGAAGCCTCTGCAGTGTCAACGGGCAGGAGCACTGTTTTGAGGCCGCTTTCGGTACTTTCCTATTTCCCTGATATCGCGGTCCCAAAATTCCGGAGTCATGGTCTGGGTCGTCCAGGGAAAAAATGAAAAAAAAATAAAAATAAAAAAGGTGGTGAGGTGCAACACGAGGACTTCCCAGAAGGTCACCCATCCTAGTACTACTCTCGCCCAAGCACGCTTAATTGCGGGGTTCTGATGGGATCCGGTGCATTAGTGCTGGTATGATCGCAGCTGCTAAGTGGACCGCTATCAAATTCTTTATACGCATCCGAGGGCGTTTGCGGTCCGGTTTGGATCGGTTTTAAGGCAGAAGGCCGACCGATCCGGGCTTGAAAGTAAGCCGCGATGCGGTTTGGGTCGGATCGGTTACTGTATCAATTCCGACCCGATCCAATCCGATTAAAAGCGGATCGGATCCGGTTGGATGATTCCGTTTTCGCGTTTTTTAAATTGTTTTATATTTTCCAACTCAAAATGCTAATTCGACGCCTCAAATACACTATTCCGTACGTCAAAGCATGCATAACAGTAGCCACCTTCCCGACGGGGCTTTCGGAGCTTCTGGGACGTATCGGCAATTACGAAATTCGTTTCCAGCGGCTCCGAATGACCCCAATTTTTGTCGGGTGATAGGAAAAAAAATCCAACGAGCGAGGCACATCGATTCCTAAGGGATCCGTGGGCGCCCCCCGATTTTGGCAAAGGGCACTGTCTAGGATTTTTTTTTTTTTTCTATTTTCGAAGTATTTTCTTTGCACGATAATTACCTAGACATGTGCAGTTTTCCGCCCGTCGTCGTCCTTTATTTTTTAAAATTCATTTGACAAGATTTTCAATTTTTCTAGCGTCTTGCGTGGGTCTGTTTTGTGGGTTTTCGTGTTTCTCCGGTTCGGAAGCCTCTGCAGTGACAACGGGCGGGAGCACTGTTTTGAGGCCGCTTTCGGTATTTTCCTCCTTCCCTGATATCGCGGTCCCAAAATTCCGGAGTCATGGTCTGGGTCGTCCAGAGAAAAAATAAAAAAAATAAAAATAAAAATAAAAATGGTGGTGAGGTGCATCGATTCCTAAGGGATCCGTGGGCGCCCCCCGATTTTGGCCAAAGGGGACTGTCGAGGCTTTTTTTTTCTATTTTTTAAGTATTTTCTTTGCACGATAATTACCTAGACATGTGCAGTTTTCCGCCCGTCATCGTCCCGTATTTTTTAAAATTCTTTGACATGATTTTCAATTTTTCTAGCGTCTTGCGTGGGTCTATTTTGTGGGTTTTCGTGTTTCTCCGGTTCGGAAGCCTCTGCAGTGTCAACGGGCGGCAGCACTGTTTTGAGGCCGCTTTCGGTATTTTCCTCCTTCCCTGATATCGCGGTCCCAAAATTCGGGAGTCATGGTCTGGGTCGTCCACGGAAAAAATGAAAATAAAATAAAAATAAAAAAGGTGGTGAGGTGCATCGATTCCTAAGGGATCCGTGGGCGCCCCCCGATTTTGGCCAAAGGGCACTGTCTAGGCTTTTTTTTCTATTTTCGAAGTATTTTCTTTGCACGATAATTACCTAGACATGTGTAGTTTTCCGCCCGTCGTCGTCCCGTATTTTTTAAAATTCATTTGACATGATTTTCAATTTTTCTAGCGTCTTGCGTGTGTCTGTTTTGTGGGTTTTCGTGTTTTTCCAGTTCGGAAGCCTCCGCAGTGTCAACGGGCACGAGCACTGTTTTGAGGCCGCTTTCGGTACTATCCTATTTCCCTGATATCGCGGTCCCAAAATTCCGGAGTCATGGTCTTGGTCGTCCAGGGAAAAAATGAAAAAAAAAATAAAAATAAAAAAGGTGGTGAGGTGCAACAGGAGGACTTCCCAGAAGGTCACCCATCCTAGTACTACTCTCGCCCAAGCACGCTTAATTGCGGGGTTCTGATGGGTTCCAGTGCATTAGTGCTGGTATGATCGCAGCTGCTAAGTGGACCGCTATCAAATTCTTTATACGCACCCGAGGGCGTTTGCGGTCCGGTTTGGATCGGTTTTAAGGCAGAAGGCCGTCCGATCCGGGCTTGAAAGTAAGCCGCGATGCAGTTTGGGTCGGATCGGTTACTGTATCAATTCCGACCCGATCCAATCCGATTAAAAGCGGATCGGATCCGGTTGGATGATTCTACTTTCGCCTTTTTTAAATTGTTTTATATTTACCTACTCAAAATGCTAATTCGACGCCTCAAAAACACTATTGCGTACGTCAAAGCATGCATAACAGTAGCCACCTTCCCGACGGGGCTTTCGGAGCTTCTGGGACGTATCGGCAATTACGAAATTCGTTTCCAGCGGCTCCGAATGACCCCAATTTTTGTCGGGTGATAGGAAAAAAAATCCAACGAGCGAGGCACATCGATTCCTAAGGGATCCGTGGGCGCCCCCCGATTTTGGCAAAGGGCACTGTCTAGGCTTTTTTTTTTTTCTATTTTCGAAGTATTTTCTTTGCACGATAATTACCTAGACATGTGCAGTTTTCCGCCCGTCGTCGTCCTTTATTTTTTAAAATTCATTTGACATGATTTTCAATTTTTCTAGCGTCTTGCGTGGGTCTGTTTTGTGGGTTTTCGTGTTTCTCCGGTTCGGAAGCCTCTGCAGTGACAACGGGCGGGAGCACTGTTTTGAGGCCGCTTTCGGTATTTTCCTCCTTCCCTGATATCGCGGTCCCAAAATTCCGGATTCATGGTCTGGGTCGTCCAAGGAAAAAATAAAAAAATAAAAATAAAAATAAAAAAGGTGGTGACGTGCATCAATTCCTAAGGGATCCGTGGGCGCCCCCCGATTTTGGCCAAAGGGGACTGTCTAAGCTTTTTTTTTATTTTCGAAGTATTTTCTTTGCACGATAATTACCTAGACATGTGTAGTTTTCCGCCCGTCGTCGTCCCGTATTTTTTAAAATTCATTTGACATGATTTTCAATTTTTCTAGCGTCTTGCGTGTGTCTGTTTTGTGGGTTTTCGTGTTTTTCCAGTTCGGAAGCCTCCGCAGTGTCAACGGGCACGAGCACTGTTTTGAGGCCGCTTTCGGTACTATCCTATTTCCCTGATATCGCGGTCCCAAAATTCCGGAGTCATGGTCTTGGTCGTCCAGGGAAAAAATGAAAAAAAAAATAAAAATAAAAAAGGTGGTGAGGTGCAACAGGAGGACTTCCCAGAAGGTCACCCATCCTAGTACTACTCTCGCCCAAGCACGCTTAATTGCGGGGTTCTGATGGGTTCCAGTGCATTAGTGCTGGTATGATCGCAGCTGCTAAGTGGACCGCTATCAAATTCTTTATACGCACCCGAGGGCGTTTGCGGTCCGGTTTGGATCGGTTTTAAGGCAGAAGGCCGTCCGATCCGGGCTTGAAAGTAAGCCGCGATGCAGTTTGGGTCGGATCGGTTACTGTATCAATTCCGACCCGATCCAATCCGATTAAAAGCGGATCGGATCCGGTTGGATGATTCTACTTTCGCCTTTTTTAAATTGTTTTATATTTACCTACTCAAAATGCTAATTCGACGCCTCAAAAACACTATTGCGTACGTCAAAGCATGCATAACAGTAGCCACCTTCCCGACGGGGCTTTCGGAGCTTCTGGGACGTATCGGCAATTACGAAATTCGTTTCCAGCGGCTCCGAATGACCCCAATTTTTGTCGGGTGATAGGAAAAAAAATCCAACGAGCGAGGCACATCGATTCCTAAGGGATCCGTGGGCGCCCCCCGATTTTGGCAAAGGGCACTGTCTAGGCTTTTTTTTTTTTTTCTATTTTCGAAGTATTTTCTTTGCACGATAATTACCTAGACATGTGCAGTTTTCCGCCCGTCGTCGTCCTTTATTTTTTAAAATTCATTTGACAAGATTTTCAATTTTTCTAGCGTCTTGCGTGGGTCTGTTTTGTGGGTTTTCGTGTTTCTCCGGTTCGGAAGCCTCTGCAGTGACAACGGGCGGGAGCACTGTTTTGAGGCCGCTTTCGGTATTTTCCTCCTTCCCTGATATCGCGGTCCCAAAATTCCGGAGTCATGGTCTGGGTCGTCCAGGGAAAAAATGAAAAAAAAATAAAAATAAAAAAGGTGGTGAGGTGCAACACGAGGACTTCCCAGAAGGTCACCCATCCTAGTACTACTCTCGCCCAAGCACGCTTAATTGCGGGGTTCTGATGGGATCCGGTGCATTAGTGCTGGTATGATCGCACCTGCTAAGTGGACCGCTATCAAATTCTTTATACGCACCCGAGGGCGTTTGCGGTCCGGTTTGGATCGGTTTTAAGGCAGAAGGCCGACCGATCCGGGCTTGAAAGTAAGCCGCGATGCGGTTTGGGTCGGATCGGTTACTGTATCAATTCCGACCCGATCCAATCCGATTAAAAGCGGATCGGATCCGGTTGGATGATTCCGTTTTCGCGTTTTTTAAATTGTTTTATATTTTCCAACTCAAAATGCTAATTCGACGCCTCAAATACACTATTCCGTACGTCAAAGCATGCATAACAGTAGCCACCTTCCCGACGGGGCTTTCGGAGCTTCTGGGACGTATCGGCAATTACGAAATTCGTTTCCAGCGGCTCCGAATGACCCCAATTTTTGTCGGGTGATAGGAAAAAAAATCCAACGAGCGAGGCACATCGATTCCTAAGGGATCCGTGGGCGCCCCCCGATTTTGGCAAAGGGCACTGTCTAGGCTTTTTTTTTTTTTTCTATTTTCGAAGTATTTTCTTTGCACGATAATTACCTAGACATGTGCAGTTTTCCGCCCGTCGTCGTCCTTTATTTTTTAAAATTCATTTGACAAGATTTTCAATTTTTCTAGCGTCTTGCGTGGGTCTGTTTTGTGGGTTTTCGTGTTTCTCCGGTTCGGAAGCCTCTGCAGTGACAACGGGCGGGAGCACTGTTTTGAGGCCGCTTTCGGTATTTTCCTCCTTCCCTGATATCGCGGTCCCAAAATTCCGGAGTCATGGTCTGGGTCGTCCAGAGAAAAAATAAAAAAAATAAAAATAAAAATAAAAATGGTGGTGAGGTGCATCGATTCCTAAGGGATCCGTGGGCGCCCCCCGATTTTGGCCAAAGGGGACTGTCGAGGCTTTTTTTTTCTATTTTTTAAGTATTTTCTTTGCACGATAATTACCTAGACATGTGCAGTTTTCCGCCCGTCATCGTCCCGTATTTTTTAAAATTATTTGACATGATTTTCAATTTTTCTAGCGTCTTGCGTGGGTCTATTTTGTGGGTTTTCGTGTTTCTCCGGTTCGGAAGCCTCTGCAGTGTCAACGGGCGGCAGCACTGTTTTGAGGCCGCTTTCGGTATTTTCCTCCTTCCCTGATATCGCGGTCCCAAAATTCCGGATTCATGGTCTGGGTCGTCCAAGGAAAAAATAAAAAAAATAAAAATAAAAATAAAAAAGGTGGTGACGTGCATCGATTCCTAAGGGATCCGTGGGCGCCCCCCGATTTTGGCCAAAGGGCACTGTCTAGGCTTTTTTTTCTATTTTCGAAGTATTTTCTTTGCACGATAATTACCTAGACATGTGCAGTTTTCCGCCCGTCGTCGTCCTTTATTTTTTAAAATTCATTTGACAAGATTTTCAATTTTTCTAGCGTCTTGCGTGGGTCTGTTTTGTGGGTTTTCGTGTTTCTCCGGTTCGGAAGCCTCTGCAGTGACAACGGGCGGGAGCACTGTTTTGAGGCCGCTTTCGGTATTTTCCTCCTTCCCTGATATCGCGGTCCCAAAATTCCGGATTCATGGTCTGGGTCGTCCAAGGAAAAAATAAAAAAAATAAAAATAAAAATAAAAAAGGTGGTGACGTGCATCGATTCCTAAGGGATCCGTGGGCGCCCCCGATTTTGGCCAAAGGGGACTGTCTAAGCTTTTTTTTTTTTCTATTTTTGAAGTATTTTCTTTGCACGATAATTACCTAGACATGAGCAGTTTTCCGCCAGTCATCGTCCCGTATTTTTTAAAATTCTTTGACATGATTTTCAATTTTTCTAGCGTCTTGCGTGGGTCTGTTTTGTGGGTTTTCGTGTTTCTCCGGTTCGGAAGCCTCTGCAGTGACAACGGGCGGGAGCACTGTTTTGAGGCCGCTTTCGGTATTTTCCTCCTTCCCTGATATCGCGGTCCCAAAATTCCGGATTCATGGTCTGGGTCGTCCAGGGAAAAAATAAAAAAAATAAAAATAAAAATAAAAAAGGTGGTGAGGTGCATCGATTCCTAAGGGATCCGTGGGTGCCCCCCGATTTTGGCCAAAGGGGACTGTCTAGGCTTTTTTTTTGTCTATTTTTGAAGTATTTTCTTTGCACGATAATTACCTAGACATGTGCAGTTTTCCGCCCGTCGTCGTCCCGTATTTTTTAAAATTCATTTGTCATGATTTTCAATTTTTCTAGCGTCTTGCGTGGGTCTGTTTTGTGGGTTTTCGTGTTTTTCCAGTTCGGAAGCCTCTGCAGTGTCAACGGGCAGGAGCACTGTTTTGAGGCCGCTTTCGGTACTTTCCTATTTCCCTGATATCGCGGTCCCAAAATTCCGGAGTCATGGTCTGGGTCGTCCAGGGAAAAAATGAAAAAAAAATAAAAATAAAAAAGGTGGTGAGGTGCAACACGAGGACTTCCCAGAAGGTCACCCATCCTAGTACTACTCTCGCCCAAGCACGCTTAATTGCGGGGTTCTGATGGGATCCGGTGCATTAGTGCTGGTATGATCGCAGCTGCTAAGTGGACCGCTATCAAATTCTTTATACGCACCCGAGGGCGTTTGCGGTCCGGTTTGGATCGGTTTTAAGGCAGAAGGCCGACCGATCCGGGCTTGAAAGTAAGCCGCGATGCGGTTTGGGTCGGATCGGTTACTGTATCAATTCCGACCCGATCCAATCCGATTAAAAGCGGATCGGATCCGGTTGGATGATTCCGTTTTCGCGTTTTTTAAATTGTTTTATATTTTCCAACTCAAAATGCTAATTCGACGCCTCAAATACACTATTCCGTACGTCAAAGCATGCATAACAGTAGCCACCTTCCCGACGGGGCTTTTGAAGCATCTCGGACGTATCGGCAATTACGAAATTCGTTTCCAGCTGCTCCGAATGACCCGAATTTTTGTCGGGGGATAGGAAAAAAAATCCAACGAGCGAGGCACATCGATTCCTAAGGGATCCGTGGGCGCCCCCCGATTTTGGCAAAGGGCACTGTCTAGGCTTTTTTTTCTACTTTCGAAGTATTTTCTTCGCACGATAATTACCTAGACATGTGCAGTTTTCCGCCCGTCGTCGTCCTTTATTTTTTAAAATTCATTTGACATGATTTTCAATTTTTCTAGCGTCTTGCGTGGGTCTGTTTTGTGGGTTTTCGTGTTTCTCCGGTTCGAAAGCCTCTGTAGTGACAACGGGCGGGAGCACTGTTTTGAGGCCGCTTTCGGTATTTTCCTCCTTCCCGGATATCGCGGTCCCAAAATTCCGGAGTCATGGTCTGGGTCGTCCAGAGAAAAAATAAAAAAAATAAAAATAAAAATAAAAAAGGTGGTGAGGTGCATCGATTCCTAAGGGATCCGTGGGCGCCCCCCGATTTTGGCCAAAGGGGACTGTCTAGGCTTTTTTTTTCTATTTTTTAAGTATTTTCTTTGCACGATAATTACCTAGACATGTGCAGTTTTCCGCCCGTCATCGTCCCGTATTTTTTAAAATTCTTTGACATGATTTTCAATTTTTCTAGCGCCTTGCGTGGGTCTATTTTGTGGGTTTTCGTGTTTATCCAGTTCGGAAGCCTCTGCAGTGTCAACGAGCGGCAGCACTGTTTTGAGGCCGCTTTCGGTATTTTCCTCCTTCCCTGATATCGCGGTCCCAAAATTCCGGAGTCATGGTCTGGGTCGTCCAGGGAAAAAATGAAAAAAAAAATAAAGATAAAAAAGCTGGTGAGGTGCATCGATTCCTAAGGGATCCGTGGGCGCCCCCCGATTTTGGCCAAAGGGGACTGTCTAGGCTTTTTTCTCTATTTTTGAAGTATTTTCTTTGCACGATAATTACCTAGACATGTGCAGTTTTTCGCCCGTCGTCGTCCCGTATTTTTTAAAATTCTTTGACATGATTTTCAATTTTTCTAGCATCTTGCGTGGGTCAGTTTTGTGGGTTTTCGTGTTTCTCCGGTTCGGAAGCCTCTGCAGTGTCAGCGGGCGGCAGCACTGTTCTGAGGCCGCTTTCGGTATTTTCCACCTTCCCTGATATCGCGGTCCCAAAATTCGGGAGTCATGGTCTGGGTCGTCCAGGGAAAAAATGAAAATAAAATAAAAATAAAAAAGGTGGTGAGGTGCATCGATTCCTAAAGGATCCGTGGGCGCCCCCCGATTTTGGCCAAAGGGCACTGTCTAGGCTTTTTTTTCTATTTTCGAAGTATTTTCTTTGCACGATAATTACCTAGACATGTGTAGTTTTCCGCCCGTCGTCGTCCCGTATTTTTTAAAATTCATTTGACATGATTTTCAATTTTTCTAGCGTCTTGCGTGGGTCTGTTTTGTGGGTTTTCGTGTTTTTCCAGTTCGGAAGCCTCTGCAGTGTCAACGGGCACGAGCACTGTTTTGAGGCCGCTTTCGGTACTATCCTATTTCCCTGATATCGCGGTCCCAAAATTCCGGAGTCATGGTCTTGGTCGACTAGGGAAAAAATGAAAAAAAAATAAAAATAAAAAGGTGGTGAGGTGCAACACGAGGACTTCCCAGAAGGTCACCCATCCTAGTACTACTCTCGCCCAGGCACGCTTAATTGTGGGGTTCTGATGGGATCCGGTGCATTAGTGCGGGTATGATCGCACCTGCTAAGTGGAGCGCTATCAAATTCTTTATACGCACCCGAGGGCATTTGCGGTCCGGTTTGGATCGGTTTTAAGGCAGAAGGCCGTCCGATCCGGGCTTGAAAGTAAGCCGCGATGCGGTTTGGGTCGGTTCGGTTACTGTATCAATTCCGACCCGATCCAATCCGATTAAAAGCGGATCGGATCCGGTTGGATGATTCCGTTTTCGCCTTTTTAAAATTGTTTTATATTTTCCTACCCAAAATGCTAATTCGACGCCTCAAATACACTATTCCGTACGTCAAATCATGCATAACAGTAGCCACCTTCCCGACGAGGCTTTCGGAGCATCTGGGACGTATCGGCAATTGCGAAATTCGTTTCCAGCTGCTCCGAATGACCCGAATTTTTGTCGGGTGATAGGAAAAAAAATCCAACGAGCGAGGCCCATCGATTCCAAAGGGATCCGTGGGCGCCCCCCGATTTTGGCCAAAGGGCACTGTCGAGGCTTTTTTTTCTATTTTTGAAGTATTTTCTTTGCACGATAATTACCTAGATATGTGCAGTTTTCCGTCCGTCGTCGTGCCGTATTTTTTAAAATTTATTTGACATGATTTTCAATTTTTCTAGCGTCTTGCGTGGGTCTGTTTTGTGGGTTTTCGTGTTTCTCCGGTTCGGAAGCCTCTGCAGTGACAACGGGCGGGAGCACTGTTTTGAGGCCTCTTTCGATATTTTCCTCCTTCCCTGATATCACGGTCCAAAAATTCCGAAGTCATGGTCTGGGTCGTCCATGCAAAAAATAAAAAAATAAAAATAAAAATAAAAAAGGTGGTGAGGTGCATCGATTCCTAAGGGATCCGTGGGCGCCCCCCGATTTTGGCCAAAGGGGACTGTCTAGGCTTTTTTTTCTATTTTTGAAGTATTTTCTTTGCACGATAATTACCTAGATATGTGCAGTTTTCCGTCCGTCGTCGTGCCGTATTTTTTAAAATTTACTTGACATGATTTTCAATTTTTCTAGCGTCTTGCGTGGGTCTGTTTTGTGGGTTTTCGTGTTTCTCCGGTTCGGAAGCCTCTGCAGTGTCAACGGGCGGCAGCACTGTTTTGAGGCCGCTTTCGGTATTTTCCTCCTTCCCGGATATCGCGGTCCCAAAATTCCGGAGTCATGGTCTGGGTCGTCCAGGGAAAAAATGAAAAAAAAAAAGGTGGTGAGGTGCATCGATTCCTAAGGGATCCGTGGGCGCCCCCCGATTTTGGCCAAAAGGGACTGTCTAGGCTTTTTTTTCTATTTTCGAAGTATTTTCTTTGCACGATAATTACCTAGACATGTGCAGTTTTCCGACCGTCATCGTCCCGAATATTTTAAAATTCTTTGACATGATTTTCAATTTTTCTAGCGTCTTGCGTGGGTCTATTTTGTGGGTTTTCGTGTTTCTCCGGTTCGGAAGCCTCTGCAGTGTCAACGGGCGGGAGCACTGTTTTGAGGCCGCTTTCGGTATTTTCCTCCTTCCCTGATATCGCGGTCCCAAAATTCCGGAGTCATGGTCTGGGTCGTCCAGGGAAAAAATGAAAAAAAAAATAAAAATAAAAAGGTGGTGAGGTGCAACACGAGGACTTCCCAGAAGGTCACCCATCCTAGTACTACTCTCGCCCAGGCACGCTTAATTGCGGGGTTCTGATGGGATCCGGTGCATTAGTGCTGGTATGATCGCCCCTGCTAAGTGGAGCGCTATCAAATTCTTTATACGCACCCGAGGGCGTTTGCGGTCCGGTTTGGATCGGTTTTAAGGCAGAAGGCCGTCCGATTCGGGCTTGAAAGTAAGCCGCGATGGGGTTTGGGTCGGATTGGTTACTGTATCAATTCCGACCCGATCCAATCCGATTAAAAGCGGATCGGATCCGGTTGGATGATTCCGTTTTCGCCTTTTTTAAATTGTTTTATATTTTCCTACTCAAAATGCTAATTCGACGCCTCAAATACACTATTCTGTACGTCAAAGCATGCATAACAGTCGCCACCTTCCCGACGGGGCTTTCGGAGCATCTGGGACGTATCGGCAATTACGAAATTCGTTTCCAGCTGCTCCGAATGACCCGAATTTTTGTCGGGTGATAGGAAAAAAAATCCAACGAGCGAGGCACATCGATTCCTAAGGGATCCGTGGGCGCCTCCCGATTTTGGCAAAGGGCACTGTCTAGGCTTTTTTTTTTTTTCTATTTTCGAAGTATTTTCTTTGCACGATAATTACCTAGACATGTGCAGTTTTCCGCCCGTCGTCGTCCTTTATTTTTTAAAATTCATTTGACATGATTTTCAATTTTTCTAGCGTCTTGCGTGGGTCTGTTTTGTGGGTTTTCGTGTTTGTCAGGTTCGGAAGCCTCTGCAGTGACAACGGGCGGGAGCACTGTTTTGAGGCCGCTTTCGGTATTTCCCTCCTTCCCTGATATCGCGGTCCCAAAATTCCGGAGTCATGGTCTGGGTCGTCCAGGGAAAAAATGAAAAAAAATAAAAATAAAAAAGGTGGTGAGGTGCAACACGAGGACTTCCCAGAAGGTCACCCATCCTAGTACTACTCTCGCCCAAGCACGCTTAATTGCGGGGTTCTGATGGGATCCGGTGCATTAGTGCTGGTATGATCGCAGCTGCTAAGTGGACCGCTATCAAATTCTTTATACGCACCCGAGGGCGTTTGCGGTCCGATTTGGATCGGTTTTAAGGCAGAAGGCCGACCGATCCGGGCTTGAAAGTAAGCCGCAATGCGGTTTGGGTCGGATCGGTTACTGTATCAATTCCGACCCGATCCAATCCGATTAAAAGCGGATCGGATCCGGTTGGATGATTCCGTTTTCGCCTTTTTTAAATTGTTTTAAATTTTCCAACTCAAAATGCTAATTCGACGCCTCAAATACACTATTCCGTACGTCAAAGCATGCATAGCAGTAGTCACCTTCCCGACGGGGCTTTCGAAGCATCTAGGACGTATCGGCAATTACGAAATTCGTTTCCAGCTGCTCCGAATGACCCGAATTTTTGTCGGGGGATAGGAAAAAAAATCCAACGAGCGAGGCACATCGATTCCTAAGGGATCCGTGGGCGCCCCCCGATTTTGGCAAAGGGCACTGTCTAGGCATTTTTTCTATTTTCGAAGTATTTTCTTCGCACGATAATTACCTAGACATGTGCAGTTTTCCGCCCGTCGTCGTCCTTTATTTTTTAAAATTCATTTGACATGATTTTCAATTTTTCTAGCGTCTTGCGTGGGTCTATTTTGTGGGTTTTCGTGTTTCTCCGGTTCGAAAGCCTCTGCAGTGACAACGGGCGGGAGCACTGTTTTGAGGCCGCTTTCGGTATTTTCCTCCTTCCCGGATATCGCGGTCCCAAAATTCCGGAGTCATGGTCTGGGTCGTCCAGAGAAAAAATAAAAAAAATAAAAATAAAAATAAAAATGGTGGTGAGGTGCATCGATTCCTAAGGGATCCGTGGGCGTCCCCCGATTTTGGCCAAAGGGGACTGTCGAGGCTTTTTTTTTTTCTATTTTTTAAGTATTTTCTTTGCACGATAATTACCTAGACATGTGCAGTTTTCCGCCCGTCATCGTCCCGTATTTTTTAAAATTCTTTGACATGATTTTCCATTTTTCTAGCGTCTTGCGTGGGTCTATTTTGTGGGTTTTCGTGTTTCTCCGGTTCGGAAGCCTCTGCATTGTCAACGGGCGGCAGCACTGTTTTGAGGCCGCTTTCGGTATTTTCCTCCTTCCCTGATATCGCGGTCCCAAAATTCCGGAGTCATGGTCTGGGTCGTCCAGGGAAAAAATGAAAAAAAAATAAAGATAAAAAAGGTGGTGAGGTGCATCGATTCCTAAGGGATCCGTGGGCGCCCCCCGATTTTGGCCAAAGGGGACTGTCTAGGCTTTTTTTTCTATTTTTGAAGTATTTTCTTTGCACGATAATTACCTAGACATGTGCAGTTTTTCGCCCGTCGTCGTCCCGTATTTTTTAAAATTCTTTGACATGATTTTCAATTTTTCTAGCACCTTGCGTGGGTCTGTTTTGTGGGTTTTCGTGTTTCTCCGGTTCGGAAGCCTCTGCAGTGTCAACGGGCGGCAACACTGTTTTGAGGCCGCTTTCGGTATTTTCCACCTTCCCTGATATCGCGGTCCCAAAATTCGGGAGTCATGGTCTGGGTCATCCAGGGAAAAAATGAAAATAAAATAAAAATAAAAAAGGTGGTGTGGTGCATCGATTCCTAAGGGATCCGTGGGCGCCCCCCGATTTTGGCCAAAGGGCACTGTCAAGGCTTTTTTTTCTATTTTCGAAGTATTTTCTTTGCACGATAATTACCTAGACATGTGTAGTTTTCCGCCCGTCGTCGTCCCGTATTTTTTAAAATTCATTTGACATGATTTTCAATTTTTCTAGCGTCTTGCGTGTGTCTGTTTTGTGGGTTTTCGTGTTTTTCCAGTTCGGAAGCCTCCGCAGTGTCAACAGGCACGAGCACTGTTTTGAGGCCGCTTTCGGTACTATCCTATTTCCCTGATATCGCGGTCCCAAAATTCCGGAGTCATGGTCTTGGTCGTCCAGGGAAAAAATGAAAAAAAAAAAATAAATAAAAAAGGTGGTGAGGTGCAACAGGAGGACTTCCCAGAAGGTCACCCATCCTAGTACTACTCTCGCCCAAGCACGCTTAATTGCGAGGTTCTGATGGGATCCGGTGCATTAGTGCTGGTATGATCGCAGCTGCTAAGTGGACCGCTATCAAATTCTTTATACGCACCCGAGGGCGTTTGCGGTCCGGTTTGGATCGATTTTAAGGCAGAAGGCCGTCCGATCCGGGCTTGAAAGTAAGCCGCGATGCGGTTTGGGTCGGATCGGTTACTGTATCAATTCCGACCCGATCCAATCCGATTAAAAGCGGATCGGATCCGGTTGGATGATTCTACTTTCGCCTTTTTTAAATTGTTTTATATTTACCTACTCAAAATGCTAATTCGACGCCTCAAATACACTATTCTGTACGTCAAATCATGCATAACAGTAGCCACCTTCCCGACGGGGATTTCGGAGCATCTGGGACGTATCGACAATTACGAAATTCGTTTCTAGCTGCTCCGAATGACCCGAATTTTTGTCGGGTGATAGGAAAAAAAAATCCAACGAGCGAGGCCCATCGATTCCTAAGGGATCCGTGGGCGCCCCCGATTTTGGCCAAAGGGCACTGTCTAGGCTTTTTTTCTATTTTTGAAGTATTTTCTTTGCACGATAATTACCTAGACATGTGCAGTTTTCCGCCCGTCGTCGTCCTTTATTTTTTAAAATTCATTTGACATGATTTTCAATTTTTCTAGCGTCTTGCGTGGGTCTGTTTTGTGGGTTTTCGTGTTTGTCAGGTTCGGAAGCCTCTGCAGTGACAACGGGCGGGAGCACTGTTTTGAGGCCGCTTTCGGTATTTCCCTCCTTCCCTGATATCGCGGTCCCAAAATTCCGGAGTCATGGTCTGGGTCGTCCAGGGAAAAAATGAAAAAAAATAAAAATAAAAAAGGTGGTGAGGTGCAACACGAGGACTTCCCAGAAGGTCACCCATCCTAGTACTACTCTCGCCCAAGCACGCTTAATTGCGGGGTTCTGATGGGATCCGGTGCATTAGTGCTGGTATGATCGCAGCTGCTAAGTGGACCGCTATCAAATTCTTTATACGCACCCGAGGGCGTTTGCGGTCCGGTTTGGATCGGTTTTAAGGCAGAAGGCCGACCGATCCGGGCTTGAAAGTAAGCCGCAATGCGGTTTGGGTCGGATCGGTTACTGTATCAATTCCGACCCGATCCAATCCGATTAAAAGCGGATCGGATCCGGTTGGATGATTCCGTTTTCGCGTTTTTTAAATTGTTTTATATTTTCCAACTCAAAATGCTAATTCGACGCCTCAAATACACTATTCCGTACGTCAAAGCATGCATAACAGTAGTCACCTTCCCGACGGGGCTTTCGAAGCATCTGGGACGTATCGGCAATTACGAAATTCGTTTCCAGCTGCTCCGAATGACCCGAATTTTTGTCGGGGGATAGGAAAAAAAATCCAACGAGCGAGGCACATCGATTCCTAAGGGATCCGTGGGCGCCCCCCGATTTTGGCAAAGGGCACTGTCTAGGCTTTTTTTTCTATTTTCGAAGTATTTTCTTCGCACGATAATTACCTAGACATGTGCAGTTTTCCGCCCGTCGTCGTCCTTTATTTTTTAAAATTCATTTGACATGATTTTCAATTTTTCTAGCGTCTTGCGTGGGTCTATTTTGTGGGTTTTCGTGTTTCTCCGGTTCGAAAGCCTCTGCAGTGACAACGGGCGGGAGCACTGTTTTGAGGCCGCTTTCGGTATTTTCCTCCTTCCCGGATATCGCGGTCCCAAAATTCCGGAGTCATGGTCTGGGTCGTCCAGAGAAAAAATAAAAAAAATAAAAATAAAAATAAAAATGGTGGTGAGGTGCATCGATTCCTAAGGGATCCGTGGGCGCCCCCCGATTTTGGCCAAAGGGGACTGTCGAGGCTTTTTTTTTTTTTTCTATTTTTTAAGTATTTTCTTTGCACGATAATTACCTAGACATGTGTAGTTTTCCGCCCGTCGTCGTCCCGTATTTTTTAAAATTCATTTGACATGATTTTCAATTTTTCTAGCGTCTTGCGTGTGTCTGTTTTGTGGGTTTTCGTGTTTTTCCAGTTCGGAAGCCTCCGCAGTGTCAACAGGCACGAGCACTGTTTTGAGGCCGCTTTCGGTACTATCCTATTTCCCTGATATCGCGGTCCCAAAATTCCGGAGTCATGGTCTTGGTCGTCCAGGGAAAAAATGAAAAAAAAAAATAAATAAAAAAGGTGGTGAGGTGCAACAGGAGGACTTCCCAGAAGGTCACCCATCCTAGTACTACTCTCGCCCAAGCACGCTTAATTGCGGGGTTCTGATGGGATCCGGTGCATTAGTGCTGGTATGATCGCAGCTGCTAAGTGGACCGCTATCAAATTCTTTATACGCACCCGAGGGCGTTTGCGGTCCGGTTTGGATCGATTTTAAGGCAGAAGGCCGTCCGATCCGGGCTTGAAAGTAAGCCGCGATGCGGTTTGGGTCGGATCGGTTACTGTATCAATTCCGACCCGATCCAATCCGATTAAAAGCGGATCGGATCCGGTTGGATGATTCTACTTTCGCCTTTTTTAAATTGTTTTATATTTACCTACTCAAAATGCTAATTCGACGCCTCAAATACACTATTCTGTACGTCAAATCATGCATAACAGTAGCCACCTTCCCGACGGGGATTTCGGAGCATCTGGGACGTATCGACAATTACGAAATTCGTTTCTAGCTGCTCCGAATGACCCGAATTTTTGTCGGGTGATAGGAAAAAAAATCCAACGAGCGAGGCCCATCGATTCCTAAGGGATCCGTGGGCGCCCCCCGATTTTGGCCAAAGGGCACTGTCTAGGCTTTTTTTCTATTTTTGAAGTATTTTCTTTGCACGATAATTACCTAGACATGTGCAGTTTTCCGCCCGTCGTCGTCCTTTATTTTTTAAAATTCATTTGACATGATTTTCAATTTTTCTAGCGTCTTGCGTGGGTCTGTTTTGTGGGTTTTCGTGTTTGTCAGGTTCGGAAGCCTCTGCAGTGACAACGGGCGGGAGCACTGTTTTGAGGCCGCTTTCGGTATTTCCCTCCTTCCCTGATATCGCGGTCCCAAAATTCCGGAGTCATGGTCTGGGTCGTCCAGGGAAAAAATGAAAAAAAATAAAAATAAAAAAGGTGGTGAGGTGCAACACGAGGACTTCCCAGAAGGTCACCCATCCTAGTACTACTCTCGCCCAAGCACGCTTAATTGCGGGGTTCTGATGGGATCCGGTGCATTAGTGCTGGTATGATCGCAGCTGCTAAGTGGACCGCTATCAAATTCTTTATACGCACCCGAGGGCGTTTGCGGTCCGGTTTGGATCGGTTTTAAGGCAGAAGGCCGACCGATCCGGGCTTGAAAGTAAGCCGCAATGCGGTTTGGGTCGGATCGGTTACTGTATCAATTCCGACCCGATCCAATCCGATTAAAAGCGGATCGGATCCGGTTGGATTATTCCGTTTTCGCGTTTTTTAAATTGTTTTATATTTTCCAACTCAAAATGCTAATTCGACGCCTCAAATACACTATTCCGTACGTCAAAGCATGCATAACAGTAGTCACCTTCCCGACGGGGCTTTCGAAGCATCTGGGACGTATCGGCAATTACGAAATTCGTTTCCAGCTGCTCCGAATGACCCGAATTTTTGTCGGGGGATAGGAAAAAAAAATCCAACGAGCGAGGCACATCGATTCCTAAGGGATCCGTGGGCGCCCCCCGATTTTGGCAAAGGGCACTGTCTAGGCTTTTTTTTCTATTTTCGAAGTATTTTCTTCGCACGATAATTACCTAGACATGTGCAGTTTTCCGCCCGTCGTCGTCCTTTATTTTTTAAAATTCATTTGACATGATTTTCAATTTTTCTAGCGTCTTGCGTGGGTCTATTTTGTGGGTTTTCGTGTTTCTCCGGTTCGAAAGCCTCTGCAGTGACAACGGGCGGGAGCACTGTTTTGAGGCCGCTTTCGGTATTTTCCTCCTTCCCGGATATCGCGGTCCCAAAATTCCGGAGTCATGGTCTGGGTCGTCCAGAGAAAAAATAAAAAAAATAAAAATAAAAATAAAAATGGTGGTGAGGTGCATCGATTCCTAAGGGATCCGTGGGCGCCCCCCGATTTTGGCCAAAGGGGACTGTCGAGGCTTTTTTTTTTTTTTCTATTTTTTAAGTATTTTCTTTGCACGATAATTACCTAGACATGTGCAGTTTTCCGCCCGTCATCGTCCCGTATTTTTTAAAATTCTTTGACATGATTTTCAATTTTTCTAGCGTCTTGCGTGGGTCTATTTTGTGGGTTTTCGTGTTTCTCCGGTTCGGAAGCCTCTGCAGTGTCAACGGGCGGCAGCACTGTTTTGAGGCCGCTTTCGGTATTTTCCTCCTTCCCTGATATCGCGGTCCCAAAATTCCGGAGTCATGGTCTGGGTCGTCCAGGGAAAAAATGAAAAAAAAAATAAAGATAAAAAAGGTGGTGAGGTGCATCGATTCCTAAGGGATCCGTGGGCGCCCCCCGATTTTGGCCAAAGGGGACTGTCTAGGCTTTTTTTTTTTCAATTTTTGAAGTATTTTCTTTGCACGATAATTACCTAGACATGTGCAGTTTTTCGCCCGTCGTCGTCCCGTATTTTTTAAAATTCTTTGACATGATTTTCAATTTTTCTAGCATCTTGCGTGGGTCTGTTTTGTGGGTTTTCGTGTTTCTCCGGTTCGGAAACCTCTGCAGTGTCAACGGGCGGCAGCACTGTTTTGAGGCCGCTTTCGGTATTTTCCACCTTCCCTGATATCGCGGTCCCAAAATTCGGGAGTCATGGTCTGGGTCGTCCAGGGAAAAAATCAAAATAAAATAAAAATAAAAAAGGTGGTGAGGTGCATCGATTCCTAAGGGATTCGTGGGCGCCCCCCGATTTTGGCCAAAGGGCACTGTCTAGGCTTTTTTTTCTATTTTCGAAGTATTTTCTTTGCACGATAATTACCTAGACATGTGTAGTTTTCTGCCCGTCGTCGTCCCGTATTTTTTAAAATTCATTTGACATGATTTTCAATTTTTCTAGCGTCTTGCGTGTGTCTGTTTTGTGGGTTTTCGTGTTTTTCCAGTTCGGAAGCCTCCGCAGTGTCAACGGGCACGAGCACTGTTTTGAGGCCGCTTTCGGTACTATCCTATTTCCCTGATATCGCGGTCCCAAAATTCCGGAGTCATGGTCTTGGTCGTCCAGGGAAAAAATGAAAAAAAAAATAAAAAAAAAAAGGTGGTGAGGTGCAACAGGAGGACTTCCCAGAAGGTCACCCATCCTAGTACTACTCTCGCCCAAGCACGCTTAATTGCGGGGTTCTGATGGGATCCGTTGCATTAGTGCTAGTATGATCGCAGCTGCTAAGTGGACCGCTATCAAATTCTTTATACGCACCCGAGGGCGTTTGCGGTCCGGTTTGGATCGGTTTTAAGGCAGAAGGCCGTCCGATCCGGGCTTGAAAGTAAGCCGCGATGCGGTTTGGGTCGGATCGGTTACTGTATCAATTCCGACCCGATCCAATCCGATTAAAAGCGGATCGGATCCGGTTGGATGATTCTACTTTCGCCTTTTTAAATTGTTTTATATTTACCTACTCAAAATGCTAATTCGACGCCTCAAATACACTATTCTGTACGTCAAATCATGCATAACAGTAGCCACCTTCCCGACGGGGATTTCGGAGCATCTGGGACGTATCGACAATTACGAAATTCGTTTCTAGCTGCTCCGAATGACCCGAATTTTTGTCGGGTGATAGGAAAAAAAATCCAACGAGCGAGGCCCATCGATTCCTAAGGGATCCGTGGGCCCCCCCGATTTTGGCCAAAGGGCACTGTCTAGGCTTTTTTTCTATTTTTGAAGTATTTTCTTTGCACGATAATTACCTAGACATGTGCAGTTTTTCGCCCGTCGTCGTCCCGTATTTTTTAAAATTCTTTGACATGATTTTCAATTTTTCTAGCGTCTTGCGTGGGTCTGTTTTGTGTGTTTTCGTGTTTCTCCGGTTCGGAAGCCTCTGCAGTGTTAACGGGCGGGGGCACCGTTTTGAGGCCGCTTTCGGTATTTTCCTCCTTCCCTGATATCGCGGTCCCAAAATTCCGGAGTCATGGTCTGGGTCGTCCAGGGAAAAAATGAAAAAAAAATAAAAATAAAAAAGGTGGTGAGGTGCATCGATTCCTAGGGGATCCGTGGGCGCCCCCCGATTTTGGCCAAAGGGGACTGTCCAGGCTTTTTTTTCTATTTTCGAAGTATTTTCTTTGCACGATAATTACCTAGATATGTGCAGTTTTTCGCCCGTCGTCGTCCCGTATTTTTTAAAATTCTTTGACATGATTTTCAATTTTTCTAGCATCTTGCGTGGGTCTGTTTTGTGGGTTTTCGTGTTTCTTCGGTTCGGAAGCCTCTGCAGTGTCAACGGGCGGCAGCACTGTTTTGAGGCCGCTTTCGGTATTTTCCTCCTTCCCTGATATCGCGGTCCCAAAATTCGGGAGTCATGGTCTGGGTCGTCCAGGGAAAAAATGAAAAAAAAATAAAAACAAAAAAGGTGGTGAGGTGCAACACGAGGACTTCCCAGAAGGTCACCCATCCTAGTACTACTCTCGCCCAAGCACGCTTAATTGCGGGATTCTGATGGGATCCGGTGCATTAGTGCTGGTATGATCGCACCTGCTAAGTGGAGCGCTATCAAATTCTTTATACGCACCCGAGGGCGTTTGCGGTCCGGTTTGGATCGGTTTTAAGGCAGAAGGCCGTCCGATCCGGGCTTGAAAGTAAGCCGCGATGCGGATTGGGTCGGATCGGTTACTGTATCAATTCCGACCCGATCCAATCCGATTAAAAGCGGATCGGATCCGGTTGGATGATTCCACTTTCGCCTTTTTTAAATTGTTTTATATTTTCCTACTCAAAATGCTAATTCGACGCCTCAAAAACACTATTGCGTACGTCAAAGCATGCATAACAGTAGCCACCTTCCCGACGGGGCTTTCGGAGCTTCTGGGACGTATCGGCAATTACGAAATTCATTTCCAGCGGCTCCGAATGACCCGAATTTTTGTCGGGTGATAGGAAAAAAAATCCAACGAGCGAGGCACATCGATTCCTAAGGGATCCGTGGGCGCCCCCCGATTTTGGCAAAGGGCACTGTCTAGGCTTTTTTTTTTTTTTTCTATTTTCGAAGTATTTTCTTTGCACGATAATTACCTAGACATGTGCAGTTTTCCGCCCGTCGTCGTCCTTTATTTTTTAAAATTCATTTGACATGATTTTCTATTTTTCTAGCGTCTTGCGTGGGTCTGTTTTGTGGGTTTTCGTGTTTCTCCGGTTCGGAAGCCTCTGCAGTGACAACGGGCGGGAGCACTGTTTTGAGGCCGCTTTCGGTATTTTCCTCCTTCCCTGATATCGCGGTCCCAAAATTCGGGAGTCATGGTCTGGGTCGTCCAGGGAAAAAATGAAAAAAAATAAAAATAAAAAAGGTGGTGAGGTGCAACACGAGGACTTCCCAGAAGGTCACCCATCCTAGTACTACTCTCGCCCAAGCACGCTTAATTGCGGGGTTCTGATGGGATCCGGTGCATTAGTGCTGGTATGATCGCACCTGCTAAGTGGAGCGCTATCAAATTCTTTATACGCACCCGAGGGCGTTTGCGGTCCGGTTTGGATCGGTTTTAAGGCAGAAGGCCGTCCGATCCGGGCTTGAAAGTAAGCCGCGATGCGGTTTGGGTCGGATCGGTTACTGTATCAATTCCGACCCGATCCAATCCGATTAAAAGCGGATCGGATCCGGTTGGATGATTCCACTTTCGCCTTTTTTAAATTGTTTTATATTTTCCTACTCAAAATGCTAATTCGACGCCTCAAAAACACTATTCCGTACGTCAAAGCATGCATAACAGTAGCCACCTTCCCGACGGGGCTTTCGAAGCATCTGGGACGTATCGGCAATTACGAAATTCGTTTCCAGCGGCTCCGAATGACCCGAATTTTTGTCGGGTGATAGGAAAAAAAATCCAACGAGCGAGGCACATCGATTCCTAAGGGATCCGTGGGCGCCCCCCGATTTTGGCAAAGGGCACTGTCTAGGCTTTTTTTTTTTTTTCTATTTTCGAAGTATTTTCTTCGCACGATAATTACCTAGACATGTGCAGTTTTCCGCCCGTCGTCGTCCTTTATTTTTTAAAATTCATTTGACATGATTTTCAATTTTTCTAGCGTCTTGCATGGGTCTATTTTGTGGGTTTTCGTGTTTCTCCGGTTCGGAAGCCTCTGCAGTGTCAACGGGCGGCAGCACTGTTTTGAGGTCGCTTTCGGTATTTTCCTCCTTCCCTGATATCGCGGTCCCAAAATTCAGGAGTCATGGTCTGGGTCGTCCAGGGAAAAAATGAAAAAAAAAATAAAGATAAAAAAGGTGGTGAGGTGCATCGATTCCTAAGGGATCCGTGGGCGCCCCCCGATTTTGGCCAAAGGGGACTGTCTAGGCTTTTTTTTCTATTTTTGAAGTATTTTCTTTGCACGATAATTGCCTAGACATGTGCAGTTTTTCGCCCGTCGTCGTCCCGTATTTTTTAAAATTCTTTGACATGATTTTCAATTTTTCTAGCATCTTGCGTGGGTCTGTTTTGTGGGTTTTCGTGTTTCTCCGGTTCGGAAGCCTCTGCAGTGTCAACGGGCGGCAGCACTGTTTTGAGGCCGCTTTCGGTATTTTCCACCTTCCCTGATATCGCGGTCCCAAAATTCGGGAGTCATGGTCTGGGTCGTCCAGGGAAAAAATGAAAAAAAAAATAAAAATAAAAAAGGTGGTGAGGTGCAACAGGAGGACTTCCCAGAAGGTCACCCATCCTAGTTCTACTCTCGCCCAAGCACGCTTAATTGCGGGGTTCTGAAGGGATCCGGTGCATTAGTGCTGGTATGATCGCAGCTGCTAAGTGGACCGCTATCAAATTCTTTATACGCACCCGAGGGCGTTTGCGGTCCGGTTTGGATCGGTTTTAAGGCAGAAGGCCGTCCGATCCGGGCTTGAAAGTAAGCCGCGATGCGGTTTGGGTCGGATCGGTTACTGTATCAATTCCGACCCGATCCAATCCGATTAAAAGCGGATCGGATCCGGTTGGATGATTCCACTTTCGCCTTTTTTAAATTGTTTTATATTTTCCTACTCAAAATGCTAATTCGACGCCGCAAAAACACTATTGGCGTACGTCAAAGCATGCATAACAGTAGCCACCTTCCCGACGGGGCTTTCGGAGCTTCTGGGACGTATCGGCAATTACGAAATTCGTTTCCAGCGGCTCCGAATGACCCGAATTTTTGTCGGGTGATAGGAAAAAAAATCCAACGAGCGAGGCACATCGATTCCTAAGGGATCCGTGGGCGCCCCCCGATTTTGGCAAAGGGCACTGTCTAGGCTTTTTTTTTCTATTTTCGAAGTATTTTCTTTGCACGATAATTACCTAGACATGCGCAGTTTTCCGCCCGTCGTCGTCCTTTATTTTTTAAAATTCATTTGACATGATTTTCAATTTTTCTAGCGTCTTGCGTGGGTCTGTTTTGTGGGTTTTCGTGTTTCTCCGGTTCGGAAGCCTCTGCAGTGACAACGGGCGGGAGCACTGTTTTGAGGCCGCTTTCGGTATTTTCCTCCTTCCCTGATATCGCGGTCCCAAAATTCCGGATTCATGGTCTGGGTCGTCCAGGGAAAAAATAAAAAAAATAAAAATAAAAATAAAAAAATGTGGTGAGGTGCATCGATTCCTAAGGGATCCGTGGGCGCCCCCCGATTTTGGCCAAAGGGGACTGTCTAGGCTTTTTTTTCTATTTTTGAAGTATTTTCTTTGCACGATAATTACCTAGACATGTGCAGTTTTCCGCCCGTCATCGTCCCGTATTTTTTAAAATTCTTTGACATGATTTTCAATTTTTCTAGCGTCTTGCGTGGGTCTGTTTTGTGGGTTTTCGTGTTTCTCCGGTTCGGAAGCCTCTGCAGTGACAACGGGCGGGAGCACTGTTTTGAGGCCGCTTTCGGTATTTTCCTCCTTCCCTGATATCGCGGTCCCAAAATTCCGGAGTCATGGTCTGGGTCGTCCAGGGAAAAAATAAAAAAATAAAAATAAAAATAAAAAAGGTGGTGAGGTGCATCGATTCCTAAGGGATCCGTGGGTGCCCCCCGATTTTGGCCAAAGGGGACTGTCTAGGCTTTTTTTTTTTGTCTATTTTTGAAGTATTTTCTTTGCACGATAATTACCTAGACATGTGCAGTTTTCCGCCCGTCGTCGTCCCGTATTTTTTAAAATTCATTTGTCATGATTTTCAATTTTTCTAGCGTCTTGCGTGGGTCTGTTTTGTGGGTTTTCGTGTTTTTCCAGTTCGGAAGCCTCTGCAGTGTCAACGGGCAGGAGCACTGTTTTGAGGCCGCTTTCGGTACTTTCCTATTTCCCTGATATCGCGGTCCCAAAATTCCGGAGTCATGGTCTGGGTCGTCCAGGGAAAAAATGAAAAAAAAATAAAAATAAAAAAGGTGGTGAGGTGCAACACGAGGACTTCCCAGAAGGTCACCCATCCTAGTACTACTCTCGCCCAAGCACGCTTAATTGCGGGGTTCTGATGGGATCCGGTGCATTAGTGCTGGTATGATCGCAGCTGCTAAGTGGACCGCTATCAAATTCTTTATACGCACTCGAGGGCGTTTGCGGTCCGGTTTGGATCGGTTTTAAGGCAGAAGGCCGTCCGATCCGGGCTTGAAAGTAAGCCGCGATGCGGTTTGGGTCGGATCGGTTACTGTATCAATTCCGACCCGATCCAATCCGATTAAAAGCGGATCGGATCCGGTTGGATGATTCCGTTTTCGCCTTTTTTAAATTGTTTTATATTTTCCAACTCAAAATGCTAATTCGACGCCTCAAATACACTATTCCGTACGTCAAAGCATGCATAACAGTAGCCACCTTCCCGACGGGGCTTTCGAAGCATCTCGGGACGTATCGGCAATTACGAAATTCGTTTCCAGCTGCTCCGAATGACCCGAATTTTTGTCGGGGGATAGGAAAAAAAATCCAACGAGCGAGGCACATCGATTCCTAAGGGATCCGTGGGCGCCCCCCGATTTTGGCAAAGGGCACTGTCTAGGCTTTTTTTTCTATTTTCGAAGTATTTTCTTTGCACGATAATTACCTAGACATGTGCAGTTTTCCGCCCGTCGTCGTCCTTTATTTTTTAAAATTCATTTGACATGATTTTCAATTTTTCTAGCGTCTTGCGTGGGTCTGTTTTGTGGGTTTTCGTGTTTCTCCGGTTCGAAGCCTCTGCAGTGACAACGGGCGGGAGCACTGTTTTGAGGCCGCTTTCGGTATTTTCCTCCTTCCCTGATATCGCGGTCCCAAAATTCCGGAGTCATGGTCTGGGTCGTCCAGAGAAAAAATAAAAAAATAAAAATAAAAATAAAAAAGGTGGTGAGGTGCATCGATTCCTAAGGGATCCGTGGGCGCCCCCGATTTTGGCCAAAGGGGACTGTCTAGGCTTTTTTTTTTCTATTTTTTAAGTATTTTCTTTGCACGATAATTACCTAGACATGTGCAGTTTTCCGCCCGTCATCGTCCCGTATTTTTAAAATTCTTTGACATGATTTTCAATTTTTCTAGCGTCTTGCGTGGGTCTATTTTGTGGGTTTTCGTGTTTATCCAGTTCGGAAGCCTCTGCAGTGTCAACGGGCAGGAGCACTGTTTTGAGGCCGCTTTCGGTACTTTCCTATTTCCCTGATATCGCGGTCCCAAAATTCCGGAGTCATGGTCTGGGTCGTCCAGGGAAAAAATGAAAAAAAAATAAAAATAAAAAAGGTGGTGAGGTGCAACACGAGGACTTCCCAGAAGGTCACCCATCCTAGTACTACTCTCGCCCAAGCACGCTTAATTGCGGGGTTCTGATGGGATCCGGTGCATTAGTGCTGGTATGATCGCAGCAGCTAAGTGGACCGCTATCAAATTCTTTATACGCACCGAGGGCGTTTGCGGTCCGGTTTGGATCGGTTTTAAGGCAGAAGGCCGACCGATCCGGGCTTGAAAGAAGCCGCGATGCGGTTTGGGTCGGATCGGTTACTGTATCAATTCCGACCCGATCCAATCCGATTAAAAGCGGATCGGATCCGGTTGGATGATTCCGTTTTCGCCTTTTTTAAATTGTTTTATATTTTCCAACTCAAAATGCTAATTCGACGCCTCAAATACACTATTCCGTACGTCAAAGCATGCATAACAGTAGCCACCTTCCCGACGGGGCTTTCGGAGCATCTGGGACGTATCGGCAATTACGAAATTCGTTTCCAGCTGCTCCGAATGACCCGAATTTTTGTCGGGTGATAGGAAAAAAAATCCAACGAGCGAGGCACATCGATTCCTAAGGGATCCGTGGGCGCCCCCCGATTTTGGCAAAGGGCACTGTCTAGGCTTTTTTTTCTATTTTCGAAGTATTTTCTTTGCACGATAATTACCTAGACATGTGCAGTTTTCCGCCCGTCGTCGTCCTTTATTTTTTAAAATTCATTTGACATGATTTTCAATTTTTCTAGCGTCTTGCGTGGGTCTGTTTTGTGGGTTTTCGTGTTTCTCCGGTTCGGAAGCCTCTGCAGTGACAACGGGCGGGAGCACTGTTTTGAGGCCGCTTTCGGTATTTTCCTCCTTCCCTGATATCGCGGTCCCAAAATTCCGGAGTCATGGTCTGGGTCGTCCAGGGAAAAAATAAAAAAAATAAAATAAAATAAAAAAGGTGGTGAGGTGCATCGATTCCTAAGGGATCCGTGGGCGCCCCCGATTTTGGCCAAAGGGGACTGTCTAGGCTTTTTTTTTTCTATTTTTTAAGTATTTTCTTTGCACGATAATTACCTAGACATGTGCAGTTTTCCGCCCGTCATCGTCCCGTATTTTTTAAAATTCTTTGACATGATTTTCAATTTTTCTAGCGTCTTGCGTGGGTCTATTTTGTGGGTTTTCGTGTTTCTCCAGTTCGGAAGCCTCTGCAGTGTCAACGGGCAGGAGCACTGTTTTGAGGCCGCTTTCGGTACTTTCCTATTTCCCTGATATCGCGGTCCCAAAATTCCGGAGTCATGGTCTGGGTCGTCCAGGGAAAAATGAAAAAAAAAAAAAATAAAAAAGGTGGTGAGGTGCAACACGAGGACTTCCCAGAAGGTCACCCATCCTAGTACTACTCTCGCCCAAGCACGCTTAATTGCGGGGTTCTGATGGGATCCGGTGCATTAGTGCTGGTATGATCGCAGCAGCTAAGTGGACCGCTATCAAATTCTTTATACGCACTCGAGGGCGTTTGCGGTCCGGTTTGGATCGGTTTTAAGGCAGAAGGCCGACCGATCCGGGCTTGAAAGAAAGCCGCGATGCGGTTTGGGTCGGATCGGTTACTGTATCAATTCCGATCCGATCCAATCCGATTAAAAGCGGATCGGATCCGGTTGGATGATTCCGTTTTCGCCTTTTTTAAATTGTTTTATATTTTCCAACTCAAAATGCTAATTCGACGCCTCAAATACACTATTCCGTACGTCAAAGCATGCATAACAGTAGCCACCTTCCCGACGGGGCTTTCGAAGCATCTCGGACGTATCGGCAATTACGAAATTCGTTTCCAGCTGCTCCGAATGACCCGAATTTTTGTCGGGGGATAGGAAAAAAAATCCAACGAGCGAGGCACATCGATTCCTAAGGGATCCGTGGGCGCCCCCCGATTTTGGCAAAGGGCACTGTCTAGGCTTTTTTTTCTATTTTCGAAGTATTTTCTTCGCACGATAATTACCTAGACATGTGCAGTTTTCCGCCCGTCGTCGTCCTTTATTTTTTAAAATTCATTTGACATGATTTTCAATTTTTCTAGCGTCTTGCGTGGGTCTGTTTTGTGGGTTTTCGTGTTTCTCCGGTTCGAAAGCCTCTGCAGTGACAACGGGCGGGAGCACTGTTTTGAGGCCGCTTTCGGTATTTTCCTCCTTCCCGGATATCGCGGTCCCAAAATTCCAGAGTCATGGTCTGGGTCGTCCAGAGAAAAAATAAAAAAAATAAAAATAAAAATAAAAAAGGTGGTGAGGTGCATCGATTCCTAAGGGATCCGTGGGCGCCCCCCGATTTTGGCCAAAGGGGACTGTCTAGGCTTTTTTTTTTCTATTTTTTAAGTATTTTCTTTGCACGATAATTACCTAGACATGTGCAGTTTTCCGCCCGTCATCGTCCCGTATTTTTTAAAATTCTTTGACATGATTTTCAATTTTTCTAGCGTCTTGCGTGGGTCTATTTTGTGGGTTTTCGTGTTTATCCAGTTCGGAAGCCTCTGCAGTGTCAACGGGCGGCAGCACTGTTTTGAGGCCGCTTTCGGTATTTTCCTCCTTCCCTGATATCGCGGTCCCAAAATTCCGGAGTCATGGTCTGGGTCGTCCAGGGAAAAAATGAAAAAAAAAATAAAAATAAAAAAGGTGGTGAGGTGCATCGATTCCTAAGGGATCCGTGGGCGCCCCCCGATTTTGGCCAAAGGGGACTGTCTAGGCTTTTTTTTCTATTTTCGAAGTATTTTCTTTGCACGATAATTACCTAGACATGTGCAGTTTTCGCCCGTCGTCGTCCCGTATTTTTTAAAATTCTTTGACATGATTTTCAATTTTTCTAGCATCTTGCGTGGGTCTGTTTTGTGGGTTTTCGTGTTTCTTCGGTTCGGAAGCCTCTGCAGTGTCAACGGGCGGCAGCACTGTTTTGAGGCCGCTTTCGGTATTTTCCTCCTTCCCTGATATCGCGGTCCCAAAATTCGGGAGTCATGGTCTGGGTCGTCCAGGGAAAAAATGAAAATAAAATAAAAATAAAAAAGGTGGTGAGGTGCATCGATTCCTAAGGGATCCGTGGGCGCCCCCCGATTTTGGCCAAAGGGCACTGTCTAGGCTTTTTTTTCTATTTTCGAAGTATTTTCTTTGCACGATTATTACCTAGACATGTGCAGTTTTCCGCCCGTCGTCGTCCCGTATTTTTTAAAATTCATTTGACATGATTTTCAATTTTTCTAGCGTCTTGCGTGGGTCTGTTTTGTGGGTTTTCGTGTTTTTCCAGTTCGGAAGCCTCTGCAGTGTCAACGGGCACGAGCACTGTTTTGAGGCCGCTTTCGGTACTTTCCTATTTCCCTGATATCGCGGTCCCAAAATTCCGGAGTCATGGTCTGGGTCGTCCAGGGAAAAAATGAAAAAAAAATAAAAATAAAAAGGTGGTGAGGTGCAACACGAGGACTTCCCAGAAGGTCACCCATCCTAGTACTACTCTCGCCCAAGCACGCTTAATTGCGGGGTTCTGATGGGATCCGGTGCATTAGTGCTGGTATGATCGCACCTGCTAAGTGGAGCGCTATCAAATTCTTTATACGCACCCGAGGGCATTTGCGGTCCGGTTTGGATCGGTTTTAAGGCAGAAGGCCGTCCGATCCGGGCTTGAAAGTAAGCCGCGATGCGGTTTGGGTCGGTTCGGTTACTGTATCAATTCCGACCCGATCCAATCCGATTAAAAGCGGATCGGATCCGGTTGGATGATTCCGTTTTCGCCTTTTTAAAATTGTTTTATATTTTCCTACTCAAAATGCTAATTCGACGCCTCAAAAACACTATTCCGTACGTCAAAGCATGCATAACAGTAGCCACCTTCCCGACGGGGCTTTCGAAGCATCTGGGACGTATCGGCAATTACGAAATTCGTTTCCAGCGGCTCCGAATGACCCGAATTTTTGTCGGGTGATAGGAAAAAAAATCCAACGAGCGAGGCACATCGATTCCTAAGGGATCCGTGGGCGCCCCCCGATTTTGGCAAAGGGCACTGTCTAGGCTTTTTTTTTTTCTATTTTCGAAGTATTTTCTTTGCACGATAATTACCTAGACATGTGCAGTTTTCCGCCCGTCGTCGTCCTTTATTTTTTAAAATTCATTTGACATGATTTTCAATTTTTCTAGCGTCTTGCGTGGGTCTGTTTTGTGGGTTTTCGTGTTTCTCCGGTTCGGAAGCCTCTGCAGTGACAACGGGCGGGAGCACTGTTTTGAGGCCGCTTTCGGTATTTTCCTCCTTCCCTGATATCGCGGTCCCAAAATTCCGGAGTCATGGTCTGGGTCGTCCGAGAAAAAATAAAAAAAATAAAAAAAAAATAAAAAAGGTGGTGAGGTGCATCGATTCCTAAGGGATCCGTGGGCGCCCCCGATTTTGGCCAAAGGGGACTGTCTAGGCTTTTTTTTTTTCTATTTTTTAAGTATTTTCTTTGCACGATAATTACCTAGACATGTGCAGTTTTCCGCCCGTCATCGTCCCGTATTTTTTAAAATTCTTTGACATGATTTTCAATTTTTCTAGCGTCTTGCGTGGGTCTATTTTGTGGGTTTTCGTGTTTCTCCGGTTCGGAAGCCTCTGCAGTGTCAACGGGCGGCAGCACTGTTTTGAGGCCGCTTTCGGTATTTTCCTCCTTCCCTGATATCGCGGTCCCAAAATTCGGAGTCATGGTCTGGGTCGTCCAGGGAAAAAATGAAAAAAAAAAATAAAAATAAAAAAGGTGGTGAGGTGCATCGATTCCTAAGGGATCCGTGGGCGCCCCCCGATTTTGGCCAAAGGGGACTGTCTAGGCTTTTTTTTCTATTTTTGAAGTATTTTCTTTGCACGATAATTACCTAGACATGTGCAGTTTTTCGCCCGTCGTCGTCCCGTATTTTTTAAAATTCTTTGACATGATTTTCAATTTTTCTAGCGTCTTGCGTGGGTCTGTTTTGTGGGTTTTCGTGTTTTCCGGTTCGGAAGCCTCTGCAGTGTCAACGGGCGGAGCACTGTTTTGAGGCCGCTTTCGGTATTTTCCATTTCCCTGATATCGCGGTCCCAAAATTCGGGAGTCATGGTCTGGGTCGTCCAGGGAAAAAATGAAAAAAAAAATAAAAATAAAAAAGGTGGTGAGGTGCAACAGGAGGACTTCCCAGAAGGTCACCCATCCTAGTTCTACTCTCGCCCAAGCACGCTTAATTGCGGGGTTCTGATGGGATCCGGTGCATTAGTGCTGGTATGATCGCAGCTGCTAAGTGGACCGCTATCAAATTCTTTATACGCACCCGAGGGCGTTTGCGGTCCGGTTTGGATCGGTTTTAAGGCAGAAGGCCGTCCGATCCGGGCTTGAAAGTAAGCCGCGATGCGGTTTGGGTCGGATCGGTTACTGTATCAATTCCGACCCGATCCAATCCGATTAAAAGCGGATCGGATCCGGTTGGATGATTCTACTTTCGCCTTTTTTAAATTGTTTTATATTTACCTACTCAAAATGCTAATTCGACGCCTCAAATACACTATTCTGTACGTCAAATCATGCATAACAATAGCCACCTTCCCGACGGGGATTTCGGAGCATCTGGGACGTATCGACAATTACGAAATTCGTTTCTAGCTGCTCCGAATGACCCGAATTTTTGTCGGGTGATAGGAAAAAAAATCCAACGAGCGAGGCCCATCGATTCCTAAGGGATCCGTGGGCGCCCCCCGATTTTGGCCAAAGGGCACTGTCTAGGCTTTTTTTCTATTTTTGAAGTATTTTCTTTGCACGATAATTACCTAGACATGTGCAGTTTTTCGCCCGTCGTCGTCCCGTATTTTTTAAAATTCTTTGACATGATTTTCAATTTTTCTAGCGTCTTGCGTGGGTCTGTTTTGTGGGTTTTCGTGTTTCTCCGGTTCGGAAGCCTCTGCAGTGTTAACGGGCGGGGGCACTGTTTTGAGGCCGCTTTCGGTATTTTCCTCCTTCCCTGATATCGCGGTCCCAAAATTCCGGAGTCATGGTCTGGGTCGTCCAGGGAAAAAATGAAAAAAAAATAAAAATAAAAAAGGTGGTGAGGTGCATCGATTCCTAAGGGATCCGTGGGCGCCCCCCGATTTTGGCCAAAGGGGACTGTCTAGGCTTTTTTTTTCTATTTTTGAAGTATTTTCTTTGCACGATAATTACCTAGACATGTGCAGTTTTTCGCCCGTCGTCGTCCCGTATTTTTTAAAATTCTTTGACATGATTTTCAATTTTTCTAGCGTCTTGCGTGGGTCTGTTTTGTGGGTTTTCGTGTTTCTCCGGTTCGGAAGCCTCTGCAGTGTCAACGGGCGGCAGCACTGTTTTGAGGCCGCTTTCGGTATTTTCCTCCTTCCCTGATATCGCGGTCCCAAAATTCCGGAGTCATGGTCTGGGTCGTCCAGGGAAAAAATGAAAAAAAAAATAAAAATAAAAAAGGTGGTGAGGTGCAACACGAGGACTTCCCAGAAGGTCACCCATCCTAGTACTACTCTCGCCCAAGCACGCTTAACTGCGGGGTTCTGATGGGATCCGGTGCATTAGTGCTGGTATGATCGCACCTGCTAAGTGGAGCGCTATCAAATTCTTTATACGCACCCGAGGGCGTTTGCGGTCCGGTTTGGATCGGTTTTAAGGCAGAAGGCCGTCCGATCCGGGCTTGAAAGTAAGCCGCGATGCGGTTTGGGTCGGATCGGTTACTGTATCAATTCCGACCCGATCCAATCCGATTAAAAGCGGATCGGATCCGGTTGGATGATTCCGTTTTCGCCTTTTTAAAATTGTTTTATATTTTCCTACTCAAAATGCTAATTCGACGCCTCAAATACACTATTCCGTACGTCAAATCATGCATAACAGTAGCCACCTTCCCGATGGGGCTTTCGGAGCATCTGGGACGTATCGGCAATTGCGAAATTCGTTTCCAGCTGCTCCGAATGACCCGAATTTTTGTCGGGTGATAGGAAAAAAAATCCAACGAGCGAGGCCCATCGATTCCTAAGGGATCCGTGGGCGCCCCCCGATTTTGGCCAAAGGGCACTGTCTAGGCTTTTTTTTCTATTTTTGAAGTATTTTCTTTGCACGATAATTACCTAGACATGTGCAGTTTTCCGTCCGTCGTCGTGCCGTATTTTTTAAAATTTATTTGACATGATTTTCAATTTTTCTAGCGTCTTGCGTGGGTCTGTTTTGTGGGTTTTCGTGTTTCTCCGGTTCGGAAGCCTCTGCAGTGACAACGGGCGGGAGCACTGTTTTGAGGCCGCTTTCGGTATTTTCCTCCTTCCCTGATATCGCGGTCCAAAAATTCCGGAGTCATGGTCTGGGTCGTCCATGGAAAAAATAAAAAAAAATAAAAATAAAAATAAAAAAGGTGGTGAGGTGCATCGATTCCTAAGGGATCCGTGGGCGCCCCCCGATTTTGGCCAAAGGGGACTGTCTAGGCTTTTTTTTCTATTTTCGAAGTATTTTCTTTGCACGATAATTACCTAGACATGTGCAGTTTTCCGCCCGTCATCGTCCCGTATTTTTTAAAATTCTTTGACATGATTTTCAATTTTTCTAGCGTCTTGCGTGGGTCTATTTTGTGGGTTTCGTGTTTCTCCGGTTCGGAAGCCTCTGCAGTGTCAACGGGCGGCAGCACTGTTTTGAGGCCGCTTTCGGTATTTTCCTCCTTCCCTGATATCGCGGTCCCAAAATTCCGGAGTCATGGTCTGGGTCGTCCAGGGAAAAAATGAAAAAAAAAATAAAAATAAAAAAGGTGGTGAGGTGCAACAGGAGGACTTCCCAGAAGGTCACCCATCCTAGTACTACTCTCGCCCAAGCACGCTTAATTGCGGAGTTCTGATGGGATCCGGTGCATTAGTGCTGGTATGATCGCACCTGCTAAGTGGAGCGCTATCAAATTCTTTATACGCACCCGAGGGCGTTTGCGGTCCGGTTTGGATCGGTTTTAAGGCAGAAGGCCGTCCGATCCGGGCTTGAAAGTAAGCCGCGATGCGGTTTGGGTCGGATCGGTTACTGTATCAATTCCGACCCGATCCAATCCGATTAAAAGCGGATCGGATCCGGTTGGATGATTCCACTTTCGCCTTTTTTAAATTGTTTTATATTTTCCTACTCAAAATGCTAATTCGACGCCTCAAAAACACTATTGCGTACGTCAAAGCATGCATAACAGTAGCCACCTTCCCGACGGGGCTTTCGGAGCTTCTGGGACGTATCGGCAATTACGAAATTCGTTTCCAGCGGCTCCGAATGACCCGAATTTTTGTCGGGTGATAGGAAAAAAAATCCAACGAGCGAGGCACATCGATTCCTAAGGGATCCGTGGGCGCCCCCCGATTTTGGCAAAGGGCACTGTCTAGGTTTTTTTTTTTCTATTTTCGAAGTATTTTCTTTGCACGATAATTACCTAGACATGCGCAGTTTTCCGCCCGTCGTCGTCCTTTATTTTTTAAAATTCATTTGACATGATTTTCAATTTTTCTAGCGTCTTGCGTGGGTCTGTTTTGTGGGTTTTCGTGTTTCTCCGGTTCGGAAGCCTCTGCAGTGACAACGGGCGGGAGCACTGTTTTGAGGCCGCTTTCGGTATTTTCCTCCTTCCCTGATATCGCGGTCCCAAAATTCCGGATTCATGGTCTGGGTCGTCCAGGGAAAAAATAAAAAAAATAAAAATAAAAATAAAAAAGGTGGTGAGGTGCATCGATTCCTAAGGGATCCGTGGGCGCCCCCCGATTTTGGCCAAAGGGGACTGTCTATGCCTTTTTTTTCTATTTTTGAAGTATTTTCTTTGCACGATAATTACCTAGACATGTGCAGTTTTCCGCCCGTCATCGTCCCGTATTTTTTAAAATTCTTTGACATGATTTTCAATTTTTCTAGCGTCTTGCGTGGGTCTGTTTTGTGGGTTTTCGTGTTTCTCCGGTTCGGAAGCCTCTGCAGTGACAACGGGCGGGAGCACTGTTTTGAGGCCGCTTTCGGTATTTTCCTCCTTCCCTGATATCGCGGTCCCAAAATTCCGGATTCATGGTCTGGGTCGTCCAGGGAAAAAATAAAAAAAATAAAAATAAAAATAAAAAAGGTGGTGAGGTGCATCGATTCCTAAGGGATCCGTGGGTGCCCCCCGATTTTGGCCAAAGGGGACTGTCTAGGCTTTTTTTTTTGTCTATTTTTGAAGTATTTTCTTTGCACGATAATTACCTAGACATGTGCAGTTTTCCGCCCGCCGTCGTCCCGTATTTTTTAAAATTCATTTGTCATGATTTTCAATTTTGCTAGCGTCTTGCGTGGGTCTGTTTTGTGGGTTTTCGTGTTTTTCCAGTTCGGAAGCCTCTGCAGTGTCAACGGGCAGGAGCACTGTTTTGAGGCCGCTTTCGGTACTTTCCTATTTCCCTGATATCGCGGTCCCAAAATTCCGGAGTCATGGTCTGGGTCGTCCAGGGAAAAAATGAAAAAAAAATAAAAATAAAAAAGGTGGTGCGGTGCAACACGAGGACTTCCCAGAAGGTCACCCATCCTAGTACTACTCTCGCCCAAGCACGCTTAATTGCGGGGTTCTGATGGGATCCGGTGCATTAGTGCTGGTATGATCGCAGCAGCTAAGTGGACCGCTATCAAATTCTTTATACGCACTCGAGGGCGTTTGCGGTCCGGTTTGGATCGGTTTTAAGGCAGAAGGCCGACCGATCCGGGCTTGAAAGTAAGCCGCGATGCGGTTTGGGTCGGATCGGTTACTGTATCAATTCCGATCCGATCCAATCCGATTAAAAGCGGATCGGATCCGGTTGGATGATTCCGTTTTCGCCTTTTTTAAATTGTTTTATATTTTCCAACTCAAAATGCTAATTCGACGCCTCAAATACACTATTCCGTACGTCAAAGCATGCATAACAGTAGCCACCTTCCCGACGGGGCTTTCGTTTCCAGCTGCTCCGAATGACCCGAATTTTTGTCGGGGGATAGGAAAAAAAATCCAACGAGCGAGGCACATCGATTCCTAAGGGATCCGTGGGCGCCCCCCGATTTTGGCAAAGGGCACTGTCTAGGCTTTTTTTTCTATTTTCGAAGTATTTTCTTCGCACGATAATTACCTAGACATGTGCAGTTTTTCGCCCGTCGTCGTCCTTTATTTTTTAAAATTCATTTGACATGATTTTCAATTTTTCTAGCGTCTTGCGTGGGTCTGTTTTGTGGGTTTTCGTGTTTCTCCGGTTCGAAAGCCTCTGTAGTGACAACGGGCGGGAGCACTGTTTTGAGGCCGCTTTCGGTATTTTCCTCCTTCCCGGATATCGCGGTCCCAAAATTCCGGAGTCATGGTCTGGGTCGTCCAGAGAAAAAATAAAAAAAATAAAAATAAAAATAAAAAAGGTGGTGAGGTGCATCGATTCCTAAGGGATCCGTGGGCGCCCCCCGATTTTGGCCAAAGGGGACTGTCTAGGCTTTTTTTTTTTCTATTTTTTAAGTATTTTCTTTGCACGATAATTACCTAGACATGTGCAGTTTTCCGCCCGTCATCGTCCCGTATTTTTTAAAATTCTTTGACATGATTTTCAATTTTTCTAGCGTCTTGCGTGGGTCTATTTTGTGGGTTTTCGTGTTTATCCAGTTCGGAAGCCTCTGCAGTGTCAACGGGCGGCAGCACTGTTTTGAGGCCGCTTTCGGTATTTTCCTCCTTCCCTGATATCGCGGTCCCAAAATTCCGGAGTCATAGTCTGGGTCGTCTAGGGAAAAAATGAAAAATAAAATAAAGATAAAAAAGGTGGTGAGGTGCATCGATTGCTAAGGGATCCGTGGGCGCCCCCCGATTTTGGCCAAAGGGGACTGTCTAGGCTTTTTTTTTCTATTTTTGAAGTATTTTCTTTGCACGATAATTACCTAGACATGTGCAGTTTTTCGCCCGTCGTCGTCCCGTATTTTTTAAAATTCTTTGACATGATTTTCAATTTTTCTAGCATCTTGCGTGGGTCAGTTTTGTGGGTTTTCGTGTTTCTTCGGTTCGGAAGCCTCTGCAGTGTCAACGGGCGGCAGCACTGTTTTGAGGCCGCTTTCGGTATTTTCCACCTTCCCTGATATCGCGGTCCCAAAATTCGGGAGTCATGGTCTGGGTCGTCCCGGGAAAAAATGAAAATAAAATAAAAATAAAAAAGGTGGTGAGGTGCATCGATTCCTAAAGGATCCGTGGGCGCCCCCCGATTTTGGCCAAAGGGCACTGTCTAGGCTTTTTTTTTCTATTTTCGAAGTATTTTCTTTGCACGATTATTACCTAGACATGTGTAGTTTTCCGCCCGTCGTCGTCCCGTATTTTTTAAAATTCATTTGACATGATTTTCAATTTTTCTAGCGTCTTGCGTGGGTCTGTTTTGTGGGTTTTCGTGTTTTTCCAGTTCGGAAGCCTCTGCAGTGTCAACGGGCACGAGCACTGTTTTGAGGCCGCTTTCGGTACTATCCTATTTCCCTGATATCGCGGTCCCAAAATTCCGGAGTCATGGTCTTGGTCGACTAGGGAAAAAATGAAAAAAAAATAAAAATAAAAAGGTGGTGAGGTGCAACACGAGGACTTCCCAGAAGGTCACCCATCCTAGTACTACTCTCGCCCAGGCACGCTTAATTGCGGGGTTCTGATGGGATCCGGTGCATTAGTGCTGGTATGATCGCACCTGCTAAGTGGAGCGCTATCAAATTCTTTATACGCACCCGAGGGCATTTGCGGTCCGGTTTGGATCGGTTTTAAGGCAGAAGGCCGTCCGATCCGGGCTTGAAAGTAAGCCGCGATGCGGTTTGGGTCGGTTCGGTTACTGTATCAATTCCGACCCGATCCAATCCGATTAAAAGCGGATCGGATCCGGTTGGATGATTCCGTTTTCGCCTTTTTAAAATTGTTTTATATTTTCCTACTCAAAATGCTAATTCGACGCCTCAAATACACTATTCCGTACGTCAAATCATGCATAACAGTAGCCACCTTCCCGATGGGGCTTTCGGAGCATCTGGGACGTATCGGCAATTGCGAAATTCGTTTCCAGCTGCTCCGAATGACCCGAATTTTTGTCGGGTGATAGGAAAAAAAATCCAACGAGCGAGGCCCATCGATTCCAAAGGGATCCGTGGGCGCCCCCCGATTTTGGCCAAAGGGCACTGTCGAGGCTTTTTTTTCTATTTTTGAAGTATTTTCTTTGCACGATAATTACCTAGATATGTGCAGTTTTCCGTCCGTCGTCGTGCCGTATTTTTTAAAATTTATTTGACATGATTTTCAATTTTTCTAGCGTCTTGCGTGGGCCTGTTTTGTGGGTTTTCGTGTTTCTCCGGTTCGGAAGCCTCTGCAGTGACAACGGGCGGGAGCACTGTTTTGAGGCCGCTTTCGATATTTTCCTCCTTCCCTGATATCGCGGTCCAAAAATTCCGGAGTCATGGTCTGGGTCGTCCATGGAAAAAATAAAAAAAAATAAAAATAAAAATAAAAAAGGTGGTGAGGTGCATCGATTCCTAAGGGATCCGTGGGCGCCCCCCGATTTTGGCCAAAGGGGACTGTCTAGGCTTATTTTTTCTATTTTTGAAGTATTTTCTTTGCACGATAATTACCTAGACATGTGCAGTTTTCCGCCCGTCGTCGTCCTTTATTTTTTAAAATTCATTTGACATGATTTTCAATTTTTCTAGCGTCTTGCGTGGGTCTGTTTTGTGGGTTTTCGTGTTTTTCCAGTTCGGAAGCCTCTGCAGTGTCAACGGGCACGAGCACTGTTTTGAGGCCGCTTTCGGTACTATCCTATTTCCCTGATATCGCGGTCCCAAAATTCCGGAGTCATGGTCTTGGTCGACTAGGGAAAAAATGAAAAAAAAATAAAAATAAAAAGGTGGTGAGGTGCAACACGAGGACTTCCCAGAAGGTCACCCATCCTAGTACTACTCTCGCCCAGGCACGCTTAATTGCGGGGTTCTGATGGGATCCGGTGCATTAGTGCTGGTATGATCGCACCTGCTAAGTGGAGCGCTATCAAATTCTTTATACGCACCCGAGGGCATTTGCGGTCCGGTTTGGATCGGTTTTAAGGCAGAAGGCCGTCCGATCCGGGCTTGAAAGTAAGCCGCGATGCGGTTTGGGTCGGATCGGTTACTGTATCAATTCCGACCCGATCCAATCCGATTAAAAGCGGATCGGATCCGGTTGGATGATTCCGTTTTCGCCTTTTTAAAATTGTTTTATATTTTCCTACTCAAAATGCTAATTCGACGCCTCAAATACACTATTCCGTACGTCAAATCATGCATAACAGTAGCCACCTTCCCGATGGGGCTTTCGGAGCATCTGGGACGTATCGGCAATTGCGAAATTCGTTTCCAGCTGCTCCGAATGACCCGAATTTTTGTCGGGTGATAGGAAAAAAAATCCAACGAGCGAGGCACATCGATTCCTAAGGGATCCGTGGGCGCCCCCCGATTTTGGCAAAGGGCACTGTCTAGGTTTTTTTTTTTCTATTTTCGAAGTATTTTCTTTGCACGATAATTACCTAGACATGTGCAGTTTTCCGCCCGTCGTCGTCCTTTATTTTTTAAAATTCATTTGACATGATTTTCAATTTTTCTAGCGTCTTGCGTGGGTCTGTTTTGTGGGTTTTCGTGTTTCTCCGGTTCGGAAGCCTCTGCAGTGACAACGGGCGGGAGCACTGTTTTGAGGCCGCTTTCGGTATTTTCCTCCTTCCCTGATATCGCGGTCCCAAAATTCCGGATTCATGGTCTGGGTCGTCCAGGGAAAAAATAAAAAAAATAAAAATAAAAATAAAAAAGGTGGTGAGGTGCATCGATTCCTAAGGGATCCGTGGGCGCCCCCCGATTTTGGCCAAAGGGGACTGTCTAGGCTTTTTTTTTCTATTTTTGAAGTATTTTCTTTGCACGATAATTACCTAGACATGTGCAGTTTTCCGCCCGTCATCGTCCCGTATTTTTTAAAATTCTTTGACATGATTTTCAATTTTTCTAGCGTCTTGCGTGGGTCTGTTTTGTGGGTTTTCGTGTTTCTCCGGTTCGGAAGCCTCTGCAGTGACAACGGGCGGGAGCACTGTTTTGAGGCCGCTTTCGGTATTTTCCTCCTTCCCTGATATCGCGGTCCCAAAATTCCGGATTCATGGTCTGGGTCGTCCAGGGAAAAAATAAAAAAAATAAAATAAAAATAAAAAAGGTGGTGAGGTGCATCGATTCCTAAGGGATCCGTGGGTGCCCCCCGATTTTGGCCAAAGGGGACTGTCTAGGCTTTTTTTTTGTCTATTTTTGAAGTATTTTCTTTGCACGATAATTACCTAGACATGTGCAGTTTTCCGCCCGTCGTCGTCCCGTATTTTTTAAAATTCATTTGTCATGATTTTCAATTTTTCTAGCGTCTTGCGTGGGTCTGTTTTGTGGGTTTTCGTGTTTTTCCAGTTCGGAAGCCTCTGCAGTGTCAACGGGCAGGAGCACTGTTTTGAGGCCGCTTTCGGTACTTTCCTATTTCCCTGATATCGCGGTCCCAAAATTCCGGAGTCATGGTCTGGGTCGTCCAGGGAAAAAATGAAAAAAAAATAAAAATAAAAAAGGTGGTGAGGTGCAACACGAGGACTTCCCAGAAGGTCACCCATCCTAGTACTACTCTCGCCCAAGCACGCTTAATTGCGGGGTTCTGATGGGATCCGGTGCATTAGTGCTGGTATGATCGCAGCTGCTAAGTGGACCGCTATCAAATTCTTTATACGCACCCGAGGGCGTTTGCGGTCCGGTTTGGATCGGTTTTAAGGCAGAAGGCCGACCGATCCGGGCTTGAAAGTAAGCCGCGATGCGGTTTGGGTCGGATCGGTTACTGTATCAATTCCGACCCGATCCAATCCGATTAAAAGCGGATCGGATCCGGTTGGATGATTCCGTTTTCGCCTTTTTTAAATTGTTTTATATTTTCCAACTCAAAATGCTAATTCGACGCCTCAAATACACTATTCCGTACGTCAAAGCATGCATAACAGTAGCCACCTTCCCGACGGGGCTTTCGAAGCATCTCGGACGTATCGGCAATTACGAAATTCGTTTCCAGCTGCTCCGAATGACCCGAATTTTTGTCGGGGGATAGGAAAAAAAATCCAACGAGCGAGGCACATCGATTCCTAAGGGATCCGTGGGCGCCCCCCGATTTTGGCAAAGGGCACTGTCTAGGCTTTTTTTTCTATTTTCGAAGTATTTTCTTCGCACGATAATTACCTAGACATGTGCAGTTTTTCGCCCGTCGTCGTCCTTTATTTTTTAAAATTCATTTGACATGATTTTCAATTTTTCTAGCGTCTTGCGTGGGTCTGTTTTGTGGGTTTTCGTGTTTCTCCGGTTCGAAAGCCTCTGTAGTGACAACGGGCGGGAGCACTGTTTTGAGGCCGCTTTCGGTATTTTCCTCCGTCCCGGATATCGCGGTCCCAAAATTCCGGAGTCATGGTCTGGGTCGTCCAGAGAAAAAATAAAAAAAATAAAAATAAAAATAAAAAAGGTGGTGAGGTGCATCGATTCCTAAGGGATCCGTGGGCGCCCCACGATTTTGGCCAAAGGGGACTGTCTAGGCTTTTTTTTTTTCTATTTTTTAAGTATTTTCTTTGCACGATAATTACCTAGACATGTGCAGTTTTCCGCCCGTCATCGTCCCGTATTTTTTAAAATTCTTTGACATGATTTTCAATTTTTCTAGCGTCTTGCGTGGGTCTATTTTGTGGGTTTTCGTGTTTATCCAGTTCGGAAGCCTCTGCAGTGTCAACGGGCGGCAGCACTGTTTTGAGGCCGCTTTCGGTATTTTCCTCCTTCCCTGATATCGCGGTCCCAAAATTCCGGAGTCATAGTCTGGGTCGTCTAGGGAAAAAATGAAAAATAAAATAAAGATAAAAAAGGTGGTGAGGTGCATCGATTGCTAAGGGATCCGTGGGCGCCCCCCGATTTTGGCCAAAGGGGACTGTCTAGGCTTTTTTTTTCTATTTTTGAAGTATTTTCTTTGCACGATAATTACCTAGACATGTGCAGTTTTTCGCCCGTCGTCGTCCCGTATTTTTTAAAATTCTTTGACATGATTTTCAATTTTTCTAGCATCTTGCGTGGGTCAGTTTTGTGGGTTTTCGTGTTTCTTCGGTTCGGAAGCCTCTGCAGTGTCAACGGGCGGCAGCACTGTTTTGAGGCCGCTTTCGGTATTTTCCACCTTCCCTGATATCGCGGTCCCAAAATTCGGGAGTCATGGTCTGGGTCGTCCCGGGAAAAAATGAAAATAAAATAAAAATAAAAAAGGTGGTGAGGTGCATCGATTCCTAAAGGATCCGTGGGCGCCCCCCGATTTTGGCCAAAGGGCACTGTCTAGGCTTTTTTTTTCTATTTTCGAAGTATTTTCTTTGCACGATTATTACCTAGACATGTGTAGTTTTCCGCCCGTCGTCGTCCCGTATTTTTT